>JAFFSR010000320.1:0-600000 GCA_017163975.1 Anastatus disparis | reverse complement strand
ATAAATTTGTTTTTCGTGTTCTATTGAATTCATTGCAAGAGCAGTTTCTTTATAAGTATTATAAGTTACATTTTAATAAGTTCGTAAATCTTTAAAAGATGTTGGACCTTTTACCCTGTTTAATATTAATTTAAAAAAAAACGTTCACTATCTTTTGGTGATACTACATTTAATCTACCAATGGCTATATTTTTTCTAAGTTGTGATCTTTTAATCCAAGATTTATCTCTTAATCCAAGATCTCTCTCTCCATCTGTAAGTAGTTAAACACGCTTTATTTTTCACTCTTGTAGTTTTTGTTCTGGTACTGCATTTTTGTGCCCTAGGGCGTTTTTCTTACAGATTCTTGCACGCTCAATTTGCAAGGCACCGTTTCAGCTATAAATCATCAGTTTTATTGGCGGTCCTTGCATTTTATCTCATAATTTACATCAGGACGCTGCACTTTGGAGGTTAGAATTGTTGCAGTTTTGAGGTTAGTTGGGAGGCAATTTTCATCTGCAGGCAGAGATCCTGGTGGCTGATTTCTCAACCTACTCTTTGACCAATAATATAGAAGTTCACCTTACCCTTTAAGGAGTATACACAAGAGGTTGGAGTTATGGACAGTTGTGCGATCTGTAAGTTATCCACTAATGATAAATGGGGCATGGCAAAGCTCCATTTGTGTTTTACATGCCGGCAGCGCTGTCATGCGAAATGCATGACTCGCTCAAAAATGGAAAGTGGCACAAAATACGAGTGCAAAAGATGCATGGAAAGAATAAGAAACAATTCAAGGTTGTCTGCCGGTGGAAGCATCAAGGCTAATGGAGTTCTACAGGTCGCACGCAAAGCTGCTCCTAATCAGCTAATCAGTGCCTCTACACCATCAAGAACTGACTCGAAAGTGACATCTGTCAACACCTCACAGAGGCAGCCTAAAAGAGTGGAAACTACTTTATCATCGCAAACTTTGTCCAACAACAGCGGTGCCACGGCGGATGGAGGGAGAAGTAGAAGAAGTATGCCTTTATCTGATAAACTATTGGGAGGTGGCGCTACGCTCGCTGCCCCGAGTAATAATAATAATAGTAATAATTTTATGAAAAATAATTCTGATGTAGTCCGAGGTGACTTAGTTTCTTCCTCATTGCAGGCAGCTGTATCTGCTCTAGAGGGCGCACTATCTGGCAGGCTTGATACAATATTAAATTCTTTTGATCGATTTTTGGCTGTAGAGAGCCAAGTTAAAAATTTTGACAAAGGCCTGCGGGATATTGTGTTCAAAATCGATACACAGAATGAATATATTAAAAAATTAGAAATTGGGCAGATGCAGCTGTTAGAGGAAAATCGCAAACTTAGGGAAATAATAGTCACTTCGTAAAGGAATTTCTTGTCCGCTCTAAATAATAAAATTGAAACATATAATAAAACAATTAGTTGTAAATTTGATAATATTCAAACTTTTCTTAATAACGAGTTTCACGGAGTGGACAAGGGTTTCTTTGACCTTACAACCGGGGTAGCTGGCGTGGCGCAGGCCGTCGCGGATCTCACGGGAATGAATGAGCATACATTACACACATCTAAATCTGTAGAAATGCCACAAACACCACACACTCATACTGTAATTAGTGAGGAGGCACCTCGTCAAGTTGAGACGGAGTGTGGCTCTGGGAGCGGTACATTGGTGATCTCTGGCGAGTTTGACTGTTCAGCAGTTAATGTTGGGCCTGATGATTACGCCTGTGCCGTTCTTGGTATCATTCTTCCGGCAATCAAGCGTACAAATGTAATCTCAGTTAAGAAAATCGCTAAACATGATGATGTAAACGAGGTGTCTACAGATCGTGGGATCAATGGCGGCCCGGGGGGTCCGTTCTCATTGCTGGTTAGACTTTCTGAGGAGAACCTGGTGCATAAGGTGTTTGAGGCTAAACGACAATTCACTGGTTTTTCGACGGCGGATCTTAATCCCTCCCTCCTTGGCAGTCTTCCAGCCATCAAACGCCACGGCTTGATATTTATTAATGAATTTTTGCCTAAAGAAAAATATATTAATTTTCAAAAGTTAAAAAAGTATGCCAAAGAAAAAGGCTTTAAATTTGTTTGGCACAGACATGGTAAATTTCTGGTGAGGAGGGAGAGAGGGGAGAGAGCTCACAAATTTTTTAATGAAAATGATTTAGATAATTTATTGACAGAAAGTAAGAAATTAAAAGACGGTGTGCATGTAATTGATGTAAATTCTGAAACTCCATCGAATATTAAGTGTAATAATAATAATATATGTGATAATAATTTTATTAGAAGTTGCTTTGTATGTTAAAGACAATTTAAAGTGCACTATTTTGGCTACTTCGGATACTCAAACTAATCATAGTAAAGGTAAACCGGAGGTACCTGAGTATATTTTTTGTTCCGTGCAATTGGGCAGCTCCGAAGCCGTGTTGGTTTCTGTTATTTATCGACCTCCTGCAATTTCCTTTTTTAAAACTACCGATTTTTTGGATAACTTGAGAAATTTCGCTTCCGAATACTCTCATAAAATTATAATGGGAGACCTGAATGCCGATCTCCTGCGTGAGAGCAGTGATGCCAAATTTATTAATAAATTGTCGGCTGAGCTTTCGTTACGGCTGGTTCAGCACCGTGCCACGCATCACACTCCAACGTCTCACACGTGGATTGACCTGATTCTTGTTGACGATAATGACACAGTACTTGACGCACGCAACTTACCGGCGAATTTTCACAGTCGGCACAACTTAATTGATGTATGTATTTCTTGTCATCGCATCAAGACAGATAATAAAATAATTAAGCATAGAAATTACAAAGATATCTGTCCAAACTTATTGGTACAGAGTTTGGCCGGCTGTGATTGGACGCCATTTACAGTTGGTACAGTTGACCCAGAATCTGCACTTGGCTGCCTCTGTAACAACCTTACGGCGGCAATACAAAATCTAGCGCCACTAAAAACACTTAAAATTGGTAAAGATAAATTTTCTTGGATTGATAAAGAGTTGTCGCAGATGCGGCACAAGAGAGATGCCACGTATCGTAGATTGAAACGGACGAAGGAGGAGCGATATCTCTCCGAATTTTTGCAGATGCGTAAAACAATAGATGAACGGACGGAACAAGCTAAAACAAATTATTATCATAATAGACTATTCGATGCTCTTGCTGGAGGTAATGTCTGGAAGGAGTTAAAAGACCTGGGACTCCTGTCCGGACCTCAAGGGGACTTGAATGGATTCTCTCCAGATGAGCTTAATGCACATTTTGCGGGGGTGTCGGTCTCGCCACACGATGATACTGCGGAACGTAAAAGGATTCTTTCTGAGTGTAGTGAAAGTGGTTTTGCCTTTAAGCCAATTAATATTAATGATGTAATCCTTGCGATTTCGCATTTTCCATCACAGGCTTGTGGCGAGGATGGCATCCCGCAGAGTGTGATACTTAAAGCATTTCCGGTTATTGGAGAGCATCTTGTGACTCTGCTCAATTCCTCTTTTGCACGGGGGGTCTTCCCTTGCCTTTGGAAGTGCGCACGTATTGTGCCTTTAAAGAAGTGCCCTGCACCTAAAATGCCTAAAGATTTTAGGCCCATAGCAATATTATGTTTTCTTTCAAAGGTTCTTGAGAAGATTGCCCATGACCAACTGCAGGAGTATATTATGACACACAAAATACTTGACGCTTTGCAGACTGGCTTCAGAAAGCATCATTCTACGCAGACTGCCATACTTAAACTTACAGACGACATAAGATCAGGTCTTGACAAGAAACTTGCCACGATACTACTCCTATTTGACTTTAGTAAGGCATTCGACACGATCTCCCCTTCCAAATTGCTTGCGAGGCTTAGATTGATGGGGTTTTCCAGGGCTGCACTCGAGTGGATCAACTCCTATTTATCAGGTAGGAAACAAATGGTTTCTACACATTTAAAAGAGGATTCGGATTGGCTAACAACCAATCTAGAAGTTCAACAGGGTTCAGTGCTGGGGCCTCTGTTGTTCTGCCTTTACAATAATAACATACGTGACACGCTCGACCCCTGTTGTGTTAAGCACATATTATATGCTGATGACCTCCAAATCTATACTCAGGTCCCTTATGAACATCTGAATGAAGGTATTCGTATTATGCAGAGGGCGGCCAGGGCGGTGTCGGGATGGGCTGTCAATGCTCCTCTCACATTAAATGCAAGCAAAACTAAGGCTATTGTTTTTGGCAGTTGTCGTTTTATTAATGACTTTTATGCTGGTGAGCCAAGAACGATTGAGCTTGAGGGAGGTGTCGGCATATCTTTCTCTGATACCGTTACGAGCCTTGGTGTTGTGCTTGACGCTAAGTTGTCTTGGGAGCCGCATATTAATATGGTGAAAAAAAATTTAACAGGATAATGTATAGTTTACGGTTCTTTCGTCGGTACACCACTGAGGCCCTGCGTAAACAACTCGCAGCCGCCTTGCTATTTACGCACCTCGACTACTGTTCAGTAGTTCTGCTTGATGCTTCGCAGGGGTTGAGAAGACAATTACAAAGACTACAAAATTCATGTGTGAGATATGTATTAGGCGTAGGATTGGGCGATTATATCTCTCCTCATAGAGCTGCGCTTGGTTGGCTGCGTACTGATTCAAGGAGACAGTATTTTATGGCTGTACTTATGTACAAAATCGTGCGCATGAATACTCCCGAGTATCTAGTGAGTCTCTTCACTAGATATGTACCTAGGGTAGCCACTAGGGGAGAGATCAAGGACTTCGCGGTGCCCTTCATGCGTACTGAGACTGGAAGAAATTCCTTCCAAGTTCAAGGTGCGCATTTTTGGAACTCCCTGCCTGCTTATATAAAAAATCTTCCATCGCTCGGCAGGTTTAAGTCGGCTTTGAGGACGTACTTACTCGACCTCGAGTGAAATCAATTTTAAGTATTCTAATTTCTGTGTTAATTTATTTTGTTTTGTCCTATATATAGATTTAAGGTGTAAATGTATTTATTAGCGTGAATGATGGATGAATGTATGCGGAAAGTATGAGTGGTTCGTTTTTTATTAGAAGTCATGACATCTTCGGTATTGTTTTTAAATGTATAATTATTATTTTATTTTTTAATTTTTACTATTATTTTGTTATTGTATTGTTTAATTTTATTTTTATAGTATTGTCCAATTTTATTTTTATTGATGTCATGACAGTGATTCCTCTTTTAAATTATGTATTTTAATTCAATGACTGATAGATATTTAAGACTGTTTTTTATTGTAATTTATGTTTTCTGCGTGTATTTAGAATAGTCTGTGATATCACTTTTACATGGTGACTTACTGATACAGTATTATATATTAATTTTAATAATTGACTGTGATATCTTATCTTATTATGTGCAATACTTTTTATAGAATTATTACTTACTATTTCATGTATTACACGCCTTTTTGTACTCTTATTACAAAATAAATAAATATCTATCTATATCTATCTATATCTAAGATTTAGTCTTAGAATTAAAAATATAATATTGTGGAATATTAACATATTTAATTTTTTTAGCAAAATCATCTTTTTTATTCAATTTAAACCATGCAGTCAATGTTGTTTCGCATTTGTTTAATGCTGAATGTATATTATTTTCATCAAAAATTATTTTTTGTTGATTTTCTGTATGGATATTTAATCTTATTACTGTATGACTTCTACCGCATAGAGAAAATGCTTGTAATCTCCATGCAGCTTCCATTGGACTTAAATATCTTCCATCTATGTATTGAGTTATTTCATCATAAACATCATCATTATTGTTTTCTTCATTTTTTTCTTGTTTTATTTTACAGTAAGCTTTATCTATACCTTTATAAATATAATCATAAATATATTTTATACTTTGTATTAACATACAAAGTTTAGTATTGATATAAGCATTATATTTTGCTAACAAAAAACTGTTGTAAGGAACTACCATAGAATTATCAACTTGTATAATTTTTTTATCATGTTTTAAATTATATGTATGATTATCTAAAATATTATTTCTTCTTTTGTATTGTGGATATTTGTTTTCTTCAACTATTGTACTTTCATTAAATGATTTTAGAAATTTTTTTTTACATTTACTTTTATTTTTTTCGTAACAAGGTGATTTATCTGTATGTGGTCCATGTAATATGTGTTTAATTACTAATTTTTGTAAACATTTATTTTCTGATGAAGGTATTTCTGCTGAAATATATTTATCAATATTTTCTGGAGTTAATATTTTAGGATTATGATGTAATGTTATAATAATATGCGCGTAAGGTAACCCTCTTTTTTGAAATTCAATCGAAAATACATAAGCTATAACAGGACCAAAAATTTCGTTTTTTATAATATTATTCAATAACATTTTAAATTTTATATAAAATAATCTTACTGTGATATTTGGTATGTCATTGGGAGTTGTTGCTTCTGGAAAATTTTTTAAAATTTCTTTCAATTCTTTCCATTTAGGATTACACGTCATTGTTATAAATAAGTCTGGCTTTCCTACTGTTCTCATTATTGCCATGGCGTCTTGATAATATTGCTGCATATATCTTGGACTACCAATATATGATGAGGGTAAAATAAGAAGATTTCCGATTCTTTCTTTGTTTTCAAAATTTGTTGAAACATTTGAAGCACTGTTCATTACATGATCTAATAAACCTTGATAACATTCTATACGTAATTGTTTTTGATTATTTCTAAAAAAATTCATTCTATTACTTACAACCATCACATATGCATGTATAATGTATTGTTGTGTTTATCTTCCACAATATAAAATAGGGTTGAAATTTTTTAAATTTGGTCTCCAATGGATTCTATATAAATAATATTGTAGTATTGTAAGACAATCATTATTTTCAATATTTTCATTTTTTTTATATCCTATACTCCAACCTAAATCTCCTGCTGGAAACATTAAAGGAAAAACCATTGGATCCACGTGATGAGATAATTTATTTAAATAAGTATGAGTAATTTCATCTTCAGAAGATAATTTCAGATATACACAAAGATCATAATTATCTGGAATTCCTGAATTAGATACTATGATAGCACCACATTCAGAAGTTAGTGGCTTATTATAACGATGTTGTTGTTTATCATTTTTTCGCATAAAATACAATTTATAATTTGGAATATTTTGTATGTTTGATAATTGATGTAAGCTTTTGTAATTCTTAGCCATGGGATTATCATTCATTATTTCTGTTAAAATCAACATATGTTCCTTTGTTAATTTTTCATTACTTTTTAATCGTTTTTCAATTGCTACTGTATTATTGTAAATGTATAACTCTCCACATGTAGGTTTAATGTCATTAGTAGAAATTAACGTATTAGGTGCTGTATGACAAATTTGTCCTTGAATTTTTAAATTATATATAGCTTTTCCTTGGTTTTGAATGACATTTGCATTAAAAGTTGCAAAACTAAATAAATTATTATAATATCTAATTAAATTTCTAAAAACACTATCATGTAATAATAAATATTTCAATTTTTCATTATATTTAGTTAATGGCGATAAAATAATTTTTTCTTGTTGACAACAATTGAACTTTTTTATTTCTTCTTTCCAAAATAAAGCACTACAATATTTACATTCGTAACTCATTATACCTAAATAATTTTTTAAATTTTTATTTATATTATTTTTATTGTTTATATTTTTTTTTAAATTTAATTTTTTAATTGATTTTTTTTTTGTCAATTTTTCATTTTTATTTATTTTATTATAGAGCTTATTTTCATTTTTATTTTTTTTTGTTTCTATCTTTATTTTTTTGATTATATTTGTTTCATTAAATTCTTCATGTGTTAATTTTCTTTTAAGATTATAATTATTATTATTATTTTTATAATTTAAAATATCATAATGACCTGCATCATATGATCCAGTAAAAATTAACGATAATTGAAAATGATCAGAAAAGTTTCCAAACATTAGTATTTTATTTTTAATATATACTTTAACATATACATTATGAAATTCTACAAAACTTTGAATTTCTATTTCTGTTCCAAAAGTATCATTATTTGACATATACTCAAAATAATTATCACTATTTATTATATTCATATAATATTTATTTCCTATTATATGTTGTTTATATTTATTCCAATTATTAACAACATTTCTAATTATATGTTTTCTTATAATCATATGTTGATTTTCATTTTTATATAAAAAATACGAAAAACATCTAAATAAACAATTACCGTCACCAATAACTTTAATTTTTTTATTCATATTTTCTTTTATTCAATATACAAATTAATATTTATATATATTATATTAATTTATTATATTAATTATATCAAATTATATTATAAAATATATATATTTTAATTACCTTAAATATATTGATTCTTTATTTTATTTTTAAACTTCAATTATTTATCTGAAATATAAAATATTTTTATTATTTTTATATATATTTCACGTGATCCTTTTATGTTACAATTAAAATAATTGAAAAATTTAATATTTTTCAATTAAAAAATTTATAAATAAAAATTATTATTTTGTATCTATTTATAAGTTTTGAAACTTTTTAAATTAGAAAATAAGCGGATATCGAGCGTAGATTTCGTTCCTCGAGATCTTACCACTGAGTTAATGTTGCACTGCTATTGGTATTTAAAATGGTAAGATAATGGAGGAAAAATGGCGTCGACAAAAGCTGAACTTTAGTAATAAAATTCGACTTTCGTCTGCATGATCCCATTTATTATTATCTGTTTATTTGAAATCCAAATTTACACGTATTTTTATGAAATAATAACACTAAGATGAAAATTAACCATGCTATAGTCTACTTTAAGTCGGAAAATATTTGCTTGGCCTCAAATGATTTTATTTTTATTTTCTATTTATATGTAATTTATTATAATGTGATGTCCTATATAGGTTAAGGTGTGATTGTATTTATTGTCTGAATGGTTAGTAATTGACTACATTATTTGTTTTGATTTTCTATTTTTATAAAATCTTTTAAATATTATTACTGATAAATATCCTGTGACTGACTCTTAATTTATAGGATTACATGACTTTTACTTTTTTATTTAGTATCTGTGATATCATTTTTTTATAGTGACTTACTTATTCATTATTGATCTATTACATTATGTATTCATAATGTAATAATTGTAAGTAATTGTAAATAACTGTTATTTATGTCTCAATTCCCACTTTTTTTAACACTTTTTTTATAGCTATTTACAGTTGTTTATATTCATTTACATTTATTTACAGTTATTAACAGTTATTTACAATTATATCTAAAAATTTTTTCCATATGGGAGTCAACGGAAACATATTTTATGATTATTCTTTTTCTTTGATTTTAAAATAACATGATATTACAGGATAATTTTATTAGTCTGTTCATTTTTATTTGTTAATTTTTAAATATAGGAAAAAAATTATCATAAAATATATTTCTGTCATATGTACTTATTGTCCCTTTACACCATATACTTTATGCTGTTCTTCACATAGGGAGATACTTTGTGTTGTTCTTCACATATTAAAATGAAAAATTGATTTTGATTTTGTATTTTTATAAAATCTTTTAAATATTATTACTGATAAATATCCTGTGACTGACTCTTAATTTATAGGATTACATGACTTTTACTTTTTTATTTTGTATCTGTGATATCACTTTTTTTATAGTGACTTACTTATTCATTATTGATCTATTACATTATGTATTCATAATGTAATAATTATAAATAATTGAGAGTATAAAAGATAAAATTTTACATTAACAATATAATTTTCATTTTTACTTTTTTATAACTAAATGAATTAATAATTATTATAATTTTTATTTTTTTAATTAATAAAAAACTTACAATAACATTTTTACTTTTAACATTTAAAGAAAAGTGAAAAAATTTTTTAAATTTATATTATTTTAAAAGTGGTTATGTTGGGCTACTGACGATGGGTACCACTTTAATTGTTTGATTTTTTTTTAAAAACAACAAAAAAAACCCCAACGCGCCATTGACAATACCTCGTTAAACTGATAAGAAAAATAAAAACTTCTACTTAAAACTTTCACAAGATAAACTCAAGACAACAAGAAAACAAATTTAAGCTAACCTGAAAGAAGAATCTTTTAGATGTAGGAAATTTTTTAATAAGTTTTTCTGACCAAGACAATCAAGACAAAGTAAAATGTGCTTTACTTTTAGGCAAATACAGCTTGGACCCAAAAAAAAGTAAGATTAAATGTTGAAAGTAGAAGTTTTTTATTTTTTTTGTCTCAGTATAGGTGGTGTGGAAAGTTGTCCAACGAACGTAGTTATTATTTGATAGTTCAAAAATAATTATATCAATAATCTATAATATTATTAACTATTTATTAAATATATATTCCATTACATAGCCTTAAGCAAGTATTTCATAAATATATTATTAAAAAACTTTTTTTTTAATAGTTTACATTTCAAATAAATAATTGACGTTTAAAAATAAAATAAAGAATCAATATATTTAAGATAATTAAATAAAAATATTTTTCATAACTAAATTTGGTCTCTAAAGTATTAGAGTCATCAAACAAGAAGGTTTTTTAAAAAAATATTGGTAAAATTTAAATATTTAATTAACGATATAAAAATAAACACTAAATGATTATGAATAGTGTATTAGGGACATGAGGGGTAGCAAGAGGGGTGACTTGTTTAGTGAGGGGGTGATTTGTGGACTGAGGGGTGGACTTGGGTAGGAGAGGGGTGACTGGGGTTGAGGGGGAATCTTTTTTTTTTTTTAAAAAAGACATTTCTAGAGACATTTTTACGTTATTTTAAGGGGGAACTTTTAATTTCTTTGGAGGGGAAAAATGAGGGGTAGAAGGAGGGGTAGGAGGAGGGGTAATAATTGGAAGGGTGATAGTAGTGGTGTAAAGAACGAGTAACAAATATGCATCGATAAAATAAGGTAAATTTAGCTAAATTATCTGGGGGGGGGGGGGGGTGAGTGACGTACGAGGGGTAGCAAAAGGGGTGACTTGGGTAGTAGAGGGGTGTCTTTTTTTTCTCAAAAAAGATCATTTCTAGACAGATCTTTACGTCATTTTGAGGGGTGGATTGTGATGTTTTAAGCATAAAAAAGAGGGGGAGGAAAAATGAGGGGTAGCTGAGGAGGTTTTTTTTTTTTTTAACTATATAATATAGAGAGATATATATATACATAAACAAAAAAATTGCGGGTGAACATGAGCAAGTTGATATGAAATGGACCATAATACATATGCAAAAACCTTTCTGTAAGGTCATACATGAGTTGACATGAAGAGTCGCATGTATATAAAAGCGTGTATGCATGAATGCAAATTGATATGAAACGTTCCATATATGTAAACCTGAAGGAACTCGGATAGGTGTGTTAGAGTTGTCATGAAATGTTCCATATATATAGAAAAGCCTGTGATTATGAGTACATACGAGTTGACATGAAATGTCGCATATATATATATATATATATATATATATATATATAATCCTGTATGTGTGTGCATGCACATTGGTATGAAATGTCCCATATATATAAACCTGTATATGCGTGCGTTGAAATTCACATGAAAAATCCCATGTATATTAACATGTGTGTGCATAAATGAAAATTGACATGAAACGTCTTATACATGAAAACCTGAGAACTCGGATAGGTGTTTGAGAGTTGTCATGAAAAGTTCCATATATATAGATAAGCCTGTGATTATGAGTACGTACGAGTTGACATGAAATGTCCCATATATATATATATATATATATATATATATATATATATATATATATATATATATATATATATATATATATAATGCTGTGTGTGTGTGCGTGCGCATTGGCATGAAATGTCCCATATATATAAACCTGTATGTGTGTGCGTTGAAATTTATATAAAAAATCCCATGTATATTAACGTGTGTGTGCATGAATGAAAATTGACATGAAACATCCCATATATGTGAACCTGAAGGAACTCGGATAGGTGTGTGAGAGTTGTCATGAAATGTTCCATATATATAGAAAAGCCTGTGATTATGAGTACGTACGAGTTGACATGAAATGTTATATATATATATATATATATATATATATATATATATATATAATCCTGTGTTTGTGCGTGCGCATTGGCATGAAATGTCGCATATATATAAACCTGTATCTACGTGCGTTGAAATTGATATAAAAAATCCTATTTATATTAACGTGTGCGTGCAAGCATGCGGATTGATATGAAATGTCCCATATACATAAACCTGTGTGTGCGTGCGTTATAATTGACATGAAAAATCCCATGTTTTTTAAAGCCTGCGTGCATGCATGCGAATTGACATCAAATGTCTCATATATATAAAGCTTGGTCTGCTTGTGTTTCAATTGACACGAAAAATCCCATGAATATTAACGTGTGCGTGCATGCATGCGAAACGACATGGAACGTCCCATATATATATATATATATATATATATATATATATAAACCTGTCTGTGGGTGCGTTCTAGTTGACGTGGAATGTCCCATGTATGTATGTATGTATGTATATATATATATATATGGAACATTTCAAACCAACTGGAAGAGCAGAAAAATAAAAATCTCTGAAACTCTGGGAATATATCCTGCCTGATACTCAAAATGTGTAGAAAAATTTTCAAGGATTTAAATTGGGAGGATCAAGAGCCATAGATTCTTGAAATTTGAAAATTTTTCAAAATTTTCGGAAAAGTCCCAACTTAATCATTTTTTTTTCCTGAAAGTCCTAATATTTTAGAGAGGAATTCATGAGAATACTCTTGTTGTTAATGAAAAGCAGAGTTAGCATGATTCTTTACAGACCTGAATTTTGAAGTTTTCTATTGGTTCATATATGTATTACATGGTAATTGAAATTACTCATTGCTCCCCTCTTCAGAAATTTCTTTTCGCGGGTTTATTTCCCTCTATTTCACGTGAACTTTAGAATGAATTTTTGATCATGTAAGTAAGAGCCATCAATAAGGAGTTTAAACAGTTTAAAATATATATTATCATGTATGATTAATTTTTATATTGAAAATAAATTAGACATGAAAATATATATTTTAAACTGTTATAACTCCTTATTGGTGGCTCTTTCTTACACAGGCAAAAATTTATTTCCAAGTTGATAAAAAATAGAAGGAAATAAGCCCTCGAAAAGCAATTTCTGAAGTAGCAGACAATGAGTAATTTCAATTACCATGTAATACATGTAAGAACTAATAGAAAACTTCAAAATTTATCTCTGTAAAAAATAATGCTAACTCTCGTCTTTATCTAGAACAAGAAGAATTCTCATAAATTTCTCTCTAAAACATCAAGATTTTCAGAAAAAAAATCATTAAGAGGAGGCCGTATAGTTCTGTCCTTGTCTAATCTAAATTTTCGTTATTATGACTAAATTAAATATTTTTATACAAAAGTAAAGGCAGAACCCAATAGATTTAAGAATAAGCAGACAATTCTATTCTATGAAAAAATATAAAATTTTCATTAGTTTTCGAGTGAAGTCTGAAACGGAAAAAGAGTTAAATTTGATTGAAGTGTTCAACTCTTTTTCCGTTTCAGACTTCACTCGAAAACTAATGAAAATTTTATATTTTTTCATAGAATAGAATCGTCTGTCTATCCTTAAATCTATTGGGCTCTGCCCTTACTTTTGTATAAAAATATTTAGTTTACTAATTATAACGAAAATTTAGATTAGACAAGGACAGAACTATACGACCGCCTCTTAAATTGGTACTTTTCCAAAAATTTTGAAAATTTCCAAATTTCAAGGATCTATGGCTCTTAATCCTTCAAATCTAAATCCTTGAATATTTTTTTACACATTTTGAGTAGCAAACAGAATATATTCTCAGAGTTTCAGCAATTTTTATTTTTTTGCTCTTCCAGTTGGTGTAAAATGTCCCATATATATATATAAATATATATATATATGTATATGGGACGTTTCATGTCAACTCGACTGACAAAAAAATAGAATTTGCTGGAAATCCGTGAAGAGGTTCCATTTGATACCCAAAATATACAAAAAAATTTTTAGAGGCATAGGTCAAAGGGATTACGAGTAATAAGTAATAGAATATTGTGATTTTTCAAATTTTTTTGTTGAATTACCAACTTAATTATTTTTTTCCTCAGAAACTAAGGATTTAAGAGATTCACTTACGAATATATTTATTGTTGCAAGTAATGAGTAGAATCTACACAAATTTTTCTAAATCTCAGAATTGCTGTCTTCTGATTGGTTCATTTTGTACTTTCATGTAATTTTGAATTTCTGGTGTTCGACCAGGTTGATTTCACTCAGGTTGCACTATATTATGTCTTTTTATAATATCTTGAAGTGAGCTTTGTCTCATCTTAGGCATAGAACTGAGAGAAGAGCTATAGAACTTTGAATATTAAAAAATAAAATAGAATTTTCAATTTAAAACATATATACTGTGGATTCGGTTCTTCGCTTACAGATAATGCAATATACGAACAAATGATTTTTAAATATCTTGAAAGAGATCTATTTCTTAATAATTTAATTATTGATTTATAATCTGAATTGAAATATCAACTGTTCATTATTTAGACATCCTCAAAATACACTCGTATTCAAATCATATTTATGTGTTTCAATAAATTGTCATTATAATAATTTTAAATATGTGTTGAAAAATTTTTTTTTTCAATTTTATTACCTTTATTATATACTTGAAATAAATGTCAAGTATATAATAAAGGTAATAAAACTATGAGATCTTACCATAATTTTTAACAAAGGATTTTTCAATTTTTTTCTTTATAAATTAACGTTGAATTTCAGTAACAAAATTGTATTATTTCTTGTTATCTTTTTTTTATTATTCATTTAAAAATGTTCTGAAATTTTTTAAATTTTATTAAATATTTACAAAATTACTTGCCAGGCCCATGGGTAAATATTTTATGTCAATGTTTAAAGTTAAGAAATTTGTATATAACATATGTACATATAAACTTTCATTTTATGTAACATTACAGATATAATGGGACATAACATGTAAGTATTAAAATCATTTTCTACTTATAACACGTTTCTAATTTTCAATTTAACGGTAATATAATTCTGTAATATTATTTTAATCAATTATTGGAATTTATAGTTATCGAAATCAAATAAGAAAAAGGATCTGAATATTTTAATATCCAATATTTATAAAAATCTTAATTTATTGGATTACATAAAACTATTATATAAATAATCATTCCTAAATGTATAATACGTATTAAAATAATTTTTGAATACATATGTATTATATATTTATAAACTCATCTTATTTTAAATATTTAAAATCATAATAACAATTTATTGAAGTACATAAATATGTTTTGGTTGTGAGTGTATTTTGAGGATGTCTAAATAATGAACAGTTGATATTTCAATTCAGATTCTAAATTAATACTTAAATTATTAAATAAGAGATCTCTTTTAAGATATTTAAGAATCATTTCTTCGTATATTGCATTATCTATAATCGAAGAACCAAATCCACAGTATATATGTTTTAAATTGAAAATTCTATTTTATTTTTTAATATTCAAAGTTCTATAGCTCTTCTCTCAGTTCTATGCCTAAGATGAGACAAAGCTCACTTCAAGATATTATAAAAAGACATAATATAGTGCAACCTGAGTGAAATCAACCTGGTCGAACACCAGAAATTCAAAATTACATGAAAGTACAAAATGAACCAATCAGAAGACAGCAATTCTGAGATTTAGAAAAATTTGTGTAGATTCTACTCATTACTTGCAACAATAAATATATTCGTAAGTGAATCTCTAAAATCTTTAGTTTCTGAGGAAAAAAATAATTAAGTTGGTAATTCAACAAAAAAATTTGAAAAATCACAATATTCTATTACTTATTACTCGTAATTCCTTTGACCTATGCCTCTAAAAATTTTTTCGTATATTTTGGGTATCAAATGGAACCTCTTCACGGATTTTCAGCAAATTCTATTTTTTTGTCAGTCGAGTTGACATGAAACGTCCCATATATATATATATATATATATATATATATATATATATATATATACATATATGGGTCAATCCACGTCAAACGGATAATGGCTCTGTCCAAAATTGTAGATCACTAAAAAAAGTCGTGCATGGGCTCAAAATTTTCGTCTTATACTCTTCTTTCTTTTGCAATGTGGCGATTCTGAAAAATCCAAAATGGCGGCCTTAATATAGTGACTCAAACCTAGAAATTGCATGAAAAATTTTCAAAAATTAATTTTAATTTATTCAAATCTGATTATACATATTTTTTATATCAGAAATCAATTTAGCGTTCGATTTTACATAAGAATATAGTATTGCACTTAAGGTAAAAAAATTTTACAATATCATCTGAAGGTCATATCGCGATACAATAGTTATTTCTCGAATTAATCATTGAAAAACGTTGATTAGTAAGAAAATAAAGATACTGATAGATAACTCGAGTCACTGAATCTAAATCTGATATCCGCTTAACCCTACCAGTCTTCATCAAGGTCATTTGAAGGTCGAATCGCGAATATCTTCTATTATTTGATAAGATTGAAACTCCTATAAGTTTTACGTGATGCTGGATCTGAATCCGAGACCTGTTGGAGTGTCAAACGACGTAATTACAGAAAAATTCGTTTCAAACTGTGGTTTCTTGGAGAACAAAAGTTTTCTTTTAGTCAATATTTGATTAATTTTTACGTAATTACGTCGTTTGACACTCCAACAGACCCCGGTTTCGGATTCAGCGATACGTAAAACTTGAAGGTGTCCTAATGTTATCAAATAATAAGAGATATTCGCGATTTGACCTTCAAATGACTTTCATACAGATCTTGTAGGGTTAAGCGGACATCAGATTTAAATTCAGTAACTCGAGTTATCAATCAGTATCTTCATTTCCTCAATAATCAACATTGATCAATGAGTAATTTGAGAAATAACTATTATTTCCCGATATGACCTTCTGATGACATAGTAAATTTTTTTTACTTCGAGTGCAATACTATATTCCTATGTAAAATTAAACGCTGAATTGATTTCTGATGTAAAAAAATATGTAGGATCAGATTTGAATAAATCAAAATCAATTTGAAAAAATTTTTTATGATATCTCTAGGTTTGAGCCGCCATTTTGGATTTTTTAAAATCGCCACATTGCAAAAGAAAGTAGAGTGTAAGTTTAAGAGTGTTTGACGTGGATTGACCCATATATATATATATATATATATATATATATATATACGCATACTTAGATATTTCAACGCCGCACCATGTAGCTGTACATACACATGTAAAATCGACCAATGAGGAATAGCTATGAGTAGAAACCTTCGATAATCGATGTTTCTACTGCGTAAAGCAACATAGCAACTTTGAATACAGTATAAAAATTTACTAGAGTGATAGAGATAGAAGATCTGCGACCAAGAGTCGATTAAGCTGTCGATAGCGACTCATAACTGAAGAGATCAAAAGAGAGACTAAGACGCAGCGAGAAATAAGGATAGAAAATGGAGAGTAGCTAGGTGCGACAGAGATGGACAACAATGCGAAGGGGAATGTAATTTCCTTCTTCTTGAAATAGATGATTCTGGAATCAGCACTCGTTGAGTACACTCGAGTAAAGTTGGAACTCATCCTTTTTTGTTGAATATTATCGGTGAAGCTAAGGAGTAAAAAGAGAAACAAGAGCAGAGAAGTCGTGGGCTGGATAAAAGGAAAAGGAGAAATACATCTCCAGAGACGACGACTCGGCGACCGGGTGCGACCATCTGTTGGAACCAACATCGTTTCCGTTCTTTCGACCACGCCATTGTCTTCTCTTCGACCAGCGTCACGTTCTTTTTTTCGTTTTTGACTACTGAGAGGAAATCTGCAGCAAAGCAACTGTAAATGGAATTCTACCAGCGGGTTAGCAAGTAAGAAATAGTATTTTCTAATTCTGTTGGTTTTCTTCGATACCTTTCTCGGTTCTCCTTAAGAGATATATTTTTGTGTTATTACCTTAATACGATAGAGTTTTTTTTTATTTCGATCGCGAGTGGATTAAAAGTAGAATCAGTGCGGTTTAGTGAAAATACGAATAAAGACATTAAAAATGAAAATAAGTGTAAATTAAAAGAGAAAAGAGAAAACCACGTGCGAAGGTGTTCATGCTTGGCGACGCGACGCCATTTTTGCTTTATAAGTTAAACACAAAATTCGTAATTATTAAATTCAATTAAATCTGCTTTTATTATATTCTGATTGCTAACATTTATATTACCGAAAATTAGTCAAAGTAAAATAAATAGACGACGCGGCAGCCATTGTGAAATTGTGCGAGCGAAATAGCTTTACGTTAGCTATTAAATAAATTCAAAGTTCTTTCTCTTTGTACAGAGTAGCGCGAGCGATACTAACCAGGAGAGGCTATGAGCTTCGGGTCACAGATTTTCACGAAACTTCGGAATATATTTTTAGGTACCAAAATATGAATAAAACCAGAGCGGTACGGTCTAACGCTTCGAGAAACTGAAATTATAGACGTTTCCAGTCTTATTTGAAGAAAAATGTAAAAAAAAGCTCCTAATTGAAGTGTGAAAAATCCAGTCTAGAAATGTCTTTAATAAATCAACAGGGACTAAAATAAAAGTACATAAAGCAAGCTTTAATTTGCCGTTTTCAGAATTGAAAAATAATAATGAGAACTAGAGATATGCTCGTTCAAAGTTAAGAAGCAAGAAAGTACCAAAAATCATCTAAATTCTAAAGGACAGTGATTTTGTGATTTTTGGTACTTTCTTGCTTCTTAACTTTGAACGAACATATCTCTAGTTCTAATTATTATTTTTCAATTCTGAAAACAACAAATTAAAGCTTGCTTTCTGTACTTTTATTTTAGTCCCTGTTAATTTATTAAAGACATTTCTAGACTGGATTTTTCACACTTCAATTAGGAGCTTTTTTTTACATTTTTTTTCAAATAAGACTGGAAACGTCTATAATTTCAGTTTTTCGAAGCGTTAGACCGTACCACTCTGGTTTTACTCATATTTTGGTACCTAAAAATATATCACAAAGTTTCGTGAAGATCTGTGACCCGAAGCTCATAGCCTCTCCTGGTAAGATTATTTCTTTTAATATTTATTTTAAGTGCGAGTTATAAGTGCCGGGTGGTGCGACCGCGCAGTAAGGAAATAGAGCATCGCGTGATTAAAATCTTAAATAATTATTATTCAATCTAATAAGTGATTAACTAATTACACGTGTAACGAAAGAAAGTGCTCTTTTTGTCTTCTGCGCATGCGCACGGCCCAAGTGCGAGAAATTAATTAAGCGGCGTTCTTTTTTTTATATCATTGCGTATTGTGAGAAAAATTCCCCTTTTTAAATCGATAATATGAGAAATTTAAAATTAAGATTAAATAGAGAGTCAAATAGTTATTTTTCCCTTTCCTCTTTTCAGGACAAAAATTATAGTAAATAAAATTAATTGAATCATTCATTCTTCTTAAATAATTAGAGTCATTTAATATAAATAGTATTTTTTTTATACATAAATTTAAAATTTACTTTGCTTCTTATTTGTTAAACATTGTTTTTTTTAACTTCTTAATTTTTTTTAAATCATAAAATATATTGAGATTTTCTGGACCACTCTAATCGTTAGAACCAGCCTACAATTCGAGGTTGGCCAGTAAGTATTGACCCCCTTTGCAGTTGCTCTATCCAGCTAGCTGAGCAGGGTTCACTGGCGCTCAATTAACATTAAATATAAATTAGTGAACCCAGGTAAGTTCGTGGCTTCGGGGATTCACTCGGAGGTCCGGGGAATTTGCCACGTAACATTCTTCCTTTTTTCTTTTTTCATTTTTTTTGGTTTTTGTTTCTCTTCTTCTTTCTTTTTTTTTCCTCTCTCTGACAGGGTTTACAGTTTCTGAGCCTCACGGCATAAAACTCGTAAATTATTTTTTCATGCTTAACAGCATTTAAAAATTTCTGGTGGAGAGTAACGAAAAATTTTTTTCTAATCATAACGTTTTATTTCTTGAGGGTCTTGTAGGTTTTGAGCCTCACGGCATAAGACTTGCAATTCGCCGTTGGTGCTTAACAGCACGAAGGGCTCAACCTGAAGAAAATAAAAAAAGGAAGAAACAAGTTGACCCAATATCTGAAAGTTTATTTTCAATTTGGGCTTGTATCTATTGAGCCTCACGGCATATAGTGCTAGTTCTCTTTTATCGCTTAACAGCGGCAAAAGACTTGGAAAGAGAAAAGAGACAATTAGGTGTTGGAGCAACTTTTCTCTAATAAATATTTTTTTTTCCTCCTTCTCTCCTTTTTTCTTTTCTTCCTCTCTTCAAATAATCATTTTTTTTTTCTTTTTGATTTTGCTTTTTTCTTTTTTTCTGCTTTCCTCCTTATTTCTCCAGTAAATGACAGATAATAAAAGGAGAGGCCTTGGCCCTAAGATAAGGCAAACAGCAGATAAGCAAAGCCTGCAAGGAGAGGCCAGAGCGCGGTTTACAGGATGGGTCAAAGAAAACGACATTGATCTAGAGCCACAATTTCTACTACCAAGAAAGAAAATCGGCCCATAAAGGGGTTAAGTCGTCAACCCATACGTAATCGATACGCCAGCTAAATATTTAATAACTCCCCCCCGGATACAACAACCGCAACAACAGCACGTTGTAATCGATTTGAATCTCGAAGAAGTACAACCCGCACCAGCTACACTATCGCCCTTGCAAGTTGACCAAGCCGGTCAACATATGCAGTCGGAAAATAATCAAATTACTATCGAATAAAAAATTTTCTTATATCGCGTTTCCTTTTCTTCTATAAGTAACGAGTATTCTATTTAAAATTTTTTTTCTTCTCCCTTTTCTCAAAATTAACCTAAGAAATCAATTATTATATATATAAATAACAATTTATAATAATAATTGCACAATAGCCTATTTTTAAATAGCCTAGATTTTAAATATCTTATAAAATGGCTACCAGAGGAATTAATGACAAAGATTTGCTGCTCACCAAAGAGGAGTTAAGACTATACGCTAACAACTTAAAAGAACGCGAACAAAGAATTAAGAATTTAGAACAAGCGCTTGAGAACCGTGAGAAGAAAGTCCTAAGTGAGGCAGAACGGTTAAAGCAGGACGCGATGGACTCGTTAAATGTAGAAAAGAAACGCGTTCAAATGCTGGAAAAGGAACTCGAAAAAGAAAGAAAACGCCGTGAAAATCTTGAAATTACCATATCGGACACTGCCTCTAGTGTATCAAATTTTCCCTTAGCACAAACTAATAAAATAGATTTGGGATCTCAAAATAAAACGAATTCGAGGTTAAAGCCAATAGACGAAACCGAGGAGTCGACAAAGGACGTGATAACTTAATTAGCAAAAATACGCCGTGACATAGATCGAATGCGTGCAACTCGCTCAACATTACCACCAGACCCAGCATCAAGACCTAATAATAACCTAGCAGAACCACAGAATTCATGGACTGTGCCACTAAGCATTTACATAAAGGAGGCCTTAAACAGCATACCAAAATTTGACGGAACAAACTTAATACCTTTTGTTAGAGCATGCAAACGCGCAACTCAAATAGTTCCTTAGCATCTTGAGAAAGAGTTAATAAAGTTATATACCTTCGATTGGTACATGTGTCATTGACATATACGGATCCCCAAGAGAGGTCATTATAGTCGCCAATGATTGTCCGATGAAAACAGGAGCAGTTATAGGTTCAAACTTCTGTGAGCAGCACGGTGCAAGCCTCAATTTCTATCGAAAGGCACTAATTTTCGAGAACAAAACCTTGCCTTTCGTAAATTTAAAAGACGTTAAGAGAATACCTGCTCTAGCAACCGCAACTGTACGATTCCCGTTGAATAACCCAGAAGAAGAATATGGCTATATTAGGAAAATAAAATTGAACAAAAAAGGCATAGTGGCAGGAAATGTCATGGCAATCAATGATGGAGGCTACTTTGACATAGAAGTATTCAATACCAATATCTTCGATATCGACCTAAAAATAACACCGCCAACTCTAAAACCAACACAGAAATATTATCAGCATCGTAACGAGAAAATTTTTATAGACAAAGATAGCACTCTCCTCATGGATACAGAAGATATAAAAGAAGTTAGCGTCACGAATCAAGCACCTTCTCTTGTTTCTATGCAGGCCAATGTAGATGATGCAAGGTCAGCCGACGAACTAATCAACGACTTAATTACTTTCGAATATGGTGAAGAATACGATCTAGTTTTTTAGAGACGCTACTCAGACAGTACTATTTTGCTCATCTTCCGAAGAAGACCTTCAAATTCAAGAAAATATAATTCCTAAATCTAAGGTTCCTGTGCAGATGTCACCCAATTCTGCAACGTCATGCGTTGAGTCCGAAAATGCTTCGCGCGACACGGTAGACGATGACGCTCCGAACTCTATCGCAAATTTAATCGAATCCCCTGGGCGAAATCCAAAACCATCGTACGCAAAGCCCGAAAACGCCCCGCGCAACACGGTAAGCGACGATGACAATGTGCGACATAGCACCTACGCGACTTATGCTAAGCCCAAAGAAGCTCCGCGCAACACGGTAAGCACAAGTCTAACAAAAGGGGAAATTGAAATATCAGATAACGAAAGCACAGAAACCACTGAAAAAGATATAATAATTCGAGATTTCCTTCCAGGTGCGAATTCGCTGGACTATATCGAAATAAATCAGGTGAATCAACCAATAGAAACTTATGTAAATTACTCTGATATAGAACCATGCATCAACAGAACTATTTTAGACATAAATACTGTCACTGAATTCTACGTCAAGCCATATAAAAAGGATAATCGAAGTTCAAAACACAAAAATTTTGAGCGAGTATACAATGCTAACGTCAAAAACAGAATGTATATTAAAAGACATACCTAAAAACCACATAGCGAAAGAAAACGAAGCAAGGCTGCAGAAGCTCATCGAGAAAACTGCTGATGCTTTCCATTTGAAAGGAGAACCCCTTTCTGCCACTAACATAATCGAACATAAAATCAAAACCTACGACGAAGAACCAGTGAACGTAAGACAGTATCCAAAACCTCAAAAATTGCAAGAAGTTGTTTACGAGCAAATAAGTAAATTGTTAGAATCAGATATAGTCGAAAGAAGTGGATCGCCTTTTAACAGCTCACTCTGGGTTGTCAAAAAGAAAGACGATATTGAAAGGAAGTCACAGTGGAGAGTTATAGTCGATTCCCGAAAATTAAATGAAAAGATCAAGCCATATCCACATCCAATCCCATATATTACACATTTAGTCGAGCAGCTCGGCGGGGCTCGCTATTTTATCGTCGTGGATATGTATTCAGGTTTCCATCAGGTGATGATAAGAGAAGAAGACCGAGAGAAAACAGCCTTTTCTACTCCTTATGGTCACTTTCTCTTCAAAAGAATGCCTTTCGGAATTCGAACAGCAGCAAGTACTTTTCAAGAATTAACCAATAAAATATTAGGGCATAAACCGTTAGATCTAAGCTTGAAAGGAAAAGGAAAGCTAGGATATATTAATGACGTCGTACTGTTTGCGGAAAATCTAAACGATCTAGACGAATTATTTATAAAATTTACAGAGCCTTTAAGGAAATTTAACATAAAGTTAAGTCCCTTAAAATGCCAATTTTACGAAACATCAGTGACATTTCTTGGTCACGAGATTAGTCATAAAGGTATGAGACCAGACCCAAGTAAGACCCAAGCTGTCGAAAAATTCCCTTGTCCGCAAAGTGTCAAGGAAATACGCCAATTTCTTGGTCTGTGCGGATATTATCGACGTTTCATCCCAAATTTTGCAACGATCACAAAGCCATTGGCAAACCTTTTAAAGAAAGCAGTAGCTTTCAATTGGTCAGATGAACAGGAAATAGCTTTTGAGACGCTCAAAAACTGCCTAATTAATGAACCAATTTTGCAACATCCAAACTTCAAAGCGGAATTCTTTGTAACAACAGACGCCTCAGACTACGCAGTTAGTGGTGTCCTATCTCAAAGGAAGGAAGATTCAGATTTACCTATAGCTTACGCAAGCCGATAACTTACAAAAACCGAAATGAATTATAGCACTATTAAAAAGGAGCTACTTGCAATGCGATTTTGCGGTGACCAATTCAACTATTGTCTAATTGGCCGACATTTCACCTTTATAACTGACCACCAACCTCTCGTTTGGCTGCACAAAGTAAAGGACTGTGCATCTAAATCAAAAAAATGGTATTTTAAAAGATTTTACTAAAGATTTCTTAAAGTGAATACACATAACGATAATTAACGTAAATCTGCGTATTATTTTTTTTTTATCATCCCATTTCTTTGCTTTGTGATACGTATGCATATCCAAATTTTTCTTTTCTTTGGATGTAATAACGAATAAAGTAACTTAAGCAAGTTGGTGAATTCACTTTACCTAATCACGCATCTTTAAAATTTATCTTAGTAATTGAGTACAAATGCTTATAACCTCAATCAACTGTAACTACGCAACATAATAACCATACCTGTATCAGCATAAATTAATAAGTCTGCGAATAATCTTAAATTATTTTCTTTGTTATAGGAGGATGAACTGCAAATTAATGTTCTTTTTGTACACTTATATTCGAGTCACCGTCACTTTTACGACATATGAATGCGGATCTGCCACCCTCAACATAACAACTATAGCACTTACAGAAGTCGGAGACTGCGTGCTATCCGACGCAGAACCTGCTGAAGAAGAAACATACCTCCAGCTGCTACAACATACTCAATATTTCAAGGTCAAAGCTTACCAATGTAAAATAAAGGTAGAGCAGGAAATTACGTATTGCGGTATGCATTCGCACAACTCAAAAGTAAAAGGAGGCTCTACTACATTCATGGAGTTAGCAACGAGAGAAGCATGCGAAGATCTCGTTAGGTATGGCCAATATAAATATGGACGCTCCGTAATAAATAATTTATTGGTGAACGCGACCAATAGAAGGACTGTCACAGTCACCGGAAGATTGGATGCAAACGGATATTGTGAGGGTACAACTTACAATGATAATGGATATGAATACGAAAAAGTAGTCGTAACTGTGAAACTGGAGATCAAAGCAACAGACTACCAGGTCACCGTAGATAAAAAAAAGAAAATGGTGATTCTAAGCACCGGAACTCGATGCAGCTACTCCAGCGGTAGATGCATTGATGAGGAAGAAAGCTGCATTTTCTGGACCCCAGTAATGGGATCCACATGTAAGTTCGATGAATTCACCATCCTATATGAAGTTATAGGGACACCTATGGTTGATAACAATTCGAACGCTCTCGTTATCTACTTTGGTAATTCAACTGGGAAGATAAATTTTGGTCTAACCAAAACTGGAGAAGAGATGCCATGCGGATATAAATTAATTAAAACGGATCAAACAGAACTATTCATTTTAGAAACTACAAGAGGCAAATCATTCACCACCCGAAAAAGCTTGGAGGTACCAGATATCATCCTTACTACATATTTCAACGCAAAAATAATAAATCTCGGAAGGCATCTCGATAAACAACTAGGATCACTATATCGTGACATAGTCCTGCACCGATGTATATTGGAGAAGCAAATCATAGAAAATGCTCTACCTCTGGCGTTCTCAAACCCAGACCTTTTTGCCATGAAAGTCATGAAGAAGCAAGGTTATTTAGCCATAGCAGCAGGAAAAGTCGCCCACATCATTCATTGTATACCACGATCCTGCAAAATAAGAAAAACGGAACAATGCTACTACGAAGTACCAGTGACTTGCAATGACGAAGCTTACGTCGCCAAACCTATCAGCAAGGTGCTAGCACAAATAGGAACGGTTAGAGATTGCAACACACTTATACCAAGTATCTTCAAAATCAGTGAGAAATGGTTTAAGATTCACCTTACAGCAACGGAGGTAAACCTACCGCAAACTCTAAAACCATTTGTCCAACTGACTTGGAAACACGCTAGCATCTCTGAATTCTTGGAAAATGGAATATACACACCGGAAGACCTGCAATATCTACGCGAACATTCGATCTTTCCAGCCGAAAAGCCTGCGATGCTAGAAGCAATAGCGAGATGGCTTAACGACAGAGAAGCAAGGACGCGCTCTGTAAAGTTTAACAACCTGTTGACGCCAGAAGAAATGGAAACAATGATGGAATCCACACTTAACAAAATGTGGAACGGGTTTCAAAAATTTGGCCAAATCTTGGCAGGAATATTAATGATTATCCTGATATACCAAGTAATCAAACTAATCTTCGACACCATAATTCGCGGATACACTCTACGCACGGTATATGGATAGAGTACAAGACTCCTGGGAGCCACTTTCGGCTCGATAACACATTCGCTCACGTGCCTGGCTAAGCCCGAACGTGCAGGGAAGGATAAAACATCAGAACACGGAACAGCCACCGGGTCAACGGAATCATTGAATCCGCCAAGAAGAGGACTCAGCAGATCTAACTCTATGCCAACATCAAGAAAAACCATCCGAGACATCGAGCTAAAACTGTTGGGAATCCCAAAGCAAAACAATTAAAATCTTATTGCTTTGTTTTCACGGTGGGGGTGTTACATCCGCATAATCACGGAAGTATGAAAAATCATTTTTCATTTTAATTTTTTTTTAACTTTTTGTTATATGTGCGTACATATATATAATTATATATACGCATATACATTATGCATACATATAAACATGCAATATTA
The DNA here is from genome assembly GCA_017163975.1 of Anastatus disparis. Classification (NCBI taxonomy): domain Eukaryota; kingdom Metazoa; phylum Arthropoda; class Insecta; order Hymenoptera; family Eupelmidae; genus Anastatus; species Anastatus disparis. The sequence continues at coordinate 573,110 of JAFFSR010000320.1, read as the reverse complement.
GCAGTTCATTCTCCCGATAACATATATTTTTTAAGCATGTATTAATAAAAATAAAATAAAATTAATTTTATATTGGATAGTTAGTATTAAGGAATAATTTTAAGTCTCTTTATATTCGTAAAACCAAGTCAGTTAGCAAGGCGCGAATGCTATTCAGTATTTTTAGGCGCGATAAGAAGATATCCTCTGTCAAAAAATCTGAGACTTTGGAGAGCTTCTCACGGCCGAATTGGCCAATGGGATTCTTTTAAAGTTTTAGCAAGTTGTATTTTTTATCTCTTTTCTTCTTCAAAATTCGCATCTACCTTGCAACAAAAAAGATTTATTGTCAGTCAGTCCGCAGCTGGACCTCACAAGGGTAGCACCTTCTTTTCTTTTGCACATAGGCCAAGTATAGAATTAAAACATTAAAACACTTGTAACTCGCGTTTTATTTTCTCAAAAATTCTATTACAAGGGAAATAACTTAACTCAATTGCGCGCTCAATTTAACAAGTCGTTTTAACATAAATCATAATTATATACACTACCCTCCAGCCACATTTGCCCACCCTACATGAAAATCGATAAAACTTTAAAGTTTTGTGGCTCAGTGAAAAATAGTCATAATTAAAAAATTCCGACTGGGTTTTAAAAAGGGTTTAAAGACCTTTAATTTAAGCCGAGTTGAGCAAAAAAAAATTAAAAAATGCATGCCTTATGCGTTAAAAACTAACTAAAAAATATTCAATTTTTTTTTGCCCCTATTCAAATGCCTGCCATTTTTGCGGAAATTATCGAATCATAGAAAAAAAAAATGGAGGTAAAAGCTAAAGGAGTCACCTTCAAAATGAGCTATAGAAAGCTCATTTATGATCAACTTTACGGTAGTTATGGTCATTTTTTATGAAAAAAACGATTTTTTTTAATAGCTATTATCTCAAAAAATACGCATGATATAAAAAAATTTTTAATAAAAAAGTTGTTCATTTTTGAGTCAAAAAAATAAATATTCAAGTTAAACTGAGAATCAGTAAAAAAAAGATTTTATTCATTTTTGATCCCATTGAAAAAAAATCCATTTATTCAATATTTATATTTTAATGAATTTAAAAAAAAACTTTTCCTTCCGGATTTCAGTTAAATCTAAATATTTATTTTTTTGACTCAAAAATAAACAACTTTTTCATTAAAAATTTTTTTATATCATGCGTATTTTTTGAGATAATAGCTATTAAAAAAATAGTTTTTTTTCATAAAAAATGACCATAACTACCGTAAAATCGATCATAAATGAGCTTTTTATAGCTCATTTTGAAGGTGACTCCTTTAGCTTTTACCTCCATTTTGTTTTTCTATGATTCGATAATTTCCGCAAAAATGGCAGGCATTTGAATAGGGGCAAAAAAAATATTCAACTTTTTAGTTAGTTTTTTACGCATAAGGCATGCATTTTTTAATTTTTTTTTGCTCAACTCGGCTTAAATTAAAGGTTTTTAAACCCTTTTTAAAACCCAGTCGGAATTTTTTAATTACGACTATTTTTCACTGAGCCACAAAACTTTAAAGTTTTATCGATTTTCATGTAGGGTGGGCAAATGTGGCTGGAGGGTAGTGTACAACTTACAAAAAAAAGGGTGTGTTAACAATAAAAAATAAAAAACTTATTCTCTTTTTGTTTTCTCATAGAGAAAGCATTGTATCGGTAAAAAAATTTTTTTTCTATTTTTTTATCAATTTGTACATATTTAGACTCAGAGAGTCGAAAAAAGTGGTTTCCAGAAAATGTCTGTATGTATGTGTATGTGTGTATGTGTGTGTATGTCTGTGTGTGTGTGTGTGTGTGTGTGTGTGTGTGTGTGTGTGTGTGTGTGTGTGTGTGTGTGTGTGTGTGTGTGTGTGTGTGTGTGTGTATGTATTCAGTACGCCAATAAGATCTCGAGAACTACTCGATGGATTAACTTCAAATTTTGCATGCAATTTATTTTTTTGTCTAACTGGGGGGAAGCTATTGAAAATTGATCTTCTTAGCTCAGTTTTTTTTTAAGCCATTTTAAGAATTTTAAAAAAATTTTAATTTTTCATTTTTTTGATATTTTACGTAAACTACTCAAAGAATTTTCTTGAAAATTTGTATGAACATTATTTGCGATTGCCAAAAGAAGAAAAAGAAAACACGCTTTGGAATACTTATTTTCTTAGCGTAGTTTTAATTTTAGAGCATTTTAAAAATTTTGGAAAAAATCTCTATTTTTCATTTTTTTCTATTACACAAAAACCATTCGATAGATTTGCTCGAAAATTTTTATGGAAATCATTTACAATGGCCTAAATAAAACAAGCTTTGAAAAACTTATTTTCTCAGTGCAGTTTTAATTTTAGAGCATTTTGAAAATTTTGAAAAAATTTTTTATTTTTAATTTCTTTTTTATTGCACAAAAATCACTCGATAAACTTGCTCAAAAATTTTCATGCAAATTATTCACTATTATCTGAATAAATCAAGCCTTGGAAAACTTATTTTCAATAGAATATTCCGACTTAAGTCTCCTGAAAGATTCCGTAAACCTTCCAAGGAAGATTCCGTTGAAAGATTAATGAATCATTGCACCGAGAGATTTCATGGAAGCTTGAATGGAAGACTCCGTTTACCTTTCAGCAAAATATTGGAAATTGTCATTGAAAGATTCCAGTGGAAGGCTCCTTAAAGCTTCCGTAAACCTTCCAAGGAAGATTCCGTCGGAAGATTGATGAATCATTGCACCGAAAGATTCCATGGAAGCTTGAATGGAAAACTCCGTTTACCTTTCAGCGAAATATTGGAAATTGTCATTGAAACATTCGAGTGGAAGGCTCCTGAAAGCTTCCGTAAACCTTCCAAGGAAGATTCCGTTGGAAGATTGATGAATCATTGCACCGTAAGATTTCATGGAAGCTTTATAGAAGACTCCGTTTTCCTTTCGGGAAAATGTTGGGAATTTTCACTGGAATATTCCGACATAAGTCTCCTGAAAACTTCCGTAAACCTTCCAAGGAAGATTCTGTTGGAAGATTGATGAATCATGGCACCGAAAGATTTCATGGAAGCTCGAATGAGAGACTTCGATTACCTTTCAGCAAAATATTGGAAATTGTCACTGAAACATTGCGAGAGTTTGTCAACCGCATTTACGATCACATGAAAATATAATCAAGTAGCCACCTGCTGGCAACATGGAAGAATGGCTGCGCACGCAAGATAACTACAAATATTTAAACAATATTTCTCCAATATTTTACTGTAATATTTATAAATTTTTTGAAACACTTCATGAAGTTGTGACCTCACTTATATTATATTTACAATATAAAGAATTTGAAGAGAATTTGAGAGAGAATAAGTGAGAAAAAAGAATAAAATAAAAGATAATTAGCAATAATCTTATTCTCTCTTGAATTCGAATCATCGCGTTAAAAGTCTATCTCTATCTTGTGCGTCGGCGCGACGTAGCAATTAGAAAGTATATCAGCGCGCGAGATGGATATTAATAAGAATACATGTACGTGCTTGGATGTGCGCCGATACACGCCTATAAAGTGACGTACGCAAGCACACATCCAAGCGCACCTGTAATAGTATAATGTAAGATATGTAAATGTATCCCTTCTACTTAATAGTAGGAGAGGATTGCGGCCGCGGCTGCTTGATCGACGCTTAAGCAGATCGAAGCCGAATCTTTGTACGGCACTCTTTGGCCAGCCTTTTCTAAATAAAGTGAATTTTAATTATATACTTGTATTAATAATATACTTGTTATTGGTGTTAATTATTTCTGATTATTCTGCAGGTCCGCGAGGAGCTGGATAACCACCAGCTCCGTGCCGGTAGCAGTTATAACAGAATAAATACTCTTATTAAAATCAAAGTTTTATTGTAGTAAAATAAATTAATTATACATTCATTTCTATTTCTTTTGTGTATGTGTTAAAGTGTTTTAATACTAATAATATTTATTTATTTAAAATTAATTGTGAATAGTGTATTGACTAGTCTGATTAATCTAAATTTTAATTAATTGAAATTAATGAAAAGGCGCCTTACAAGACTATAAGTCTTTGAGTTTTATGGCTTATAAGAGGCCCTTAATATAATTAAACATAAAAGCAAAGAGACCCGAGACTAGATGTAGCATGACGCCTACACTAAGAACGGGTCTAGCTTGAAATAACCTTTCTCCCTTATCCTTTTTCTTGTATATGAGCACTTTGTGCTATCTTTTACAGGGTTAGGGTGGTGAGAGGTTACAAAATATTTCTGGAATATTACAGAAATATTTCATGAAATATTTCTTGAAAAATTTGCGCATTATTGATTTAAAATATTTTAAGAAATGGTGCAGTAATATTTCTTCAATATTTCAGTGTTATGTTCAAACATTTTTTCAAATACTTCATGAAATATTTTTCAAATATAACGGGAATATTTCATGACATGTTTCTTGAAAGATTTGAGAAATATTAATTTGAAACATTTCAAGAAATAATGTAACAACTTACTTGAATATTTCAGTGTCGGATTCAAAAATTTTTTGAAATAAAACATGAAATGTTTCAGCAATATTACAGAAATATTTCAATAAATTATTAAATATTCATAAACTGAAATATTTCAAAGAAATATTAGTTCATCACTTATTTAATATTTCATGAATAATTTTAGGAAGCTTTCAGTAAGCTTCCAATGAAGTATTTTAAGAAAAATTTACAGAAGCTTCCAGTAAGCTTTCACTTAAATATTTCATGAATAATTTAGGGAAGCTTCCAGTACGTTTCTACTGGAATATTTCATGAAAAATTTATGGAAGCTTCGGTAACCTTACAATGAAGTATTTCATGAAAAACTTACGGAGGCTTCCAGTAAGCTTCCACTCAAATATTTTATTAATAATTTACGGAGGCTTCCAGTAAGCTTCCACTGTTTTATTTCATTAATGATTTACGGGGGTTCCATTAAGCTTCCACTGAAATATTCCATAAAAAGTTTACGTAAGCTTCCGGTAAACTTCCGCTGAAATATTTCATGAACGACTTGCGGAGGACTCCTGATCGAGGATATATACATCTTCCGGGAACTTTTCACTGGGATCTTCCTAGAAGCTTTCAATGTTTTTTCTGCAGTGAATCAAATCTTCCACGTTTTCTTCTAGGAAGCTTCCGGTAATATTCCACTGAAATATTCAACGAAAAACTTACCAAATCTTCCTGGAAGCTTCCATTAAAATATTTCAGAAATAATGTACGGAAGCTTCGAGTAAGCTTTCACTGAAATATTTCATGAAAGATTTACGGAGGCTTTCAGTAAGTTTTCACTGAAATGTTTCATGAATAATTTATGGAAGCTGTCGGTAAGCTTCCATTGAAACATTCCATGAATAATTAACGGAAGCTTTCGGTAAGCTTTCACTGAAATATTCCATGAAGGACTTACGGAGGCTTCCAGTGAGCTTTTACTGAAATATTCCATGAAAGACTTACGGAATACTCCTGATCGAGGACATATCCATTTTCCGGGAAGTTTCCACTGGAAACTTCCCAAAAGCTTCCAACCTTTCTTCCACATCTTCCGGGAAGCTTACATGCTGTGTGGGATAGCCAAGAAAATATCGTCTATTTTTTGTTTTAAGCTTTTCCTCCTCAAATATAATCCCGCTATTATATAGAGCTATTTCGCCGTTCCGGTACTTTTGGCCCACCCTGTATATTATTGAACATTGAAATAATGCAATGGAAGTGTTATAGTATTTATTCAAATCAGTGAAATATATTCTTGTTCCAATTAAAACTTGATGGAAATAATAGAATAAATTCAGTATCTGTTTTTACGTTGCAGTGATTTAATTTAAAAAATATGATATTTTCTTGATTCAATGAAACGTTTTCTTATATTCCTAAAAAAATAATTGAAATAATAAAATTTGAAATTAGGTTTTTAAAAAATTTCGAATTTTCGCGCCATCTAATTCATCTTTTATTCAAGAGGTAGCTACTACCTTAGTCGCGTTACCCGCAAGTGCAGAGACTTCAGATCATTTTGTATATAAGACCGACGAAAAGATTACTTTTCAATTATAATTTATGCAAGCAAATATATGCGTATAATATAGCGATGTTAGAAATAAGAAAATTTAGTTGTGTACCAAAATATCTTTAACTATAATTATATCGTAGGAACCAAAATTGTTGTATGAATGTCAAAAAATATATCTACAAGAATAAAATAACGTAAATGGCAAGTAAGAGTATCAGTAGAATTAAAATGATTTAATTAATAAAATATAAAAATAAACTTTTAGTTTTAAATTATTATCAACTAAATATTTCATTGAGATGATTTAATATTTCATTGAGATGATTTAATATTTCATTGAGATGATTTAATATTTCATTGAGATGATTTAATATTTCATTAATCTAAAAAACTATTCAATCAAAATAAATAAATCTTCGATCAAGTCAGTTGCTTATTTCATTAAAAACATTTAACAATTTGTTCAGCTAACAAAATATTTTATTAATTCGATCAATTATTTTATCCATACTATTTTTTCCTGTAATAATTAATAAAACATTTTATTGAAATAATCTAATCTTTAATTAAATTCATTAAGAGCAAGCCGAGTTCGCTGTCCTTGTCTAATTGAGATTTTTGTTATTTACTCAAGTATTAATTGATGTATCTGCGAATTGAAGGTTAAGCGCAATAAATATTATTATTAAAAATATGTATGCACAAGAAAAAAAAATCTACCGCTTTGTTTTTGAGAAAAGTAAGGAACGCGAAAATATTATAAACATTTACTTTTACTCCGGCGTTCCTTACTTTTTTCAAAAACAAAGCGGTAGAATTTTTTTTATTGTGCATAGATGTTCATAATAATATCTATTGCGCTCAACCTTTAATTTGAAGATACGCCGATTAATATTTGAGTGAATAACAAAAAACTCATTTTTTACTCGGTCGGTATCAGATTCTACCCCGGCCTGCTCTTAAATATAAAATTAACAGTATTCAATATTTTATGAAATTGACGAAATATTTTATTGATTCAATTACTTATTTTATTAATTCTATCTGATTATTTCAATATTCAATGAAACATTTCATTGAATCAATCAAATTTTTATCAGTAAACAATGAAATATTTCTTTACCATGAATGAAAATGTAATTCAATGAACAAATCATCACATTGATTCAATAACTTGATATTTTGAATATCTCCATAAAATTTCAAGTAAATCCAATGAAAACTCATGAAGAAATCTTGCGGTAAAGGGTTTTGTTCCAGACTTTCAACGAGCACCACCACTTCAATTCTCAAGATATAGGAAATGTTTTGAACCAAAAAATGTTTAAAATCAAATGTATATTTATATGAAATTAATTATTTTTATACATCAGCAATTTATATCAAATTATACATGTTTTTTTCAGCTTCTAATAGTATCTGGCCCCCTTAATTGGCTGGGTAATCAATTTCTTACCTTTGTTGGCTGGGTAGCCATCGTCTTGCCTTGATCGGCTGGGCGTTCCCACCTTGCCATAATTGGCTGGGTAATCAATACCTTGCCTCCCTTTTTGCCTAGATTGGTTAGATTGATTCACGTACCTAATTGTGGTATGAACACATGTAATGAGCCAATGTTCGGATAAACGGATTTTTATTTATTCGGGTTATTGAGTTTTGGTTATTTGGGTTATCAGGTTATTGGGGTTTTTAGTTATTGGGGTATTGTTATTATTATTATTATTATCAACCTTACCCTTGACCGATCATTTGTGTGCATAGATGAAGAAAATAATAAATTTGACCCCCACATGACCTTGGAGGGGTCAACCGCACCTCACACATAATACCTTTTCTGAACGTAGAATTTTTTGCTCTTTCCGAACCCGGGATCAAAAATGGGGGTTTCAATTTAAAAATCACTTTGATCTTCAAAATACATCTTAAGGTCAAAACTGATTTCATAGAAAGATAGCCCCCATTGTCCCGAATAACTTTCGTCTGAACAATTTTTTTATACAACGCCAACTGTCGAAAATATCTCGGTGGTTTCTTTAAAATGGGATACCCTGTATATATGTATATATACAGGGTGATTCAGATACATAGGTATATCATATATATGATTCGATTCGTTTTTTTATTCTGAATCGAATCGTGCAAGGAAAAAATTTTTATCTCAATTAGGGCGTTCAAGATCGATTGTTGAAAATGACCAATCAGCGATCGTCTATAGAAGAGTAGTAGAACAGCGTTATCAGATCGTCGCGCAGTAAGTAGATAAAGTCATTGTAGGGCAAGGCATTATGACTTGACATGACAATATCTTTGTAAGGTTAGTGCATTCTATTTGTGTAATTTTTCCTTGATAATTTTTACCAGGTAAATCACACAGCGTGAATTGATTCTAAAATAAAGTTTTCAAATCAGTTCTATAATAACCCTATGACTGCTTTTATTATTTTTGAAATAATATGGTAATAATTTATTGGAACATAATTCATTGAATCAATTCTGAAAGTATTTTAAAATAAAAACAATAATTTTAAAAATATTCCATGTAATAATTAATTGAATTGATTTTAAAAGAATTATGTAAGAAATAAATGTCTTACAAAAAATTATGTCAGTATTAATATTTGCATATTGAAGGAAGTATCAATTAATTAATTGTTAATTAACTCGGCTTTCGGAATGGATTGTACACATAAATATTGTACTCAAATTTATAATGCACAGAATATTTTAAGACATTTTGTACACATAATATTAATATAAAATTTTAATATTTGAAAAATGTGCGCATAAAATTATATACAGTAATTGTATCATAAAAAAATTTTTTTTTAAGCATTAATATTTTTTAGATATTTTTGGGCAATAACATATGCTTTAAAAAAAAATATCTAAAAATATTTGCGCTTATAAACAACTTTTTTATGCATTAATTACTGTATACAATTTTATGTGCATAATTTTCAAGTAATAAAATTTTATATTAGTATTATATGTACGATATTTGTCTTAAAATATTATGTGCATAATAAATTCTGCAAGATTTTCATTCTTTCATGTATTATTTTAGAATGAATTCAAAATAAAAAATTTTGTTTTAATTATCGCAATGAACTGTATAAAAGTAATTTCAAGGAAGTAAATTAATTTATTTAATACTTTTTAGTGTATTTTCTCCATTATAAAAGCGTGTTTTCAAAATGATTCTTTAAAATTTTTTATTTTCTACTTTTTAGTTAAAATTGAATTTTCTATGAGTAATTTTTTTTAAAAGCTTGTATTTAATTGTATTTTATATACATTCCCCTATCTCCTATATATTCCCCTATTTCCTATACATTCCCCTATCCTTATATATTCCCATATCCCCTTTACATTACTATATCCCCTATATGTTCCCCTACCCCATATATCCTCTATCCCCTATGATTCCACTATCCTCTATATTTTTCCCTATACATTCGCCTATCCCTTATGCATTTTTTACAACTATCAACTCAACAACATTCTATCAACTCGCCTCCCCCGAAAGATAGCCTCCCCACTTAATATTCCTCGGAGATGACTTTGCACACCCGTCATCGCCGACCTGACAACGGGTTATTGCATTGTCATCAGAGACCAAGGTCTGTGTAAAATTTAAGAAATTTCCATAGAAAAAAAATGCCTCAAATTGAGCGTGCAAGATTTGATTACAGACAGACAGACAGACGTGAAAGCAAGCTTAATAAAAGCGTGTAAAAATTAGGTTCATATTTAAGAGCGCTTAATTCTTTGGGTGTAATGACGAAAGATTAGGCCACTTTGCTTCACCCTCTAATAGAATCTTGTTTATCAGAGGAAGTTTCACGTTTATGGAAGCAATTCAGTCGTTGGGATATGTTCAATGATACAGCGCTACCAGAGTTACAAGAAAAGCTGTTACGACTTATGAATTTCTGAGAACTTAAAGTATATGATCAAGAGACAATAAAGATGGTGATGACAAGTTTCAGCCTTCGAGCATATACTACTGGAAAAAGCCTTTAAGCTATTAGAAGCGTGACGAGGTGAAGAGAGAAAAGGTACATGCTATCTTTCTTTCGCCTCATTTGATTGGCTACTTATGTTCGCGAAAAACGAAAACAGCCAATCTAATGAGACAAGAGAAAGAGAGATAGCATGTACCTTAACACCAGCCTTCTTTCTTTTTGCCTTATAACGCATGCTACCATTTGGAGGTTTTATCCAGTAGTATATACTCAAAGGTTTCATCGGTAGCAGACGAATTATGTTATATAGCACACGGTACTCAAGACGTCATTCATTCGCTTTTTGGCGGTCACAAATTGAGCGTAGAAAATCATTCATTATTTCATATTCGTATGCGTGATTTAAATAAAAGTTTTGCGTATAAATGTTTTGCACTTGCTCATGTTATTATTTGTGAATTGATATTGTTTTTAAAGTCTGAGCCATGTCTGACACGCGTTGTCATTATTTACGGTATCGCGCAATACTAAAGCCTGGCAGCACTACACCCATCAGACCCATGTTTGACGCGTCTGCTAGCGATTATTGATAGAGCTTTTACCAACCGTGCTTAGTAGATTTTGTGAAAGGGAAATTGGTGTTTTAGCTGATATTAAGCAAGCTTTTTTACAAATAGATGTTAAAAGCGAAGACAGAGAATTTCTTCTTTTTTTGTGGTTAAAAGACGATAAATTTATTACATACACACATAAGCCATTTTTTTTCTTTTAGTCTATTTTTATTAGCAGCAATTATCGAATTGCACTTGAACAATTGTTAAAATAATGACAATGTAGCGCGTAATCATACTCATAAAAGAATATTTCTGTCAGAGATCGTAAAGAACATTGAAAATTCCTTTTATGTAGACCATTGTATCACCAGCGTAAATAATTCTGATGAGTAGGTAAACTCTATTAAAATATCAAGTGATATATTTCCCACTGATAGAATTATTTTTAGTGATTGGGAAGATATAAAAAATTTTATTTTAATAAATCTTAATTTTACAGAGTCAAGCGATAGTTTTAGTATCGTTAAACATACAATTTTATCTATTTCTCACAAGATTGTCGACCCTATTGGCGTAAGTCACCCGGCTTCTTTGCAACTAAAGCTTTTGTTAAAAAATCTATGGGGAAAAAGAGTGATTGGGATACCGAGGTTACTGGAACGGATAGAGAGGAATTTTGTCAATGGGTAAGAACTACCAGATATAAAAAAATCGAAACACCTCGTGATATAGTAGTTTTTTCGCACGGAAGATAATGGAACTATTATAGTTACTCTGTTAAACGCAAAGTCGCGCGTTGCACCAAAGAAAACAACCATACCCCGTCTTAAATTAATGGCAGCGACTATTACCGCATGTCTTACGTATACAACTATTTAATCTTTAGCCCGCGAAATAGAAAATGTATATTATTGAATGGATTCAACAGCCGTACTAGCGTGGAATAAGCATGACCAATGAATCAATGGGGCGCATTTGTATATAATAGAAATGCAAAAATCCGCGCGCTTAGTGATAAAAATGTTTAGCAACACACATCGGGAAATATAAAGATCTGTCTTCTAGGGGATGTAGTCCATCGCGTTTACTAAAGTCGAATGGTGACCTGGTCCAAGTTGTGTATATGATTCTGAAAAAGATTGGCCTTCCTCGGAAACGCGTATGAATGAAAAAGGGATCAACTCAATTAAATATTCTCAACAGTGAGAGATTGTTGACTAAAATTTTATATGGATGAATTAGAGTTTGCAGGCTATACTGTTCAATTACTTTATTATTTAATACAGCAACGTTTCTACCTTACAATTGAAGGTCCTTTTCAAGCTGAATGTCGTAATAATAATATAAAACAACAACCATGTAGTTGTAGTCAGAAGAGTCTTTACAATTACCTAAAATTTTATATTATCACTGACAACTAGCCTGAATTTCTTATGTGGAGTTAAAGAAAAACAATCAGGGTCGTGATTAAGAAATCTAAAGCATATTTAGAAATATATAAAAGTGATATATCAGTAATAATAATTTTCAATCAGACGAATATCCATCCCTACTGAAAAAAATCACATGAGATCTCACGTGAGATCTCATATGAGATTTCACACGAGATCTAACATGAGATCTCACGATTGGAAATCAAACGAGATCTCATATGAGAACTCATATGAGATCTCACGTGAGATCTCATGTGCCGCAAAATTTTATTTTTCCTGATGCCCGATCTCACGTGAGATCTCATGTGCGAAAAGTATTATTTTTCCCGATGCCCGATCTCACACGAGATCTCACATGAGATCTCACGTGAGATCAGGCATCAGGAAAAATAAAATTTTGCGGCACATAAGATCTCACGTGAGATCTCATATGAAAACTCATAAGATCTCGTTTCACTTTCAATCGTGAGATCTCATGTCATTTTTTTCAGTAAGGATCACTATTAAATCCTCAATCAGGTACTTACTCTATTATCAGAACTATCTTTATTGGCAGATTTAAAATGAACTGTATGTGATTCATTCCTATCCAAGTTGAAAACTAGTTTTGTAGTCAATTCTTCTTTAAGAAAATATGACAGTTCTAGAGCTTCCATCACTAGAGAATGTATTATATCTTTATACCATATATCTGCTTCGTTATCGTCATCAAATTGTAAATGATCGACACACATCTTGAAATAGAAAAAAATATTAAATTAACAGAATTGCATTTCATAATTCATTTGATATAAATTATTTATCTCGAATATTATCAATTATTTTTAGTCCTAAAAAATAAAATAAAATTATTGTTTAAGGTGATGGGATAGGGTATATGTTTAATACGTAGTTACCGACATTGCAGTTTCTCGAATTTTTAACCTTTATTTAAAAATTTTCTGAAATATCTCTATATTATGCTTTTTATTAATTAAAATAGAAGGCTGTAATATTGAGATATTAAAAAAAAATTTGAATTAAAAATGAAAAATTTTGAAAACTATCATGTCGGTATTTTACATCCCCTCAAATAATTAAATTTTGCATGTTTTTGGAATGAGGTGAAAATTGCAATCAATATAGTGATTCATAAAATAATATATCAGTTATAATCACATTAACTAACTTTCATGGTTCAAAAAAATTTTGGAGATTTTAATTGCTTAAGAGTAGGCCAAAGCAAATTTGATTACCGACCAAGAAACAAAAATGTTATTTTACCATAAATAAAATAATTATATCGTTTTCAAAAGAAATTGTTATCGAGCGCAATTTTTTATACATGATTGTATAATAGATTTTTTTTCATAAAATCTTCATATTTCAAACAAAAAATAAGTATCCGTACTTAGAGTTTAAGAGGCGGCCGTATAGCTCTGTTCTTGTCTAATCTAAATTTTCGTTATTATTAATAAATTAAATATTGTTATACAAAAGTAAGGATATAGCCCAATAGATTTTAGGAAGAGCAAACTATCCTATTCTATGAAAAAATATAAAATCTTTATTAGTTTTCGAGTGAGGTCTAAGACGAGAAAAAAAAATTGAACTTGATAACTGTTTTCCGTTTCAGACCTCACTCGAAAACTAATAAAAATTTTATATTTTTTCATAGAATAGGATCGTTTGCTTGTCCTAAAATCTATTGGGCTATATCCTTACTTTTGTATAACAATATTTAATTTATTAATAATAACGAAAATTTAGATTAGCCAAGGACAGAGCTATACGGCCTTCTCTTAATAAACAGCTGTAGTATAAAATTTTTAATTTTTTAAAATTTTCTCCAATTATTTTTGGCAAGCACAATGGAAAAATAATTTTCGTGAATCAATTTAAAATTTTAATGCATTCCATTACATATAGTAGGAGAAAATTAAACAACGGATTTTCGATTCTTGGTCGGTATCAAATCTGCTCCAGCCTGTTCTTAATATAAAAAAGATATTCCCAAGCTGCAAAAACTATTATTAGGGAGACAACTGTTTTTCTTGTTTTACCTTATAAATACTGAAATATTTCTACTTTTTTTTTAATAATTGAGTTTTTTGGTTTTTACACGTTTCAAACCATGCTTAGTGAATTCAAAACAATTTTGAAAAATTTTTAAAAATTTTGATCTTAGAAAATTTTTTAGATAATTTGGTCTTAGAAAAAATTTTAACTAAATTACAAAAAAATTTCTAAGTTCAAAAATTTCAAAAATTTTCAAAAATTGTTTTCAATTGACTAAACATTGTTTGGAACGTGTAAAAACCAAAAATATCGTTACATGATGTTTTGGCATGATAAATCACCTGATAAATCAGGTGATTTGTCACCTGATTTTTTTCACCAGGGTTCTTAAGTCCATTCTTAAGTCCATCAAACTTTGAAATAAGTTTCCAAATGTCAAAATATGAAAGGAAATAGAATTTTAGACACCAACGCTCGATATTCCCCTAGTTATAGGCAATTAAAGAAAATCACTAAAAAAGTTACTAGATATTGAAACGCATATAGTTCCTTAGCATTCATAGCTAGAAGCTTGAAACTTTTCTTAAATGAAAGCTGAGCTTTAATCCTTTCGAATTAGTAGTTATAGCATGTCAAAATATTATTTTTTCCCAAAGTTATAGCGTGATAAACATTAGACCCAATTTCAGCTTTTGTTATTAATTAAAGTTTTAAAAAGAAAAATCAAGTCCAATGTTTATCACGCTATAACTTTGGGAAAAAATAATATTTTGACATGCTATAACTACTAATTCGAAAGGATTAAAGCTCAGCTTTCATTTAAGAAAAGTTTCAAGCTTCTAGCTATGAATGCTAAGGAACTATATGCGTTTCAATATCTAGTAAATTTTTTAGTGATTTTCTTTAATTGCCTATAACTAGGGAAATATCGAGCGTTGGTGTCTAAAATTCTATTCCCTTTCATATTTTGACATTTGGAAACTTATTTCAAAGTTTGAGCAAAATCCGTGATCCGGAGTTGTGATACTCTCCTAATTAGTGCACCAGTACATTAAATGTATGGAAGATTATTCAGTGCATCTGATACATCCTATGCATCTTGTGCATGAAAGTGCACCAAGCGCATAAAAATCCATTTGATGCATAAAAGTGCATTTAGTACATAAAAAGCATTCATTACGTATAAATTTATTCGATATGAAAATTCATTTGTTATATAAGAATATCTAATTACAAATCTTAAATTTTAAAGTACTTTTTTATGTAATTGAAATAAAATGCTTCCATTCTTTGATTCAGCGATTTCTTAATTCAGACATTTCATTATTTAAGTGTCCTTTCTGTGTTTGCCATCCTTACGATTTTATAAACCAATATTGAATTGAAAATTCTGTTCATTATTTTTAGATACGACTGCTATATAGAAGTTCCTTACATTTTCAACATTATGAAAAATGTTACCTTTGAAAATATGTTATATCATGATAAAAAAAACGTTTGAGTTGAATAATTAATAGTAGCCCTTCAGGATAGTAGTAGTACTAGAAAAAGCAGTCCTTTACTTATACAAATAAAAAAAAAGATTTTTTTGATAATAACTTGAAATAAACGAGTTTTAATGAATACATGTATATATATTAGGGTGTCCCTTGGTTCCGAAACTCAAAAAGATCTTTCTCCCAGCCCATAAATCGTTAGTTCAGCCTAAGAAACGAAGATCTGTATGTTTGTTATTCCCTTAAAATGACTTTTAGCACCCCCACCAACTAAAAAATCAAATTTTTCAATTTTTTTTTTATTTTTCAATATAGTTACTTATTTCACCATTTTAAATACTTTTTTTTCGGTATGGAACATTTTCGATGGTGAATTTTAGATTATGAAGAAGCTTTAAAAATTTTCTCCACACGTAAAAATGATTTTTTTTTTGCTTATTTCAGTGGAAAATCGGAGCTAAAAATATAAAAATGTGACAAAATTTGAATATTTTCCTGTTTATCAGTGGTCTATTTTATTAATACGTATATTATAATTTTTGAATTTTAAAGTAGAGATCAAGACCTTTAGTTCACTTTTCTTGAAATATTTGTTAACTTATTATAATCAGAGATATCGATGTTTAAAGTTTGTAAAAAGTTCAAACTATCAAATCTATAATTCGGTAAAATTGGTAATTTCGATAAATACTTTTTTAGCTCTAATTTTTATTCAAAACTTCTTGGTAACTTTCTATAAAAAGAAAAATAAAGGTCTTTAATCGTACTTCAATAATTATAATATAATAAAACCTTAACCGAACTAAAACGTTTCCAAAGATTAGCATAATCAAGTAGGTGGATAATATTGATCAAATTTGAACAATTAAGTTTTGATGCAAAATTTATTGAATCATACAACTTTTTATTTTGCTGACATTATATGGATGTTTTTCATTAATTTTTAATCAGTCTTGAGTTTTTTTACTATGTTGGACTTAGTCATATTCGAAAAAAATTCCTTCTTGTGTTCATCAATGAATTGAAGTAAACATTGTTTCATTATTTGTTAATACGGTTACATAGTTTCGGGTTAGCTCAACTGCTTCTTCAGATGTATCATTGACTATCCTGATTTTGGCCACTATATCTCGGCTTTCCTTATAAGAACTCTGGTGAGTTCAAGTTTTGGCAGAAAAAGATTAAAAGTCTATTTTCAAATTAAATCTCTCAAGAAAACGATAAGTGTATGTTTTAATAAAATAGTTAAA
This sequence comes from Anastatus disparis, assembly GCA_017163975.1. Classification (NCBI taxonomy): domain Eukaryota; kingdom Metazoa; phylum Arthropoda; class Insecta; order Hymenoptera; family Eupelmidae; genus Anastatus; species Anastatus disparis. The sequence continues at coordinate 556,368 of JAFFSR010000320.1, read as the reverse complement.
CTGTTTTTGACACAACTCTTCTACTTCTAACAAGGAAGGTACCCCGACCCGAACTCACTAATTTTGATAATTCTTGTATATATTGTAGTACATTAAAAAAGCAAGAGATTGGTATTTCTTTTATCGGCGGAAGAACATATTTAACGGGTGAAATCCACCCTTAAAGTTCACCCCCAAAAACATTTTTTTTTAAATAACTTTTCTTCTAGTCAATATTTTTTAGGAAAACCAAGTGGGTAATGATCCTTATAAACTGTAAAACAAACTCTGCTCTGTTTGACTTTTGGGGGTTGCAACGCCTATTTTTAATACACAAAAAATTGAAAAATTAACATCATTTTCTGCAGTATAAACTTTTAAAATAGTGTAATTATAAGCAAATTTTTATATTTATAAAGAAAATAGAAAAAATAAGTTTATGTTTTCCAGCATTTTTAATAAAAAATATTTTTAAAGGGTTAAGCCACCCCTATTAATGAAAATTAGTACTTTCAATATTAAAATCATTTAAAAGCGAATTTTTTAATTTTTACTGTCTTATAGATATTATTATAATAAAAATATTCTAAAAACACATTTAAAGGGTGAAATCTACCCTCAAAGTTCACCCCCAAAAAAAGGTTTTTTTAAATAGCTTTTTTCCTAATCAATATTTTTTAGTAAAACTAAGTGGGTGATATTCTTTATCGAAAGTATAACAAATTCTGGTGACATTGACTTTTGGTTGCAACCCCTATTTTTGATAGGTGAAAAATTGAAAAATTGACATAAATTTTCGCCGTGAAAAAATAGTTTAGTTTCGAGCAGATGTTTATGTTTTGAAAGAAAATAGACGTAAACAGTTTCTTTGTTTTTATTTAAATTATAGGGATTGCAACTCCTGTTTCTAATGAAAATAAACTGGAAAAATTTACATGAATTCCTATTAATTCCCTTTATGGTGAAAGATCTTATTTTTATACATAATCGATAAAAAGAGGAAATCATATTTAATCTATATTATCTTACATGATTCTACTTTTAACTCATTTGTCTTAGTACCAATTTTTTGACAGAGTGCTGCACACTTACTAATATGAACTTTTATCAAATTTAAGACAATTTAGAAGGAACGGTTTTTTAACATTTTTTATTTGTTAAAGTCTGAACAGTAATGATAATCATCAAAAAAATGTTTGAAACATAGGGACTTTTTACACCAGCCACAACGTATAATTGCAGCATTTTGGCAGTCTTCGATTTCGCATTTTAAATTACAAGAATCCCCGAAACTGAAATTAACCGGATTATCAAATTTTTTCGGTTTTTCCTTGAGATATCCACTTTTAAAACAAGAATATTTAAAAAGATTCAAATATCTTGGTGACGAAAATTTGTTCTCAACCAACGACTGAAGCCCAATAATATTCTTTCTCGAATGTAAATTCATATCGTAATCCATTAAAATAACGTTATCTGAAAAACATCAAACAAAGCTTTTCCACACTCGAAATCCGTATACATCTAATGGTTTGATTTTTTCTGTAGTTCCAGTTGGAATTTTCATAGCGATCTTATTTTCTGGTCTAGTTTCTTCAATTACTTTTTTGCAGTGACCACTTCAAGAATCTAGCAGCAATATACTGGTAGGACCAACACTGGGATGAAAAATGTTCTTCAACCAAATTTTAAAAAGATCTGCAATAAAAGAATTTGTTCAACATTTTTCTACCAGCTTTCTGTTATTTTTAAATTATATTTAATTATTACTTAACTGAAGTTAATTTTCCAGATTAAGATGCTTCTACGTATACATTTTGAGGTTTGAACAAATTGGATTCTACAATTGGTCCAAACTGGCCAGATTGTTCCTTTAAAACTAAAAAGAGAGGTGACAAAAGTTTTCCTTCACCTGATATTAGTGGCTGTATAGTATAGCTGTGTGTTGTTGATGATACCGATTGTACTAGACATTGAATCTGACTTTCGCCTTCCACCGCAAGTGTCCTTCCAGAGTGGATATCCAATTGGAATCCACTTTGATCTGTATTATATGTATTATGAATTCCAATTTCTTGAATAGCTTTCTTCACATTGGTAACAAATGTAAGAGCTTGTTTCTCTAGTTCTGCACTACTTTCGAAAGTTTTTCGGGTAACGAATTTGTGAATTTTTCGTAATACAATTCTGTGAGCAATTTTAAATCTTGATAACCAGTGTTTTGAAGCTTTGAACCTAAAATCTTCAAACTCTAGATCCTTTTTCGCGTGTAATGCCCAATGACGCAAATCTTGATCATACACAATAAAACCAGCGTCAACAGCAGATTTAAAATTTTGTAATACATAATCACAAATTCGGGCAATTTTTTCTCTGTATGTACCACCTTGGTTGACTGTGTGAGCCCAACGCCGAAGCTGACTGATACACGGAAAGACTGACGCACCGCTATATGTAATGTTCGTCACAGGTTTTAGCAGTGAACGACACTATAATAGCAATGATTTTTCTTACCAATTTACCTGATATTATAAATATGTTGGCTGTTCTGTTAAAAATACAGATTGAATAACGCAAGGGATTTTTTGTGCAGAAAAATTAAATTTTCCTGTGTATGAAAATTGAAAGAATGAAATTTTGAATATTTGCTTCATATTTTTAAGTATAAATGCATATGCATAACCTATAACTGTCTAATGTTTTATGGATAGCAGCAATACATAGTTCGATAAATGACAAACATATCGCATTGAAATGACATACATCGCCAAACGCTGTGAAGAGCACAACGCTCAGCAATGTATTTTTTTACACGTTCATGATGATACGTGACATTACAAATACAGGTGTGTTAGTTTTTCCGTGTAGAAGATACCTTTTTGAATTTACTTTTGACACTCTTAAGACTCAAATTTTTTCTTTTCCCACTCCGCCAATAATTCACTGCTCTTTCTTTATAATCAAAAGATAAATCTTCTCTATCCTCTTTACACTGATTTGTTGGAAATTCTACAGGAGGAGGAAAACGATGCATTATATCATCCTCGATAATTTGTGCATCAGGATCCTTGTATTCCTTCTGGAAATCTAACATTTCTTCTGAAATTATTTCTACACCGTGAAATCCGTCTATCGAATCTATTAAAATATTTATGTTTTGCGCTGACTGATTTTCTTGATAAGTAGTTGGGCTATTAATCGGTAATTCCAATGTTTGAAAGTATGCCAGCAATAAATTGATTACGTTTAAAGGATTGACTCTCATCGTGAATACTGCAATTGTATTAACTACTTTTGTGAATAGACTGTGTTAATGGAATGAAAAATAAATATTCGAAATTTCTTACCTTTTCGATAAAACAGAAATTAAGAATAAATGATTTTATGAATTTAAATTTGAAAATATTGAAGAAATTATTAAACTCCCCGAATCACGTCCATCCAGTAAAGACATGGAATTCAAACTGATATCTTATGTTTACAAAAACTTGTACGATATATATATAGGACAGATAACACATTTTATTTGATAGTATTTTTATCTTGTTTTCTTAATTGTAAGTATTCTCAACTCTCACTCTCAACGTATGGATAAAATCAAAGAATTTAATAACATCATTTCATTTGTTTCAGTTTTGATATTTATTTTACATGTTAAATTAAATTTAATAATTAAAATACCTTACTCTTTTGTACACAAAAGTTTTATCGCACTATAATATTCTACATGACTACCAAACAAACGAATGTTATTTCCTTCATTATTATTCCCTTATTATTTTAATAATTCAAAATTTAATATTTGACCACTCGCGTTTGAAAAAGTTAAAATACTATTATAAAAATAATTAAATTATTCACTTTTTCTTAACATTTTTAGTATGTCGACGGCCATCGAGTATTGAAAATTAGAAAATTAATTTAAAACCTTCGCATTATCTAATCATTGGATACTAATTTTTATTAACAAGAATAGTTTTACCCTCTCAAATTATTTTTTATTGATGATTCAGAAATTGAAGGATTCTATTTTTCTATTTTCTTTCAAAACATAAATATCTCTTCAAAACTAAACTATTTTTCCACTGCAAAAATTCAATGCAATTTCTCAATTTTTCACCTACCAAAAATAGGGGTTGCAACCACCAAAAGTCAAATTCACCAGAATTTGTTATACTTTCTATAAGGAATATTACCCACTTTTACTAAAGAATATTGATTAGGAAAAAAACTATTTAAAAAAAACTGGTTTTTGCGGGTGAACTTTGAGGGTAGATTTCACCCTTTAAATGTGTTTTTAGAATATTTTTATTATAATAATATCTATAAAACAGTAAAAATTAAAAAATTCGCTTTTAAATGATTTTAATATTGAAAGTACTAATTTTCATTAATAGGGGTGGCTTTACCCTTTAAAAATATTTTTTATTAAAAATGCTGGAAAACATAAACTTATTTTTTCTATTTTTTTTATAAATATAAAAATTTGGTTATAATTACTGTTAAATAATTAATAAATGCAGATCACAATCTATATTAAATAAAAAGTCTTTATTTGATCTATACAAAATGAATTAATTTAAATGATCTCTCTATAATAATGAAATACAAGTTCTGGCTTTAACAGACGTGCTTGAACTGAACTGAACGACGACGAGACGCAACTTGAGTCTCTTCAACTGTCTACTAAAATATTCTCAATAGGTGGCGACACCTAGTATGAGTGTGTATATTTTCAACACTCCCTCCCACACTCATACATATTTTAATTGAAGGAGTTGTAGCATATCTCTCGTTTTTATTGTTTCTGTTCTGATCGTTCATTTAGTTCCTGTAATATAGAGAAAAAGTTTGTTAATAACTTAACTAAAATACATATCAGAAATATAATCAGTCAATGTTATCAGTCGTTATATATTTGTTTGGTCAGTCGTTCATGTAATTCAAATGACAAAGGTTTTGTGAATACATCAGTTATCTGACTTCTAGAGGAAATTCAACTGACATTAATTAAACCTCTAGTTACACATTCCTTTACATAATGTTCTTTTATTTCGTTCATATGTCTTAATTTGTTTTCACCCCCAGTCTTAACGCTTGCTTCTGCTGCCATGTTATCACACCGTAATAGAATTGGTGCTAATTCTTGTTTTAACAATCTTTTAAAATTTGATATAAGGATATCAATTCTTGAGCGCATTCGTTTATACAAACATATTTCTGTCTGTGAGTTCTTCAGGATGTTGTGTCTTCGAAAAACTTGATCACATAGCTACTGGTCGTAAGAGAATTTTTGCACTCGTCAAAACTTGCATCTGAAAATCCTTGTAAACAGTTCTGTCCTTTATATCTAAGTTCAAAGTCTTTTGGTCTTCTTAATTATTCAAATACTCTTTCAATCTTCTACCAGTCATTTTTCAGTAAAGTTGATTTGGTGTCTGCATAGAGTATTTACCTTATATGCAATTTCTGGCCTGCTTGCATTGGTTTCTCCTATTTTTCACGCTGTCTTTTCTTCTTATTGGTTACCTGATTGATTACCATAGGTGTTCGTTAAGCGAGTGATTGATCCAAACTAAACTTCTTTAGCATTTTGTTTATTTATTGTTCTTGCTTAATGCTCAGTATCCTTTTTTTTCTGTCTTATTTTATTTCTGAGCCTAAAGAACTTTTAGTCTCACCAGTTTCTGTCATTTAAAATTTTTTTCTTTACATTTGTTACAAACTAGCAGAATGTCATCTGCATTCTAAATCAAGATAAGAAATCCGTCTTTTTCTTGCTGAGTAAATAGACAAGACTCATTGTTGAATGATCTAAGTCCACATTTCTTTACTGTCTTTTTAAGCCTTTCATTCCAACATTTTAAACTTACTTTCAGATCGTATAAAGCATTTTCCAATACACACATCTTGTTTTGTTTGATCCTTTCATAAGCAGTCATCCCTTCAGGTATTTCCATATATATCTCATTGTTCCAATATCCATTTACAAAAGCTGTCTTCACGTCCATCTGACATATTTTTAAATCCAATTTGTTTGCCATTGCCAGTATAGATCTGATTAAATGTAATCGTGAATCCGGTGTATATGTTTCTTGCATGTCATACTCATTTCTGTCTTTAAAACTACGAATTACTAGTCTCGCTTTATATCTTATTTTACTGTCTTCTTTCTTTTAAATACCCATCTTGAATGTATAATGTTTGATCTTTTTCTGTCACTCATTACTATTGAACTGTCAACTAATTTTCATACATTATTCTTATACATACATTCTAATTCTTCAATAATAGTTTTAGTCCATTTTTTTTTTGTTTTTTGTTTATCTTTTGACTTCATGGCTTCCAAGTTTGTACTCAGGTCATTATTTATTTCTGCTAATAAAACATGAGTTTCTTCATCTATCTTATTTTCTGTACTCGTTTGTGTTTCCATTGGTAATTAAATCTGTCGTTTTGTTTTCTCTCCCTCCGATTTTTGCACTTCATATTCAGTATTTTTCTTAACTTTTGTCGGTCGTTCTACTAATTTTATTTTCTCTCCCTCCAATCCTTGTTACTTTTTATCAGTCTTATTATTTTCGTTTCTTGGTCGTCTAACTGATCTTTAGACTTTCTCTCCCTCCGGTTTTTGTATTAGTGTTTCATTTTCTTTGTCTTCTAATATAAAATTCACAAACCATGTATCTTTATCTTTTCATCAATTTGTTTCCAGTCTTGTATATCAGTTGCTGCATATCTGTCCTTGTAGACTAATTTTTTGTTGAATCGTACATCTCTGCTTTCGTATAGTTTACATAAAACCCATTGTGTCTGAATTCATTATTTGCAAAGGTTCAATTGTTCTATGCTTGACTGTCTTAAATGGCAATTTGTTAAACTTTGCAATCATACACACTTCACAGTCTTTCAACGTATCATCAAATACAGCCTGTTTTAAAGTTTTGATATTAGGAAATTTTAATTGTAATTTTCTTAAATAATCAACTGATGCATGACCCATTCGAAAATGCCACAACATAGCGTAGTTGTTTGTATTTATTTTCTCCGTCGCTTTTGTATTTTCAATCTCACATTGAGATTCTCCACTGACTTTAATCTAATGTGATTTATAAATATTTCTGTCTGCAATCTAAATATTTTTCTTCTTTGACTGTCTGAGTTTTTTTTCTTTTAATTAAATTGATTATTTTCTTCAATATTCTGTTCTTCGTTCATTCTACTTGTCTTTACATACACTAGAACCTGTCTTTGTTTTTAATTATTTTCTGCGCTTCTTATTCAAATTCAATCAACCAATATGGCTGATCATATATTGGTAAGGATGAAAAATTTTCATTTAAGTTTCCCATGCAGATTACTCCGTCTAAGATAATAAATTTTCCATCAGCCGTATTTGTTTGCACGCTTCCTTGTCCCTTAGATTTAAGATTTGCGCTGCAGTCTTTATTTGCGCATTGGACTCCGTCCAGTTGTTTAATAAATGTCTTGAAAATCAACTTTGAATTTGTCAAACGTTCTGTCGCACCACTGTCAGCACTCGGTTCATTAGTCTTCTTGTTTCTAGATTCTAATTGGTTAAAACTGCCTCCTTTTTGATATTTTTCTCTGTTGTATTTTACATAATTTTCTTGTCTCCTTTTATTGACAGATTTTGCTCGTTTTTGATTGACATTATTAATTAGATTAGCTTTCTTACTTGTGAATGTTATCCGACTTGTACTTTCTTTACTTTTATTATTATAATATTTTGATTCATACCTTTTTCTGTCTTTCTGTCTCAAGTGTCCCAGACGCTTTGGACATGTTGAGATTACATGGTCACGGGTAAATCTCTGACAAAAGTAACACTTCTTTATGCTGTTTCCCTGTCATGAGCAATCGCTGGCACAGTACCCATAACTGTCGCATTCAAAACATCGCACTTTCTGTATCGCCTTTGATTTGACCGTCATAGCTGTCGTTTGATGGCTTTCAACCTGTATAATAAGTAACTTTAGTTTATCATAAGATATCCCTTTCACCATAACAATTTCTGTCATAAAATTTATTCCTTCTACTTGATGTACTTTGCTTATGATAGCATTATAAAAGAAATCTCTTTCGTCTTCTTCAGGCAACGATTTAACTTTTGGCATGTTATTATAAGTTCTTACTATTTCTTCAAATCTGTCTATAAAATTAACTGCCTTTTCTGTCGCTGGATTATACTGTATGTTGTATTTTTTTTTTTTTTTAATATTAGATGAAGTTACATTTACCTCGCTTCCATTTAATTATTTCGCTTTAATTTCTTTAATTCTGTTCAACAATTCAACTAAATCTTTAATTTTCATAACTCTAGCATGATAGTCTTTATCTATTCTATTTATTAAAATATCACGAACTTTCATCTGTTATAATAGTACTATCTACAACATACAATAAGTCCAGCGAACTTAATTCAGACATAAAATAATCCAAAGTTTTCAAATGTAATTTGAGTCGTTAATTTATAATAGCACTTTACTGGTCCGTCTTTTCCAGTCAATCCAATTTTAATAATTTCTGTCAGCTGTTTAAAAACGTCTAAAATACTGTCGTTTTCTTTATTAAGTCTTTTATCAACCTTTATTTGTATTAAACGCGATATTTTCAGTTTATTTACCGGTCCTAAGTGTTCGTCCAAGACTGTCGAGTTCCCGAAACCTTCTGCATTAAGTGTTTAATTTTCAAAATCATTGTTTACCTTATATGTCGTTTTGCTGTCTTTGGATTTATCTGTCCTTTCTGCTTCGTTACCTGTAGTCATCCTCCTTTCCCTGTTCCAATTTCTCCCTCATTGCGTTCAGAGCCCGGCCGTTAAAGACCCACATGGCGCTTCTCTCCTTCACCATCAAAGTTATCAAATCGTCATCTCCTTTCTGCTCTATTCTTCTTTTCTTCGCCTCTCTTACTCTTTGCCATTTCTGCCTTAACTGTATTGAGTTTATCCATTACCTTGTCCAATTCGTCAGATAGGTCTGCCAATTTCGTTTCAGTCATTTTATTGATTTTGTTTTCTGTATCCGTCTTTATTTCTGCCGTTTCAGTCGTATTGTAATGCCTATCTGTCTCTTCTCTGTCTTTAGCTCCGTCTTTGTTCTTATTTTCATCTGTTTTTCCGTCGTATACATATTTTTCCAATACATCATTCAATTTTGCTGTCAAACCTTTGATTTATTTTTGTCTTTCCTTATCTGTCGCTATTTGACCTCCTGCAGTTACTTTAACTACAGTTTTCACAGAGCCGTCTTCAAAACCGTCACTTTATTCTACTTTCTGTTCTGTCTCGTTATATAGCCCCTCCGTCTTCTCAGTCTCATTGCTGTCGTTAATTCTGTCTTTTCTCTCTTTCTTATCAGTCATAGTGTGGCCACCTGTCGTACAATAGGGCATATATAATCTGTCTATACTCTGTCTTCATCTCTGTGACTGTCCTTATCACCAGGTCAAATTCTTCACTCGTAACGTACTTGTCAACTATATAGGAATAGTAAACCAATATAAATAAAATTCATATAATTATGCCGAACACAAGCAAAACTAGATAATTTACGTTAGAGTTAATTATATATATATATATCTCCCTATATTATATAGTTATATGAATCAAAATTCAGTCGGTGCCCCCCCACATCCCCCCACGCCCCCCACATGATTTTTATTAATTAAATAACGTAAATTTACGTTATTTTATGTTATCGATCATTACCCCCCCCACGCCCCCCACGTCCCCCACATCCTCCATAGACCCCCACTAACCCCCCACAACCCCCCCACAATTCCCCAACAACCTTTTAGAACCATCAAATATTGCAAATTTTGAAGTTCAACAACTGTCATATACATATTCTCATGAGGATGTTTTGTGAAGTTACAATTAACTTCTTTTCTCTGTATGATGATAATTTCAATTAATTTAATATTCTTAAATATATTTTTCTTAAAGTCGTTCTTTTCTGTTTTTTTTAATCGGTCTTTTGTATACATTTACGTAAACTTTATTTTTGTCCGCTTTGATTTAGTTCGTTTCGCTTCACTAATTCTGTCTCTTTCTTAATCTGTCATTTTTATCACGACGACGCACACGCTCCTTTACATATACGATCACACTTATATACTGTCTCTTTTCTTTATGCTATAACCATGTTATACGTACATATGTATATGTATATACCTGCGAGTTTATTCTTGCCTTTTAGCAGTCACCGTCTTTCTGTCTTTTTCTAATTGCGCGCGCACGTCTTCACGGTCTTTTTATTGTACACGGCGTCGGCATCTTTTCATCAACTCGACTTGGGCCTATGGCCGCCATGTTTGTGTGCATTATTCTCTTTCAGTTTGCAGAAGTGAGGCCAATGCTTTTCTTCCTTCAAGCAATCATACTTAGTATTTCAACATAAAAACGCGTCCGTTTTTACATTTATTTTTAATTATAGCGAAATTTAACCAAATCTAAGCGGCATTTTTGCAAATATTAGTTTTAACCGGTTTTCATTTATTTCTGTCTACACGGTCATAAATCTGTTCAGATCTCGCGCGTGCATCCACTATACATACATATATATATACACACACATACACACATATATATATACATATACACACATACACATACATAAAAACCTTCTTCACTTCGTGTTGTCGTTTATTCAGTCTATCAATTTTATTTTATGCGTGCATGGTCTTTTCTCTCGTTCTAGATACATACACACACACGCACACACAAAGCATAAAAAAATAATTTTTCTCGTGCACGCATGAATTTGTCATACTCAAACACATTGCGTCATTTTACCCAACATGGCGACTCATTTTATTTCTCTCTCACTTTCTCTCTCTATAGACTAGCGCATGATGCTATCTATTCTCTGTCCTTTTCTTTCTTTCTATAAGCGTGCATGCGACGCCATTTCTGTCTTATAGAATTGAGAGAGAATAAAGACAAATTCTTACCCGGAGTCAACTCTTTTTTCTTTTTCTTTCTTTCTCCTTTTTCTCCCTTAGCTGTCCTTCGTTCTGTCTTTTCGTTCCATGACTCGCCATCTCTGACGCTTTCGCCAGGGGATAAAGAACAATACAACAATTCACTGAACAGACTGACGCACGCTCCAAACTACACAAATCCCTTTCTTAATTTTATTAAATAAAACGCGCAGTTAAAAGCACTTTGGGCGCATAACCTGTTAAATAATTAATAAATGCAGAGCACAATTTATATTAAATAAAATGTCTTTATTTGATCTATACAAAATGAATTAATTTAAATGATCTCTCTATAGTAATGAAATACAAGTTCTGGCTTTAACAGACGGACTTGAACTGAACTGAACGACGACGAGACGCAACTTGATTCTCTTCAACTGTCTACTAAAATATTCTCAATAGGTGGCGACACCTAGTATGAGTGTGTATATTTTCAACAATTACACTATTTTAAAAGTTTTTACTACAGAAAATGATGTAAATTTTTCAATTTTTTCGTGTATTAAAAATAGGGTTCGCAACCCCCAAAAGTCAAACACAGCAGAGTTTATTTGACATTTTATAAGGATTATTACCCACTTGGTTTTACAAATAAATATTGACTAGAAGAAAAGTTATTTGAAAAAAAAATATTTTTGGGGGTGAACTTTGAGGGTGGATCACCCCTTAAATATGTTTTTCCGCCGATAAACAAAATATTAATCTCTTGCTTTTTTAATGTATTACAGCATATACAAGAATTATCCAAATCGGTGAGTTCGGGTTGGGGTACCTTCCTTGTAAGTCATATAGTAGGAATCTTTTTGGACATTTTCTTAGATCATCTCTACCTTGATCTTCAGATTCATTGATATATTTAGCGTCCTTGCATTAAATTTAATCGTTTTTCAGTTCTTGTACCATTTTATTTTTGATATCATTCGAAACATTATCGTCGAAAATGGCCAACGCACACAATTCTGGCGATAAGTACCATAAATGATTTTTAAACTTTTTACCAGCAACTTCAGAAATATTTTTATCAATATTTTGATATTTAATCAACTCTTAAAAAAAATGAAGATAATTATCGGGTGCGTAAATTCGTAATGGTGCTTGAAACTACACCGAGAGAGTTTTGCCTCAACAAACATGATGCGCGACGCACTAGAAAAAGTGATGCGTTTTGCATCGTAAATCGCGCATACTGCCTCGCATTTCATAATTCATGCATTACTTTTTCTCGTGCATAAGTCGAAATACAGTGCGCGAGGTGGCGCGCCGCATCGGAAAATTCCATGCTTGTTTAGACACGCATCGATATTTATCGTTAATGCGAGCCACCTTGTGGCCCGTTTTAAAAGCGCACCATCGTTTATGATGCAAAACCTTCTTCGTGCATGCTTCGAGGTATACAAAAACAACAAATGTGCACACTTTTTCGTAGTTTTCAATTTCTCGTTTCCGTAAATCAAAATATGTCCTTAAGAGGCGGTCGGAACCAAATCGGTGACTTGCGGTATATATCAAGTCAGCATTTTTCGCTTTACGATAATATTTTGTATATTTTTATGGCTTAAACTATTTCAAATCATTCTTCATATACATGACTAGAGGAAATGACTATATTTTTACCATATGAATAAGTAAATAAATTATTATAAGCATTTATTACAAATATCAAACTGACTTGACATATACCGCATGCAAAAAACTGTCGTGTCGATTGTTAGGTGGCATTTTTCGCTTTATAACAATATTTTGTATATTTTTGTGGCTTTAACTATTTTAAATTATTCTTTATATACATGACTAGAGGAAATGACTATATTTTTACCATATTAATAAATGAATAAATTATTATAAGTATTTATTACAATCACCGAACTAAGTCACCGATTTGGTTCCGACCGCCTCTTAAGGCATATATTTTCAAAGAATAAATAGTCTTCATCATCCATCTAGCATGATGGCATGCGCCAGGTTTACGCAGCTTTACACCATCCGCAGCACTCAAAAATACTAAGTAATTGTTTCTTCATATAATTTTTAATAAATAGAATAAGTCCAGGAATTTGTTCTTTAAGTGCTGGCTCTAATGTTTCTAGTCTATTTTCATAAGATAAATCTTGAATTTGAGGCCATTTTTATTGAAACCTCTTGAAAATGGGAACATTTGGTCCATTACAACCAGGTATTTCCAAAGAGGAAACAGCAGCTAATATGATTTCAAGTATCTAATAATGACATGCTAGTTGTAGCAAATCTTTCTTCATAAATTGTTTAAAAATAACCACTGTCCCATCTTTTCTCCAAAATTCGCAGCTGTCGTATCACAATAAACACCTTGTACTGAATTAGTGAGTCTTCAACTTAGAGCATAAACTACTGGAGGCAGCTTTGAATGCACCGTGTGCATGGTTAAGTTGAGAAAGAGAAAAGTATATTGAGGTTGACAGTTTTCTCTTTTTCTCCGGCACGTGATTGGTTTGTATTGTTCCCTACTCCTTTATTACATGACGGAGAGATAGAGATAGCTATCAACCTTAGTATATCTTTCTCTTTCCTAACCTAACCACGCACACGGTGCATTCAGAGCTGCCTCCAGTAGTATATGCTCTAAGGTCTCCAATCAATCAAAGCTACATGAACAGCTTTGGCTATTGTTATTGCTCTACTGTCTTCCAAAGCAGGGACTTTAATAAACTTTTCGATATCTCAACATGTAACTACAACAGAAAGTCGATCAATTCGTTTGCATAAAAGTCTGTCAGCGATCATTTTACCTATCCCAATGCACAATAAGATATGGTATTGGTAAACCTTGAAAGTATGCTTTAATTTTTTTTATTGTCGCCTCCTTGACTTTTGTTCGAGATCCATGGAATTATAATCAATTTATGATTAATTCATTGACATATTACCTCGAATACCTTTTGAAATGAAATTTTGACCATGAGGTAGAGTATATACAGACCTACAGTTTTGAGTGATAACTTCTTTAATTAATGTCAGCAAGTATTTATTACCTACTTGCAGATGTGTTAAGATCTGATTCTCTGTAAAAATTAATTCAAACTAATTGTACGCGAACAGAATTAAAAAAAACAAAGTATGTTTCATTCTTTACCTGCATTCGATTCTAAAGGTGCTATATTTGTCATCTGTTCATTAGAAATATTAGCATTTGCTTCTGATCGAGATCCAAAGAATATGTCTTATTGACTAAATCATTATCATTTTCATTTAAAAATGATTTTCCGTCTACAAATAAGTTATAAAACCATAAAAAATGAGATATAATGTTATGGATAGTAAAGAATAAACTTTTTACAAAGATATTATAACTATTATTTACTTTGTGATTTAGTTAATCCTGAATTTGTTAAACTTTTATTAATATCATCAATCAATTGAGAAAGGAAAACATTTTTTTCTGATTTTTTTATTGATGTTAACAAATCAGTATGAGAAATGTCGAAAATATGAAATAGATCATTGATAAACTGTTCTTTTTTTTGCTTGGTTTATTAATTTTTTCATGTCTAATAATTCATTGTATAATTTTTTTAATTCTTCATAACAATGACCATCTCTTTTTATTTTTACTATAGCTCTGATCCACAAATTTTTGACTTGTTGATAAGTTTATTTAACAGATTTGACCGAACTCAAAAATCCTATATGTCTTTTATGAAGGAAAAGCTGGAGAACCTCTAACTCACAAAGAGAGTGCATGACCCCCGGGAAACGGATTCGGCTGAAAGTGTAAGATATGATTTTTCGATAAAAAAATAAACCCGTGTTTCTTCTTTTTGTCCATTAGGCTCCCTAGACAAGGATATAGACATTTTTTCGAAAGTATGGTGGATAAGAGCCTTTATAAGAACTTGAATAACCAAAGAACTAAGACTTCTACAAAAAAATGCATAGAAAATAAAACAAAGTATGAGTTTAATGCTATAATTTAAGCTTTATTGCATTGAAATACTTTTGTTTTTCGAAAGTTATTCTTAATTAAATACTACTACATATATACTTAATATTTTCAGCATATAAAATATCATCATTTTTTTACGTTATTTCATTAGCATATTTTAACTGTCTGTAACTTTCTAACAACAAAATCTTTTTTAATGCAACAAAGCTGAAATTAAAGCATTTGATTCGTGCTTTATTGTATTTTCTATAAATTTTTTCAAACGAGTCTTAGTTCTTTGGTTATTCAAGTTCTTATAAAGGCTCTTATTCACGATATTTTTGAAAAAGTGTCTATATCCTTATTAAAAAAGGGGCCTATTGGACAAAAAGAAAATACACGGGTTCATTTTTTTTCATGAAAAAATCATATTTTACAGTTCCAGCCAGATCCGTTTTCTAGAGGTAAAACACTCTCCTTGTAAGTGCTAATCTTTCATCGTTTATTTCTGTTTTTGAACAGTTCCAAAGGGCATTATTTGCATAAAGTCTCCTATCGGTTAATATAATGTGTTAATATCTATGGTTGAGATAGTAGAGTCATAAGTTTGTTGCAAGAAGATACTCGAAATTTTACACAGTTTATTATTAACACTGATCTTTAGAAACGTTTTAATTTGGTTAAGATTTTCTTATATAATAATTATTGAAGTACAATTGAAGGCCTTTATTTTCATTTTTATATAAAGTTACCAAAAAGTTTTGAATAAAAATTAGAACTAAAAAAGTATTTATCGAAATTAGCTATTTTACCGATTTATAGATTTGATAGTTTGAATTTTTCACAAACTTTAAACATCGATATCTCTGGTTATAATAAGTTGACAAATATTTTAAGAAAAGTGAACTATAGGTCTTGATCTCTACTTTAAAATTCAAAAATTATAATATACGTATTAATAAAATAGACCACTGATAAACAGGAAAATATTCAAATTTGACACATTTTTATATTTTTTAGCTCCAATTTTTCACTGTAATAAACAAAATATTTCTTATGTGTGGAAATAGTACATTGCGTAACTAGTGCGGGAAGTGGGCGATTTCCGTACGGAAAGTTTATCGCTCGAGCGAAGCGAGAGCGACAATTTCCGTGCAAGATCATCCATTTCCCGTACGTGTTACGTATATTATTTTTCCACACAAGGTGTGGGAAGTTCGATTGGTTTTTTACATAATATATGATTGTATTTTACAAATTAATAATAAAAAAGAATGATTACATCATTTTAAATTAAAATTCATATTACAGAAAAAGGAATTGAATGTGGGTTAGAGAATCGAGGATGTGATAGTAAAAACCAATACAATATTGTAAACTTTTAATTTATTGGAAAAAAACGAAAATTAAAGTACATAACTTGTTTGAAAAAGAGATGTAGGTGTTTCTATAAATATTAAAATAAATCAGTAAATTACATATTTAACCAAAACATCATTTAATTAAATAATTTCTTTATGATCTCAAATTTTAGAATTTACATTTAAATTAATGATAATGTTATTACAATTGTTTAAAGTCAATGTAATATTTATTTTTATTTGTTAAAATTTTAACCCCACTCTCTTAAATTTTCTTCTTTGTTTAAATAATTTTCTCACTTACAATGCATCTGCGAAAATTTTAGATTTTCGTTTTTACAACATTAAACATCTAATAAATGGTAATCTTCTTTGTTAACTTTTAAACCCCACTCTTCCATATTTTTTTCTTTGTTTGAATAATTTTCTTACTTACAATGCATATGCGAAAATTTTAGATTTTCTTTTTTATAATATTAAACATCTTATAAATGGCATTCTACTTTGTTAAAATTTTAACCCCACTCTTCTATATTTTTTTCTCTTTTTAAATAATTTTTTCATTTACAATGCATATACAAAAATTTTAGATTTTTCTTTTTATAATATCAAACATCTAATAAATGGTATTCTTCTTTGTTCATATTTCAACCCCACTCTTCTATATTTTTTTCTTTGTTTGAGGGGGTATATACATTTTGGACCTTGAGAAATAAAATATAGTTTCCTTATTAATGTTTAAATCAATTTTGAAATATTTAAAATACTACCACAAAGTAGACATGAATACCTTTATTTTAAGCCCTATTAGGCTAATTTTACAGCCATACTTCCATGATCATTCGATGAACCTTCGAATCCATAATTCCTGCACCGTAAGGTTTCTAATGACTTAATGAACTAATTTGACTTTACTAAACGGATTTGACTCCAGTATTGATGTCATTTTTGTTTAAATGTAGAGATTTTTAAAAAACCAAAAATTTTTTACTTTTTAACAAAAAATCTCAATTTCCTAAATAAATTTAAATATTTTTAGATTTTTTCACCACTTCTAGTCATTTAATTTCAAAACCCTATATTCATGCAAGAATGACATCAATACTGAAGCCAAATCTATTTGGTAAAGTTAAATTAGTTCATTAGGTCATCAGAAACCTTACGGTGCAGGAATTATGGATTCGAAGGTTCATCGAGTGATCATGGGAGTATGGCTGGAGTGAAATAAGCCCAACAGGGCTTAAAATAAAGGCGTTTATATTTACTTCAAGGTAGTATTTTAAATATTTCAAGATTAATTCAAACATTAATAAGAAAATTGTATTTTATTTCTCAAGGTCCAATATGTAAATACCTCCAATTTATTTACTTACAATGTATACGCAAAAATTTTAGATTTTTGTTTTTATAATATTAAACATATAATAAATGGTATTCTACTTTGTTAAAATTTTAACCCCACTCTTCTATATTTTTTCTTTGTTCAAATAATTTTCTTACTTATAATGCTTACGCAAAAACTTTAAATCCTTTTTTTTATAATAAAACATTTAACAAAGTCATTTTATTCGTTGTAATATTATATTTTACACAGCGTGCGGGAATTTTTTTTCTTGCACGATTTTTTTCGTTTGAGAATTTTTTTCCCGCACACTTTTTTTCGCGTGGGAATAGGACCCTTCCCGTACAGAAAATTCTGTGGAAAATTAAACTTCCCGAACGCCGTGTGGAAAAAATTTTTAAAGCATCTTTATAATCTCAAATTCATTATCAAATAAGTTCCATACCTAAAAAAATTTTTTAAATAGTGAAATAAGTAACTATATTGAAAAATGAAAAAAAATTGAAAAAAAAGTTTTTAATTGGTAGGGTGCTAAAAGTCATGTTAAGGAACTAACAGATACACAGATCTCTGTTTTTGTGGCTAACCTAATGATCTATGGATTGGAAGAAAGGTCTTTTGGAGTTTCGAAACTAATTGACACCTTCTCTGACTTCTTCCAAAATACTGAACCTACAAAAAAACTGTTCAGATATAAGTTGTTCATGGCAATAGGGATCATATTTTGTTGCTATTTGATTTGACCTTTTTTGAAGGTTATTTAAAGGTCAAGGTCATTTTTTTAATAGGAACCAATAATGTTGACACCAGATTCGGATAGAGCGGGAAATTTCACGTCCTAAATGGTATTTCAACATATTTTTCATGACCTTTAAAAGGTCAAATTAAGGTTAAATACTCAAAATTTTCCCAAATAACGTTTTCTTTAAGCTTTTGAGGATTGTGGGCAAGAAAATGTGTAAGTGAGCTTGTGAGCCAATGATCTTGACTATCTTGATTTTGAATTCAGTTTTCAAGATTATTTGTATGTGAAAGTGATTTTTTAATGGAACCTTCTATTTTTATACCGGATTCCGAAAGAGCAGGAAATTAAACGTACAAAATGATGCTTTTCATTTTTTTTTTAATGACCTTTAGTAGGTCAAACTAAGGTAAAATACTAAAAATATACTCGAAATCCGTTTTTTTAAGTTTTAAAAATAGAGGTCGATCATCTTCGATAGTATTGCTTTATTCACCTTATACTTTTGATACTTATAATCATTAAATGTTGAAAATTTAAAAACAAAAATAAAAAATAAATAAAATTGCAAAGTGCAAATACTTCATCTCGTCTTCCCCCCTTCTCCCTCATCAGTATTAACTATATTAGAATTTCACCGACCCCAATTATAAATAGCATATTTATCAATTTAAAACCTTCCACTTTCAATCAACGAAGAAAATTCATCGTGATAAAATCCACAATCTCATGCCTAACAACATACGCTAATTAATCAAAAGCTATTATGTCTAACCATCAAACACGTAAAAGCTAACCTACCATCTCAAAATTCATTAATTCTATGCATTTTTTTTCTCGCTCATTAAGTGTTTACTAGTTCATCCCTCCTACTTTACTTGATGTAATGATCTTTGCATATAATTTTTTTTACATAGTGAATATAACTTTAAAATTTTTATAATGTACACTTTGTTAATAATCAGTGATTGAGAAAAAATAAACAATAACATTTGATTTAAGTTTTATAATTATTGTTATAATAGAGTTTTATTCCTTTTCTTTATGACTCACTTCTGTATGATTGAAAAAATTACTATTCAAACTTGCTTAAATTTAAAAATTTCAAACATACATAGGTAATTAAATTCACAAACTACCTTTACGGAATGGTTGATTATAATACTAATGAGATTGTTGATATTATATTGGTTTTGGGTGAGTGTTATGTCAATTACGCTGCCGCATCAAGGCTTTATGCTCAATGTTTTGCTGAGAGGCGACATCCAACTGATATAAGAATACGTAGTTTAGTCCAAAGTTGCTCGTCAACATCAACATCATGAATATGACGAAAATGATGCGCGAGCTTTAACTATTTTAGCAATAGTTCACTTTCATCCTCAAGTTTCTACTCGCTAGATTAAAAGAGAAATAGGTATATCACAAAGTAATGTTTCAAGAATTTTAAGGGCTCGGAAATATCACCCTTACCACATCACTCTTACGCAGGCTTTACAGCCTAATCATCATCTGATGCGTATTGCTTTTTGCCAATGAGCTTTGCAAATGATTCACGATGATCTTAATTTTTTTAGATATGTGTTTTTCTCAGATGAGGCTAAATTTTATAGTAACGGACAACTTAATAGATATAACTGCCATTATTGGTCAGATGTAAATCCCCACTGGTGTAGGCCAATAGATTATCAAAATCGATGGAGTTTTATGGTGTAGTGCAGCATTGTGAATGGTTATTTGATTGGTCCTTATTTTTTTTAACAGAACGTTGATAGACCAGTTACCTATCCTTACTAAGAGATCATTTACCAGGCTTATTAGAAGATGTTGACTTAGCAACAAGAGCAAGAATGTGGCTTCAACAAGATGGTGCTCCACTGCGTTATGCATTCATTGTACGTGCCTTTTTAAATGCCAATCACAATGACAGATGGATTGGACGGAGGGGTTCAGTTGAATGGCCTCCTTGCTCACCAGATATGACTTCACTTAATTTCTTTTAATGGGGATATTTAAAAAATATTGTTTTTGATAAACGACCAACCACCAGAGATAATTTTATGGACCGCGTCGTTATTTCTGGGTAACGCTAAAAGTAAGATTCAGGATAAAAGTGAGTTTTTTCGTCTCAAAAAAATACTGTGACCATTAAATATCATTTAAAATTGACCTCTATCTTTAAAATTAAAAAAACGGGTTTTGAGTGTATTTTCAGTATTTTACTTTAGTTTGACCTACTAAAGGTCATTTTAAATAAATGAAAAGTATCGTTTTGGACGTACGATTTCCTGCTCTTTTAATATCCGGTATAAAAATAGTTCTCATTAAAAAATTACTTTAACCTTCAAATAACCTTGAAAACTGAACTCAAGGTCAAGATAGTCAAGATCATCGGCTCACAAGCTCACTTAAACATTTCCTTGCCCACAATCCTCAAAAACTTGAAGAAAACGTTTTTTGGGCAAATATTCAGTATTTAACCTTAATGTGGCCTTCTGAAGGTCATGAAAAGAATTTTAAAATACTATTTCGGACGTAAAATTTCCCGTTTTTTCCGAACCTGGTATCAAAAATATTAGTTCCTATTTAAAAAATGTCCTTGAACTTTAAATGACCTCAAGGTCAAATTAAATAGCACCAAAATGTGACTTCTATTGTTATAAACAACTTCTATTAAAACAATTTTTTTGTAAGTTTAGTATTTTGAAAGAAATCGGGGTCCATAGATTAAAATGTTGAATTTGATCAATGATTGATGTACTAATTTTTGATTATTAAAGAATTGAATAATTCTTCTATATGAATCAAGGTTAGGATCATTATAGATCATTTGTTTGTTTCATTTACTAAAAATGTATATTCATTAATCTTGATTCAAACCCCTGACTTTGAGATGAAACAGTGTCATTTGGAAAAGCTAAATGATCAATTTATGACTTGGTATAATTTGAATGCTATTCTAACTTTTAGCAGGAGATAAAATTAAACAGCCATCCTAAGATTTGATATTATATAGCTTCGAAAATAAGTCCAGGAATAATCTAAAAAAATTCAGGGCAGTTTGTGAGTTAGAGGAGAATATGTAAAATAATTATTAGCGAAAAAAAATTTTTGGTCAGGCGAATTGTCAGAGAATTGCCCATATATACTGTAACGGTAATTTACTACGCGTTACAAAAGAAATTAGATTTTTATTAATTCCAATTTACTTTTTATAAAGACTAAATAGTTTTATTAAAACACGGAGCTGCTAGAATTTATATTAACTATGACAAACTAGCAACAGACTCCGGTAAAGCTAGTTAGTATGTTAGATTGATGTGCGACGGGGTATTTTTCCGTCAGCTCGTTGCTGCGCGTCTCTCTCTCTCTCTCTCTCTCTTACCTGATCGAGAGACGCGATGCCGATAGCACAGTTCTCCTTATTTATATGGAATTTAACTTTCCCAGTTAAATTTATTATATATATTTACGTAGGAAATATATGTATATTTTGTGATAAAATAAATAAGGACCGCGAAGGCGTCGGGGTAAGCAACAGGATAGGCTTTTTTATAGCGTGCACTTATAGCAGACAAAATAGAATTTTATGATTAAAATATATTTATTAAAAATAATGAAGCAAAAATACAAAAATAATATATGAACGCGAATGAATTAATATATAAAGTTAAGCAATACAAAAGTGTTTAAATCAAACGGAGAAATATTCCCTAGAAAGAGATAGCAATAGGGAGGGACACGACGCGAGCTAAGATGCAACGTACGCTCGAACGCACGATAGTTGTTACAACGCCAGAAGTTTCTTCGAGGTAAG
Organism: Anastatus disparis; assembly: GCA_017163975.1. NCBI lineage: Eukaryota > Metazoa > Arthropoda > Insecta > Hymenoptera > Eupelmidae > Anastatus > Anastatus disparis. Next base: position 534,222 of record JAFFSR010000320.1, on the reverse strand, counting down.
AAACTTCTGGTTAACAAAATCTTAATAATAACTTACAATATCGCGAAGAGGCCTCTTATCTCGTGTAGCAAAAGACGACCGATGTTGACCAACAGAGACGATATATATCTCGCCTGAACGCTGTGGCTCGTGTATCCAGCCCAACGAAAGAGACAATTTCCAGGTCGCTGCGACTCCTCGTGGACAGCCAAGACAGGTTGAACGCAGCCTGGATAAGATGCACGTGCGACTTTCGATCGGAGATCTCCTTTTCCTTTTTCTCACACAAAATTACGAACGGCACTACACCAGCGAATTAATCGAGTAAAATTCGAATAAAGTCGAGAAATTAGATTAAGTTGCACGCTTGTAGGCCGTTGAATCAAGTCTGAAGCGCTGCGGCTTCTCCTCCTTCTCGTGCACGTCGATTGACGCCTTATAATACTAGTATATGACGGCGCTCGTGACAGCACCCCGAGTTAACTTAATTACAGCAGCGCGCGAGATTCGAACACGGTAGAATACCGTGACACCCCTCCGCCATACGCAGCATACCTTGATTCTGCTGCTCTCAGTTGACGCGCTGAAGGATTTGGAATGGGAAAGGTGTAGTCAATAATTACAAAAAGAAATATCAAATTATATTACATATATTCTCGGTGCTCAGCACGACGAGGACACTGATACGATCTTTTTACACCTAGATGATTACAAATGTAGCACCTTGGCTGGTCTTTGGCAAGGGCTTTTCGCCTTGCCTCCTCTTCTTCTTTCTCTAGCCTTAGTTCAGCCATCATTTTGTCGGCTTTGGCCCGTTCGTAGGCCGCTTTTGCCTTGGCGGCGGCTTCATATGCCTTCTTTAAGGCTTGAGAGGCTTCTTCCTCTGCTTGGCGGACCTTAGCCCTTTCTCTTTCTCTCCTCTTTCTTTCTTCTTCTTGCCTGGTCAGCCTAGCACGCCTGACTCGTAGCAATGCCGCCACCTCTTGCTTCCTATGTTTGATGATAGTCGACCAGTTACTGACTAGCTCGTCTGCTTCCAATCCATATCGCTGGACGAAGTGATCCCACCAAGCAAAAGCGTCGGCTTCTTCATCGAAGGCTACCGAAGACTGACGAGCTACTCTTCTTAATTCGGTTTGGAGTTCCTTCCACTCTACTACCATCGATGGCTCTTCCTTGGAAGGCGTCTTGCCTGATCGTGGGTCGCAGGCTGGTTGGCTCTGCGACGCACTGGGCCTTGAGGCTTCCTTGACCACTTGCCGCTTGGGCGTCGGCTTAACCCTGATCGGCGACGGCTCCCGTAGCATCTCCTCAATTGTTAGTGCGGGGAGGCTATCTCGCTCCTTCTCCTTCTCTATCTCCCGCTGTATCCTTTCAGTCTCCGACTGATCTCGCAGGAATTCTGCGTAAGGTAGCAGGTAATCTCTAACCTTCATGTCCGCAGTGTTAGAGATTAGGAAGGCGATAAGGTCTTCCATCCCTTTACGACGTTGAGGATCCGTCTGTTAGTAGGAAGAAAGGATTGTTTGTTAGTATTCTCAGGTGGTTACTTTTTATTCGCGAGGGTTCGCATCCTAGTTTTTCTCGGCGAATATTCGATTACATTTTCGCTACGCTGTATATTTATAGAACCTTTTGGTCTACCACGCTTACGTTTTACTTGCTCAGACTCAGTTTGACGCATACGCTTTACGGTTCGGGTTACTACGATGGCGGTCTTACGCGGACGACCTCGTTTCCTATTCCTTTTTTCGAGTTGGGGAGTCTCACCGCTCGCAGGCGGTCGCACGCAACCTGAGCCTGAATATCCGTCGGCACACGGAGTCGCATCGCTCGCAAGAGACGGGTCGCTCATCGTCTCATTCGCATGTGTTGATTCCACTGATGGTTGAGATGGTGATTCGTCTTCTTGCCGTGCTATATAGGGTTTTAGTTGCTCTACGTGAACAGGGCCGTAAGCATTGCTATCTTGGTCTATCAATCTGTACGTGTTGGAACCACATTTAGCTGTAATCACATATGGGCCTACAAATTTTGTTGCAAGCTTGCTTGCAATACCCTGGGCAGCCGAAGAGAGTATTTTATTTCTTTTCCATACTGAATCTCCAATTGTATACTCTATTTCTCTTCGACCAAGATCATATGCATCAGCTTGCTTCTGTAGCGCAGACTGTGCACGATCTACTACCTGTTCATGTAGCAAAGGTAATTTGCTTACACGATTTTGCCAGTTCGTTACTTCTTGTAATCGTTCATTTTCCTGAGCAGCTTTATCTTCTTTTCTTTTTAGTGAGCTCGGAGGTATCGGCTGCCTACCATAATTTAACAACGCAGGGCTCGTGCCAGTTGTACTCTGTTTCGCCGTATTATATGCAAATATAATTTCAGGTAACTTTTCGTCCCAAGAACGGTGATTTTCATCAATAAATGCAGTAATCATGGTTTTAACCGTCCGGTTTATCCTTTCTACCGGATTAGCCTGCGGATGATACGCAGGAGTAGTATTATGACAAATACCTGCTTCATTTAGATATTTATCTACTACTTGATTCCTAAACTCTGATCCATTATCAGATAAGATCTCAGGCGCACCAAACCTTAAAACAATTCTTTCTCTTGGTGCTTTTGAGATCGTGGAGGCATTCGCTTTTCTAATAGGTATGCACTCCACCCATTTGGTGAATAGATCTTCGAAAATCAAAGCATACTCATATCCACGTTTACTTCTTGGAAATGGACCTGTTACATCTCCAGCGACCACTTTCCATGGGCCTGAAACTTCTCTTTTACCCATCAAACCTGCAGGTAATTTTTGTTCGACCTTGCACTGCTGACAGATCTCACAGCTCTTAACATACTGCGACACCGTTTTTTCTATATAAGGCCAGTAATAATATTGTTTTACGCGAGCCACTGTTTTATCACAGCCTAAGTGACCAGCTGTCGGCTCATCGTGGCATTCATGCAGTACTTCTGCTCGACTTTCGCTGGGAACAACGAGTTTGCATGCGTCATCGTCTCCCATCGTTTCCTCAGTGAACCTGTCCGGTATATAACGGTACAATTGACCTCCAACTATTTTCCATCTGGGATAGTCATTAGGGTTACTCGTAACCTGTTGGAGCAGAGACTTATACCACGCATCCTTGATTTGCGACGCCCAACTTAGTACACTTAAATGAGTGTCGCATTCTACTGAGTCTTCATGCATACGTGATAACGCATCAGGTACATAGTTTAATGCACCTTTTCTGTGCTCAACAGTGTAAGAGTACCCTTGCAGCTCCAGCGCCCAACGCGCTAGCCTGCCCGTTGGATTATGTAAATTACATAACCAACGTAAGCTACTATGATCCGTTATGACCTTAAAGTCATAACCTTCAATGTAACAACGAAACTTTTTGACAGCCAATATAACAGCTAGACATTCTCTTTCTGTTACGCTGTCGTTTCGCTCTGCACTGGACATGGTACGACTAGCGAATTCCATTACTCGCTCTTCGTCGTTGACTACTTGTAGAAGTACTGCTCCTAGGCCTGTGTCACTAGCATCTGTCTGTATAATGAACTGCAAATCGAACTGCGGTCGATGCAATAACGGAGCAGATGCGATTAAAGCTTTTATTTGGTCAAAAGCAATTTCCTGATCGCTTGACCATATCTGCAGTCTTTTCTAGTGAGTCTGGTTAATGGCTCTGCTAACGTAGCGAAATTTTTCAAGAATTTCCTGTACCACGAGGCCACGCCCATGAAACGCCTCAGCTGCTTTAGATTTTTAGGAGCTGGATATTCAACGATGGGTCTTATCTTATCTGGGTCAGGCTTAAATCCATCCCTGTTTACCAGAACACCAAGATATTTGACCTCTTCTCGGCAGAATATACTTTTTTCATGACTGATCGTGAGGCCTGCTGCTTTTATTCGCAGTAATACCCTCTTTAACCATTTTATATGTTCAGCGAACGTCTTAGTTACTACGATGATATCATCTAAGTACGAAAATGCGTATGGCTCGAGTTCTGGGCCTATAACCTTATCGATTAATCGCTGAAAGGTGGCACCAGCGTGGCTAAGGCCGTACGGCATCCGTTTAAACTGGTAAAGGCCCATGCCAGGTACCGTAAATGCCGTTTGAGCACGTGAATCTTCTTTCATCCTAATTTGATGGTAAGCACTGCTCAAATCCATTGTAGAGATGTATCTTGCTTTCTGCAATTTACGCGAGATATCATCCATTCTTGGCAATGGATACGCATCAGGTTTTGTGACTGCATTGACTTTTCTAAAGTCAATACAGAACCTGAATTTGCCATTTGGTTTCTTAACTCGAACTACAGGGCTTGACCAGCTGCTCATCGAAGGTTCAATTATGTCTGCAGCTAGCATTTCATTAACCTGCTCGTGCATCCATTCTTCGACTTTTTTAGAAACAGGATAATATTTCTGTTTAATAGGGCGTGCAGAACCTGTATCAATCTCATGTTTGATCCAATCTGTGCAGCCTATAGGAGTATTATCTTCTCCTAATATTTCTGTAACTAAACTTTTTACACGAGCCCGATCAGCTGCTGATACGTCAGCTAAACCAACTGATCCTAGCTTAGCAACATGTAACTGCTTAAGCGCTGCAATTTCCAAATTCACTTTCACATTCGTTCCTTTGAAAGAGAGTTTATTTTCGCAAGGATCGAAAATAGCTTTAAACGCTCGTATAAAATTGCCACCTAGATAACATTCTTCATCTAAGCTAGGCATAATAGCAGAACGGATCGTCTTTGTAACTCCGCCTACTGTAAAAGGTAAGTCGGCATAACCTACTATCGAGCATTGCCTACCATCTGCTACTTTGGCAAATCTGTCCGTAGCTGGTATTAATGGCACATTACAGGCTGCAGCCAACTGTAAACCTGTAGAATTCATGACTGTACGTGACGCACCTGGGTCATATAATGCTCTTATACGGTAATCTCCGATCACTACCATGAGCCACCATCGAGCTTCGTCATCTATATCTGACTGCAGTTGCTCTTCCTGTTCACTTGTCTCCGCCTGTCAAGTTTGAGACTCGCTCTGCTCTTCTACTGGAATTTCAGGTGACCTTTTGTCTATTAATTTTTCAGTAGAGAGTTCTGAGGTCTCGTTATCTTTGCTGGGAGCAGCAGGTACCTCATCTACTTGCTCCCTGATGTATTTGGCGAAGCTTGTCCAGACTGATTTATATTGGGAACCGCCGGTTGCCTGTCCATCCTTTCGGACATTTTATTTAACTGAGAAACTATCTGCATCAACGTTTTAGCTATGTTAAACTGTTCAGATGCCAACGTTTTTTCTTCTATAGCGGCAACCTGGTGTTTATTCTCTTTTCGCTTGGACGCAGGACGGTAAGCTACGTCAGGCAATAAGGAATGTTCTGGCAGGGAAGGAGGCCTATATGCTCTCTCTGCATCTATTGTTAATTCAGCTTCGACTGCTTTTTCTTATAGTGACTCTACGTCAACAATCTCGTCTCTTCTTACCATGCGCTGAATCTCAGGTAAGAGGTTGCGATGTAACAGGTCAAGTTGTTGTCCAACATCTGGTAATGGGACTTGCTTTAATATGATCGCCTGTAGACAGGTTATATAATCACGTACAGGTTCATCTTTGCCTTGCGTACGCCTGTTCGCTTCGGACCGCAGTCTTTGTTGGAAACGTCTACTGTGTCCGTACCAACGCAGAGCAGCTTCTTTAAATTCTGCTCACGTGTTCCATAAATGTTTATTGTTTCTGTACCACGTGGCTGCTACGCCTGATAACAGTTCTGAAAGAGAGGATAGCAGATCACTCTCACTCATTTTTGCTAATGTTCTGCATTCTTCTACCCTGGTCAGGAAGAGATCTATGCTCTGTCCTTTTTCGCCTGAGAATGTTACGTTCCATCGGCGAACTATGTGACCAATATCTAACGTTCTACTATCGTTGTTAATCCGATCATTTTGCAAATTTGTGTTCATTTGCGGCATTAGGCTTGACGTAATAGGATTCCCCCTCCCCCCGACTGTACTTACTCTTGGAAGTTCACTCGGAGGTAAGCCTGCCTGCACGTCAGCCAGAGTGCCATTTCCAGTATTAATATATACCCTGAATGTATCTTGGAAATTTACTCTCGTGTTTGTTGGCTGCCTGTGGTTGTTACCTCTTTCTTGCTGGTTGCTTTGCTGCTCATCTATCCGTGTACTAGATGATCTTGGATTTGGAGTTTCCTCTCTTCTTTGTGTTATGGCAGCTATTGACTCAGCCAGTGTTTTTATTTGCATTTGCATATTGTGAAGATATTGCATCATCTCAGTTGGCAATACAAACGGTGTTCCATCCGTTGTTTGCATCACTGTTGTTGCCTGTTCGGTAACTTGATTTGGAGGATTGGTTGATGCTTGTTCCTGTCCACCAGAACGCGATTTGATTGTTCCCTCTCTCAATGTCTCCTGTAGGTTTAACTTTATCTGAGGATCTTTATCGAGCACACTGAGAACATGTTCTTCATCTTGTTGCACATTAGGGTCAAAAATAGTTGACCTTGTCTTCTCACATATTGTTCTTTCTATAAATTCTTTTCTTACTCTCAGACGCTGTTGACGTATTGTCAATTCATCATCATTAGAATTCGTTCGCTGAAATTCTTCAGCCGAATAATCCCCAATCAGCCAATTTATTAATTGATTGGTTTTTTGATGATGAAAGCCGTCCGTTTTTAGTCCTAACTCCTGTAGAGTTATTCCCAAGTCCTCCTCAGATATCTACCCTACCCATTTTTCAGCTGCATCAGCACTTGCTTTTAACGGTATGTTAGCCATCTTGAATTTAGTTTTCTTCTTTCTTGACTATATCTGTATCTAAACCTGATCGCACGCAAGTATACTACTACGCTTGCAGTGTGTGTATATATTCGCTATATAGATATAATAAATAATAGTTCAGTTCGTATATGTGTGGTTAGAAACTAAGCCGCACACATACGATGTGAAAAAAAAACAATGAAATATACGTATATATAATTAAGGAAAAATATATATTTTTATGTTTTGGTTTTTGGATTTATTTATTTAACGCAACCACTAATAATATTTTAGTAAATTGACTGATATAAAACAAAATTTTCCAACACTGTAATTTTAATTTTTATTACAACAAGGACATTAGAAATTGTTGTTTAAATATTCAAAATACGCGGCTTAATCCAAAAGCCTGTGCGTTTTTAAACTTTAGTTAAAAGCGCACACCTAACTGTGTGAGGACAATATTTTTTTTTATTATACATTTGTATTTAATGTGTAGTGTAAAAAGGTGAAAATTTATTAAAATGAAAACTTTGAGAAATTTCTAAATTTTCTCAACCACACACACTGCGCCGATCAATTGCCTCGGTACGAATTGGCAATCTTTGGTGAGAGAGAATTTAATATCACAAAAAAACTTTACTATGCGTAAATAAGGTTATGTCATTTAGACCACACCATAAAAAAAATCCTGATCCTTTAATGTATACTCAAAAATTTTATTTTAATTTTTATTCAATTAAATTTACCATTAAATTACAAAAAAAAATTTTACTGAGATTAAATTATTTTTACATTAAAGGATTGTTAATAATTTATTTAATTTCAGCTTCCTCGCCAGCTGAAATTAATATTCTCTCTTATCTATAAGTCAATAAAATGTGAATAACGACCTGATCGGTGAGAGGGGTATATATAATAACGCACGTCTCTATTTCAAATAAATTCTAAATGCCTGTTCGCTTTTTCTCATAAAGCGAACGACAGGGTACAGAGTTATATATCTTAATCTCTGTATCTAAGCTAAGCTATGTCAATAGCGCCTGCGCATCACCTACAAAGAAAGAGACAAGAAAAAAATTTTCGCTGGGACACGTGGGGATGCAACTTGTAACAGAAAATTACAACAAAAAAAAAATTTCGATATGTAATTTTGTTCACAAAAATTTTTTTTGCTATGTATTTAACAATAAACGAATTTTATTTAATTTTATTAACTTTATTAATTACGTAACAAAAATTTTGTCGAAATTATTTTCCAGAAGAAAAAAAAATTTTAATTCACTTTTATTTCAAGAAACAAAAATTATTGTTACAAGAGAGAAAGAAAAAAAAAATTTTCCACGTGTTACTTCAAATATTAAATTTTATCTGCACTCAAAACGCCATCTTTATTATAAAGACTTTTAAGAAAACGCAAAGTCCGTTTACGTCGATGGTAACTACACTCTCGACGCCATTTGCAATTTTCGATTTATTCGACAACGCGAGAAAGCCTGTTCCCGCTGACGCAACTATTCATTGGGCGCCATTTTGTAACGGCAATTTACTACGCGTTACAAAAGAAATTAGATTTTTTTAAATTCCAATTTACTTTTTGCTAAGACTAAGTAATTTTGTCAGAACACGGAGCTGCTAGAATTTATATCGAGTATGATAAACTAACAACAGATTCCGGCAAAGCTAGTTAGTATGTTAGATTGATGTGCGACGGAAGATTTTTCTATCAACTCGTCGCTGCGCGTCTCTCTTTCTCTCTCTCTCTCTTACCTGATCGAGAGACGCGATGCCGGTAGCACAGTTTTCCTTCGTGAGGCAAGTTCCAAAATACGTTATATTAAAATATATGATATTACGTAATTAAATAATTTATAACTCACAAGGACCGCGGAGGCGTCGGAGTAAGCAACGGGGAATATATATTTTATGTTAAATATATTCAGGCAATATAAATTAATTGAAAGCACGATTTAATAAAAAAGAAAATTAATTTATCATAAGACAAAAATATAAATGTAATAAAGATAGAGTATGAATTATTCGAGAATGAAATAATATAATATATGAAATGTAATGTACGCGTCTAATGAGTGAGTGAGCGAAGGGAGGGCGCGTCGCGAACTAAATGACACTCGCTTATGACGCTGATCGGTTATATCACCGATGATACAATATGCCCGAACAAGTATCTCTCGAGGAAGAGACACTTGGGTATCGCACAGTATTATTATACTTACAATAACGCACTGGCCAGCTTACACTAATTACCTACGTGCACGTAGACGCCGCTCGCCCATTATCGGAGCTTCTCCCCTGTACGTAACCAATACGTAGATGCTCTAGACTAGGTCGGTGGAAGACGTCTCTTCCCGATCCTGGAATTCCGCTTAGCTCTGCCAACGTGGTTGCCGGGACGTAGATCGGTGGAATCCTATACACGCCGATCAACGTATTTGCTGGCACTCAATGGCTGACCGCTAAGACGCGCGAAAAGCGGTCAAGCAAAACTCTACAGAAAGAATTTCTGAGAGTTGCAATTAGCCAATATAATATAATACGCTAGTCGATATAAATTAACGACTTTTATTTAAGACAACGTTTCGCGCTATCAGTTGCGAACTTAGTCTACGGTATTATACGACCACGTGGCGAAATTCTTCAATAAACACAGCGCAGCTTAGGTTTCGTACTAACGCAACGGTAGCCGGAAACTCTCTGAAGCGCCTGGCGGCCGGCTTGCTTCTCGCTCGCGTGCCGGTCGTCAAAATACGCACTTCTTTACTCGTCTTAGACGAGGTATATGACCGAGCGTTTATTCTATATCAATACCTAAGCGCGTAAGATTCAAACACGGTAGAATACCGTTACACCCCTCCGCCAGACGCAGCATAACCTGGTTTGGCTGCTCTGTCTATCGCACGGTAGGTATGCAATCATTGTCTTAGGCAATTTTAATATTTACGATTTTCTACCACTAAATAATTTTCGTTGAACACGCGTTTTTCTTGGTGAACAAACTACTATGTTTGTTCACCGGTAATTTACTACGCGTTACAAAAGAAATTAGATTTTTATTAATTCCAATTTACTTTTTATAAAGACTAAATAGTTTTATTAAAACACGGAGCTGCTAGAATTTATATTAACTATGACAAACTAGCAACAGACTCCGGTAAAGCTAGTTAGTATGTAAGATTGATGTGCGACGGGGTATTTTTCCGTCAGCTCGTTGCTGCGCGTCTCTCTCTCTCTCTCTCTCTTACCTGATCGAGAGACGCGATGCCGCTAGCACAGTTCTCCTTATTTATATGGAATGTAACTTTTCCAGTTAAATTTATTATATATATTTACGTAGGAAATATATGTATATTTTGTGATAAAATAAATAAGGACCGCGGAGGCGTCGGGGTAAGCAACAGGATAGGCTTTTTTATAGCGTGCACTTATAGCAGACAAAATAGAATTTTATGATTAAAATATATTTATTGAAAACAATGAAGCAAAAATACAAAAATAATATATGAACGCGAATGAATTAATATATAAAGTTAAGCAATACAAAAGTGTTTAAATCAAACGGAGAAATATTCCCTAGAAAGAGATAGCAATAGGGAGGGACACGACGCGAACTAAGATGCAATGTACGCTCGAACGCACGATAGTTGTTACAACGCCAGAAGTTTCTTCGAGGTAAGAAACTTCTGGTTAACAAAATCTTAATAATAACTTACAATATCGCGAAGAGGCCTCTCATCTCGTGTAGCACAAGACGACCGACGTTGACCAACAGAGACGATATATATCTCGCCTGAACGCTGCGGCTCGTGTATCCAGCCCAACGAGAGAAACAATTTCCAGGTCGCTGCGACTCCTCGTGGACAGCCAAGACAGGTTGAACGCAGCCTGGATAAGATGCACGTGCGACTTTCGATCGGAGATCTCCTTTTCCTTTTTCTCACACAAAATTACGAACGGCACTACACCAGCGAATTAATCGAGTAAAATTCGAATAAAGTCGAGAAATTAGATTAAGTTGCGCGCTTCTAGGCCGTTGAATCAAGTCTGAAGCGCCGCGGCTTCTCCTCCTTCTCGTGCGCGTCGATTGACGCCTTATAATACTAGTATATGACGGCGCTCGTGACAGCACCCCGAGTTAACTTAATTACAGCAGCGCGCGAGATTCGAACACGGTAAAATACCGTGACAATACAAATGATGATTTTCTCGTTTTTGTTTTCCTATTTTGTCCTTTTCTAGTTCTGTCTGCTTTTCTCATCTGTTTTATTTCTTATTATCATTCCTAGAATATCTTGTATTCTTGATGCTTTCGTTTTTGCGCTCTGCTACCAAGTATTTCGTTTGCATACTTTTTTTGCTATTCTTAAGAAAATGATTAAATATGAATTATTCATAAAATTCAAATTCAATTCAATGATAAAAACTTTTAAATTTTTAAAAAATCAATAGTGAAGTTGAGAAAAATAACTTTTTCTTAGAGATTTCAATAAAAATAATATAAATAAACTTTTGCCGAAAAGTCAACATTTTTTAAAAATATGGTGGAAGATTAAGAAATTATTTTATAGCTAAAAAATTCAATAATATCTTTCAACTTTCAACACAAAATGGAAAAATTTAAGTGAAAATATTTCAAACATCTTTTTCAATTTTCTAACATTTTAAATTGAAACTAAATCATTAACTTTTTATTATTGTCAAATTTTAAAACGTAGAAATAATTTTTTTGGTAAATTAAGGTAGTTTTCCACGTATATAAAAAGTTTACAAGTTTTACAACTTTTTTAACAAGTTTTATAAGCAAATTTTGAATGCCCTAATGGATTTTTGTACTAGCCCTTGGCTAGCTGAATTCAGCTTAGAAATAATTGAAACTAATTGTTTGAAAAAATTCAAAAATCCAGTATTTTATTACGGTTGATATGTGGATGATTGTTTTTTGATTACAAAGAAAGATAAGATAAATGAAATTGTAGATTTACATTCACAGATTTACAGATTAGTGAACAAGATAAAATTTTAAAATTAACTTTAGAAAGAGAAAATAATAAAATTAATTTCCTAGACGTTACTATTTTTAGAGAAAAGGATATTATGAATTTTAATTTGTACAGAAAACCAACTTCGTCCAATATATCTATAAACTATTATTCTCATCATCTTATTTTACAAAAAACTGCATATGTATATACCTTGGTTCACAAAAATTTGTTGTTAGCAGATCTTGACTATAATAAAGAGAATTTTAATTTTATTTTTGATACTTTAAAAAATAATGATTATCCAGCTGCTTTTATAAATAAATATGTCAACAAGAGGATTCACAAATTGAATTAGAAGTGAAGATCAAAATAATAACAAAAATAAGATAGCTGTATTTTCTTATGTAAAAGGTTGTGAGCGCCCAGTCATATATATACTTTAAATCGCTAAATTCAATAAGTAATTGCATGCATTAATTAATCTAATTAAATAAAAGATAATTAAATAAAAGATAATTAAATAAAAGATAATAGCTTAATAGTCAATAAGAAAAGTCAGTAAAATTTAAAAGAATCATAAAAGAATAAAAGCATAAGCGCGAAAAGTACATACGCTCCTGAAACGCACACACACACTCAAAGCTATACATGTGTGTACATCATACATTGAAAGCATGCTTAGGCCTCATATTGGCTCAGCGCGTATACAAAAAGCAGGACGATGCACGCGAAAGCCAGCGGTGCTAAGCTACTAGAGAAGAGGGGACTGGAGTCCAGCGCCTATAAAAACGGGCAAGCAGAAAGAAAGGCTCTTTCTCGCCTCAGCTCTACCTTCGATTCTATCTTGATTTTTCAAGGACGATAGACATGGAAGAATCATCAACGTCGTTGATGATTCTTTCATGCTCACGTGTATTAAAGATATTCTCACACGAATTTATTGTAAGATTTTGTTTAATAAAGAGTTGCGGCGAGTAACACCTGTACCTTATCCTATCCTAAAGGGTAAAGCCCCGCATACTGAGGCACTTGGTCTTTAGTATTAGCGGGCATTACCCATAACAAAACTAATCCTTTATTAACACAATTGAAATAACCATACACACTACTCACTGACACACTCGAGCCCGCACCAGACGGCATAGCGATTTGTCTAGTAAACAGCTTTACACTTACAAGGCCTGAATAAGGCAAGAATAAGACTCAATAGAGTCAATTAAAAGTGCGACCTACTAGCCATCAGTTAGTAGGACGTCACAAGGTTTTCAAAATTGTATTAATTAATTTTTCAAGAATACGAATTAGGAAATTTTTTATAAAAATTCTAATAAGTTAAAAGAGTATGATAGCATAAGATAGGCGAAATGACACCCCTCGGGGATTTGGAATTTGGTTGCATGAATGGTCAACATATATCAAATAATGAATTTTAAGATTATCTAACCCCCCCCCCATTCCCCCAACCACCAAAAAACGTGTTTTTCCATTAATTTTGGTTTTTGACACCTTAATTATTATTACCCAGTCTGGAAAAATTTTTACATAATTTTTGCATAAATACCCATAAAAAAATGCTTACCTTGAATTTTTAACTGGGCGACCTAACCTAAAAAAGTTTCTAAAATCTTAAAATCGCTCTAAAAACTCGCCATTTGAAGGTGTAAAAATATTTAAAAATATTTCTATACTATTTACTAAAAATCGAAAACGAAAAAGTAGTCTCTCGGAGACGGAGTGACGGATACTGTGTATGTGTATATGTGTGTATGTGTAGGTATGTGTATGCGTATGTATGTGTGTATGTTAAAGGTGCACGTGTGAATGTGTATGTATGTATGTGACAATAATGCAAAAGATATAATTAATTCTCTGCTTTAATATAATGAAATAATATATATATATATACTAGGGGGGGTTCCCCCCTGCTCGCTCCGCTCGCCAACCCCCCGAATACACAAATTCCAAAGTAAATAGAAGAGTAGGACATAATGAGTCGAAATTCCATATTTGTGAATGTTAAAAAAGTTCAATAGAAAACATCGATACATAAAAATATAAGATATAAAGTTATAGAATTAGAATTAATAGAAAAAAGATGGTTTAACGCGATATTCAAAAGTTTACAATGAATCAAACTTATATATTTTTGAAATAAATTAAAAATAGAATAGTAAATAACATTAAAATTTCAAGTTATGATTGTCTATAATAATATATAATAATAATTATTAGCGAATAATAAAAAATAGAGTAATAGAATGATTGAAAATTATAATTATAAATAAATATTTTTATCTTCTTATGTCATAAATTTTATATATAAAATGCAAAGAAAACGCTCCCTCTCTGCATTTTTTATTTTTGGGCTTGAGACCAACATATATAAATATATGGCTGCATTAAGAGTGTTTTTTTGTAGCTAAAATAAGCCAACATTTTTATTTTTTATTGTCGCCAAAAAAGCGTACACTTTCTTTTTATTATCGCTAAATCAAATTTATATTAATTCAAAGTAAATAGAAGAGTAGGACATAATGAATCTAAATTTCATATTTGCGAATGTGAAAAAAGTTCAACAGAAAACATCGATATATAAAAATATAAGATATGAAGTTATAGAATTAGACTTAATAAAAAAAGATGGTTTAACGCAATATTCAAAAGTTCACGATGAATCAAACTTATATATTTTTGAAATAAATTAAAAATAGAATAAAAAATAATAATAAAATTTCAAGTTATGATTGTATATAATAATATTTAATAATAATTATAAGCTAATAATAAAAAATAGAATAATTGAAAATTATGATTATAAATAAATATTTTTATCTTTTTATGTTATAAATTTTATACATAAGTTGCAAAAAAAAACGCTCCCTCTCTGCATTTTTTATTTTTGGGCTTGAGACCAACATATATAAATATATGGCTGCATTAAGAGTGTTTTTTTTGTAGCTAAAAGAAGCTTACATTTTTATTTTTTACTGTCGCTAAAGAAGCGTACACTTTTTTTTCATTGTTGCTGAAAAAGCTTACAAATTAATTTATTATTGTCGCTGAAACATGTAGATTTATTGTTTGTTGTCCCTAAAAAAAAATTTATTGTTTATTGCCACTCAAAGGAGCTTACAAATTAATTTGTTATTATTACTGAAATAGTTTTATATACTTATTTTTTATTGTTGCTAATAGAAGTTTACAAATTTAAATTTCATTGTAGTTATAAAAAGCTTACATATTTATTTTTTATTGTCGTTAAAGAAGCTTGTACAGTTGTTTTGTACTTTTACTAAAAAAAAGTTTAAATTATTTCAAATATTTATTTAATATGTCGTTAAATTTCATGCTAAAGAAGCGTACATTTTTTTTTCATTGTCGCTAAAAAAGCTTACAAATTTATTTATTATTGTCGCTGAAGCATACAGATCTATTGTTTATTGTCGCTAAAAAAATTTCATATAAGCATACAAATTTATTGTCACTAAAAGGAGCTTACAGATTAATTTGTTATTATTATTGAAATAATTTTATAGACTTATTTTCTATTGTCGCTAATAGAAGCTTACAAATTTAAATTTTATTGTAGTTATAAAAAGCTTACATATTTATTTTTCATTGTCGCTAAAAAAGCTTGTACAGTTTTTTAAATAATTTCAAATATTTATTTAATATGTCGTTAAATTTTATTGTCGCTAAAAGAAGCTTACAAATTTATATTTTATTACAAGCTTACATATATATTTTTTATTGTTGTTAAAAAAAATTATAAATTTATTTTTTTTGTAGTAAATCAATATTATTTTATAGTCAATATTATTTTAACTATCATCAATTTGTTTTTCTGTAACCTTGAAAAATAATCATTTTATAATGTAAATATTGTATTAATTAATGTAAGGAAATAAAAATATTTAATTTACCTTATTTAAAATTATTTCATTTGCTAAGATAAGGTCCTCTAACTCCATGTTTTCATCATTTAATACTTAAATGAATTCCAATCTTTTTACTTTTAATATGTATGAAATATCTATAAAATTTTTTAAATATATAAATATACATCTATATATAAATATACATGAGTGTATATGCATATAATATATTATTATAATTGTTTTTACTATTTTCTTCTATTTCTCCGATAATTTCTAGTTTTGTCCCTCTTTCCCAATTCACATATTCATTTTCTAATTTATTTAATAAAACGTCCAATTTATATTGTCCATCCGTTATTGTTTCGATGTATTCTGATTCATTTTTTTTATTTTTTTGTACAAAAGAATTTTTTAAGTATCCTTGTAATATTAGCAGCTCATAACGATGACATAAATAATTTAAATAAAAGAATATTAAAATTACTTAACGGCGAATCGACAACTTATTATAGCATAGATTATGCTACTCATAAAGGAGTCGATCAAAGTGATGATAATATCGAATTGAATTATCCAATAGAAACTCTTAATAAAATAAAAGAAGGTTTACCACCACACATATTGGAATTAAAAGTTAATGCTATAGTTATATTAATAAGAAATTTAAGTATTACCGAAGGTTTATGTAATGGAACAAGATTAAAAATTATAAAATTATATAAATATAATTTTGAAGCTGAAATCATTACTGGAGAAAAAATTGGAAATAAAGTTTTTATTCCAAGAATAACATTAAATACTGGTGAATCATCGTCTTTACCCTTTATACTTTTTAGAAAACAATTTCTTGTAACATTAGCTTTTGCTATGACTATTAACAAATCTCAAGGTCAAAGTTTTGATGAGATTAGATTATTTATTAAAAGACATTTATTTACGCATGGACAGCTTTACGTTGCACTGTCGAGATGTAAAAATCCTAACAAAATATACATACAAAATGAATTTGAAAATAAATATAAAATATTAAATATTGTTTGGAAAGAAATTTTTAATTGTTAATTAAATTTAAAAATATTGTAAAAATAAATACAGTTTATAAGAAAATAAACATAAAATGAATTATTATTTAATTAATATAAAATAAATTCATATATTAGATAAACATGGAAAACAATGAACAATTGAATGTTGATAATAACGCAAATTGGCAAATTATGGAATGGGATCCAATTAATAATATGTATATTGAACCCGTATCTAACGAAGAATTAGAAGAATTGTCTAACATAATGCTGAAATCAATGAATATGAAGAAATAGAATATCTTCAATAAGTAGAAGATGAAGAAAATTATTATCAATATGTAAAAGAAAAAAAATAATCTGATTGATCTGAATTAATACAAAAATTTGATATGAAATATTATATACATTATTATAAAGAATGGAAAGATGTTCCTGAATGTTTTCAATTTCAGGTTCAAGAAATTTTTCAATATCTAATAAATAATGTCGATTTCGACATAGAAGGTATTAAAAATGATGAAAATTATTATAAAAATTTATTAATATTAAGTGATATAATCTATGAATTATATTCTTAAAATGATAATTATTTATATACACCTTTAAAATGTTTCAAAAAATAAAAATCAAAATATTTACATGTAATAACAATAATAATTTTTCATATTTTGTTAATGACAATATATTTTATTTTTATGAATTTATAAATTTTTTTCAGCGATAGTTTAAAAGTAGTTTATTAAATCAATTTTAGGAAAAATAAAAAAAAAAATACTAAAATTTTTAAAATAATATAAATCTGTATGCTTTTTTCAACGACAATAAAAATAAATTTGTAAACTATTTTTAAAAATAGTAAAAACAGATATACATATTTTTTAACGACACTAAACAATAAATTTGTACGCTTTTTTCAGCGACAATAAAATATAAATTTATAAGTTTTTTTTAGCAATTATGAAGAATAAATATGTAACCTTTTTTTATCGACAATAAAAATGATTTTGTAAGCTTCTTTTAGCGACAACAAATAATAAATTTGTACGCTTTTATAATCTTTTTTTAGCGACGATAACCAATAAATTTGTATGCTTTTTTTAGCGACAGTAAAAATAAATTTGTAAGCTTCTTTTAACGACAACTAATAAATTTATATGCTTATATTAAATTTTTTTAGTGACAACAAACAATAGATCTGTACGCTTCAACAACAAAAATAAATGAATTAATAATCTTTTTTAGCGACAGTAAACAATAAATTTGTACGCTTTTTTTAACAACAATAAGATATAAATTTATAAGTTTGTTTTAGCGATTATGAAAAATAAATTTGTAAGCTTCTTTTAACGACAACTAATAAATTTATATGCTTATATTAAATTTTTTTAGTGACAACAAACAATAGATCTGTACGCTTCAACAACAATAAAAAATGAATTTGTGATCTTTTTTAACGACAGTAAACAATAAATTTGTACGCTTTTTTCAGCGACAATGAGATATAAATTTATAAGTTTCTTTTAGTGATTATAAAAAATAAATTTGTAAGCTTTTTTTAACGACAATAAACAATAAATTTATATGTTCGTGTGAAGTTTTTTTAGCGACAACAAACAATCGCTTCAGCGACAATAATAAATTTGTAAGCTTTTTTAGCGACAATAAAGATAAATTTGTAAGCTTCTTTTAGCGACAACGAACAATAAATTTGTATGCTTATATGAAATTTTTTTGGTGACAACAAACAATAAATCTGTACGCTTCAGCGACAATAATAAATAAATTTGTAATCTTTTTTAGCGACAATAAACAATAAATTTATACGCTTTTTTCAACAACAATGAGATATAAATTTGTAAGTTCCTTTTAGCGATTATGACGAATAAATTTGTAAGCTTTTTTTAGCGACATTAAACAATAAATTTATATGCTTGTTTGAAATTTTTTTAGCGACAACAAACAATCGCTTCAGCGACAATAATAAATGAATGTGTAATCATTTTTAACGACAGTAAACAATAAATTTGTACACTTTCAACAACAATGAGATATAAATTTATAAGTTTCTTTAAATTATTATAAAAAATAAATTTTTAAGCTTTTTTTAGCGACAATAAACAATAAATTTATATACTTGTATAAAATTTATTTAGCGATAGCAAACAATCGCTTCAGCGACAATAATAAATTTGTAAGCTTTTTCAGCGACAATAAAGATGAATTTGTAAGCTTCTTTTAGCGACAACAACCAATAAATTTGTATGCTTATATTAAATTTTTTTGGTGACAATAAACAATAAATCTGTACGCTTCAGCAACAATAATAAATGAATTTGTAATCTTTTTTAGCGAGAGTAAACAATAAAGGCTATAGGCGGATAACCATAGTGAAATTGCCCCCTCTTAGAATCCTCATGGCTCATGTACCATTTGATGGAGGTTGAAAAAAAACTCCCACACACCAATTTTCAGCCCGCTAACCCTTGCGCATGCGCAGTAAAGTCAGAATAAGTGTTTTTTCGACTTTATTTTATTTTGACGTCCCTTTACATGGAAGACTCTTGCAAAAATATATAAGGGTAGGTTATTGTATGGCAATTAACCAAAAATTTTTGCAGATTACATAACCTTAAATATCAACCTTAAAATTGATATTTAAGATTTAAATCGTTACTTTCACACCCTCGCTATTAAGGTGCCAGATTTGAAATTGATTTTTTAAATATATTTTTACCCCTTATTAACGATAGTTATATAAGCTAAAAAAAAAATTGTGCGCCACCCTAATTTTCTCAAAAAACCGATATTTTTGCACTTTTTTCGTATTTCCTATAGGTTATGTTACAATCTGAGAATCCCAACAAAGATTTTTAGTGTATTTTATTCCCCTCTTTACGACAGTACTATTAGTTTTAAGGGTAAAAGGCATTTGACCCTTATTTTTTGCAAAAAATCAACTTTTTTGCACTTTTTCATATTTTTTATAGGTTATGTTATAAGTTAAAAGCTTGAATGACTTTTTTTTGCGTATTTTTTGACCACCACAAAAAAAAGCTACCACTACTACTATTACTACTACTACTTCTACTACTACTACTACTACTAATAATAATAATAATAATAATAATAATAACAATAATAAAAATAATAATAATAATGGGCAGTTGAATACCCTTACTTATAATAATTCTCGTAGAATCTGAAATCTAGAAAAATCCAAATTAATTTTATAGAAAGATAATTTTTCTGCATTTCGCTATCAAAAATAAATTTTAAAATGAACAATTTGTTACATTAATAATTCTCTTTCCAATAATGTTAATATTATTTCAATACTATCAAATGAGGTTGAATAATAAATTAAATAAGGTTCAGTAATAAATTAAAGATTTACTTCAAAGAAAATGAGTCTCTTTATTTATATAAATATATTATTTTCTATTTGAATTAGGATACACATCTGGATAGTTTTTTAAGCATAACAAATGTTCATAATAGGAACTTTTTTTACTCATCATCGTCACTGTCTTCATTAATACATACTTGTATTTTATCATTAAGAAACATTTTAGAAAGAATTTCAGCTGGTCTTATGATTTTTGATAAATATCTTCCATGTGAAAGATAATATACTATTGCAGCAACGTGCGCACAACATCCAACAGTGCGGTTACCATTCGGACAATCGCAACAATATCTGAGGATACTGGAATAACCAATACCATTTGGTTTATATTCAACGAGGCATTTGTATTGTTTTTTATTTACATGTCTTGATTGAACTTCGAATTTAAGAATATTTTTATGTTCTATGGAATATCCTAGTTTCAAATTATTATCTGAATCTAACATTTCTGCTAGGTATGATATGGTCTGTTTAAGTTGATCGATTGCATGGTATTAAATATTTCATCTTGAATGTCATGATCAGAATCTAAGCGTTTGCCAAATAAATTATTTAAATAGCAAGCAACTCTGCAATACAATCCAGTATCCTTCACCATTTTATTGTCAAGTTTGTGATCTAATAATCTGAATTTTTTTTTCAATTCCATGTACTGCTTCAACAGCCCACCTTATTTTTGTTACGAATCGTGTTTCATTTGATTCTTGTGCTGAAAATTGTGATTTTGAACCTTTGAGTTCAGGCATCAGAATAATATAACCCATATCTTCTAATTTCTTTTTAATATCTCGAAAGCCTCTGTCTAGAACAAAAATATCGCCTTTGCGGAGCAATTTCTGTAAAATTACTGGCATTGTTACAAATATTTTCATTAAAATTGCAGCATCATTCATGATAGCGAGATAAGGTCCTAACTGGTCAACAACATAGCCATTTGTTGAACATATTGTAAAGGGTTTATTGAGAGGAACTTTTTTTTGACCTAAATAGGATTTTCTCTGATACTCATTATTAGAGCTTTTCTCATGCCTTATATAAGTTCCATCACAAATCAAAATAAGTTGGTTGCCTGGATATAATTTTTTCGTCATTTGAGAAGTTTGGTTTTCAATCAAGTCATTTCTGTCTGCATTTCTTAATCCAAAATAATTTGGTAACACGTCTTTTTCAAAAGATGATAAGACTGAATGACAAAAACGAGATACTTGTTCGCTCTCGATATTAAATATTGAAGAAATAACTTGATTAGAGTTCCCTGTACGCAATTTAAATAAAAATACTACGATGGCTTGAATCACTGTTCTTGCACAGGAATCTTTAAGAGAAGTAAGTTGTAATTTAAGTTGGATGATCTGTGCCCAAGATAATCCTGTAAACACTTTTAATTTTTTTTCTGACATAACAAACTCGGCTACTTTATTTAATAACCTTTCATCTGTTTTTGCAGATATTGTACTTAGTATTTTTGATAATTCATTAACATCTAATGTACTACTGGTGGAAAAAATCTTCATTTTATTCAATTCATCTTCATAAAATATTTTTTTAATTATATGATCAGAACAGCATCTATTGCTATTTGGAATAAATAAGTTAATTTTACTGAAAACTTGAATTCTTGCTTCAAAAGGCACTAACATTATATTTGTGCGTTTATTGTATCCACAAATAAAACAATACTTATGTGTTGCAATCGTTCTTTGCATTTGTAATTCTATGAATTCTGGTTCTTCTTTTTCATCAACTTTGTACGACGAATCTGTATTTGTCTGAGATGATGAACTGATACTTATTTCAGATAATGATTCCGAAATATTAGATTTTTGAGAGAAAACATTTTCTGCAGTATCATCAGATATTTTAATTTGAGAACTTGACATTTTTTTTACCACTTGCTTACTATACGGATCACACATTACATCATTAATGAAAATATCTTCTCTGCCAGATACTACTTTTGCATATTCTAGTTCTGTTTCGCATTGAATTTCTTTTTTTCGACGACTTATTTTTCTTAAATAAATATTGCATATAGAACATTTTCGATCATCATATTTCATTTTTTTGTTAGCATTTCCTCCGCTATTAGATGTCATGTCTACTATTATCCAACAAAAAAATCACTTCTGAAACAATAAAAAATAAACGAATGTTTTTAAAAATCTAAATAATTTTCATATCTATATAAATTTCATTATCCTTTGTTAAAAACTTGTTAATTGTTTTAACAAACTATTTAAAACAGTTATCATGAATAAATATAAAAATTAATAATGTCGCTAAGTACTTCAAAGATCCCAATTTTAACTTGGAGTTTTAGTTTTCAATCACACAAACATTATATAATTTTTTATGATAAAGCTTAACCGCTCAAAGCTTCTCAGAGTAATTATCAATCATTCCACCGAAATCATGCAACACACATGAATAAAGCTATATACAGAAGGTTACAAATAAAATAAAAACAAATTGATAAAACAAAAAGCTTTAACTTTCACATAATCTTAAGATTTAATATCTAAATGTCCAATCTATGTTTCAAGCGTATACTTGCAAATAGAAAAATATTTTAAAAAATATATTGTTTTTCAATTTTTAAATCTAAAAAAGATAGAACAAATCTACACAAAAATCTAAATAATTATCATATTTATATAAATAAATAATTTCATTATTCTTTGTTATTATTATTATAAAATGTAATATAAAATTGTAAAAAACTACTATTAGAATTACATTAGCAAATTACCACTTTGTAAACTTACTATCAAAAACTTGTTAATTGTTTCAACAAACTATTTAAAGTAATAATATAAGAGACAAGAGCAAAAACAAAACAGGACTCTTCATAGCTTTTGTATTGACATTCTGACTTATAAAATATATATATATATATATATATATATATATATATATATATATAACCTTATATCCAGGTACGCTGCTAATAAATATTATAATTTAACACTTTTGGATCAAAATAATATGAAGATACTACAAAAAGTGCACAGAAACTTGTGGCATACAATCTTTGCAGTTACTCACTTTATTATTCATTACATAAAAATAAAGAAATTCATATGGAAATATAAGTTTGAATTTATAAACGTAACTCAATTAACGATTGTATCATCTGTCCTGTGGGCACTTACTCTATAGTACACATATATACACACGCACATACTCCCTAGTAACGTATGGGTATACACCCAGGGGGGTTGCTCTAGAAAATTGCACAACTCTGTATCACAGAGACAGAAGATATAAAATCAATGTGCTGAACAAAGATAGCATATATCGATATACTAAGTTTATTGCTTCGGAGCAACCCCCCCCAGTAGTACGCGTGTAAGGACATTCACACTAGTAAACATATATAAGTGCCACGCGCAACTAGCGGTGCGCAGAACTAGCGCCGAATTGTGTGCTCTGGTCGCAGTGTACAAAGTCCGTCACTGTGTTCGCAACCTTTAGAAAGATAAGTTTTCTATCTTCTGATTCCAAGGTGACTGTATCGCTTATTGAATAAACCAAGCCTACAAATCTATTTTCTAGTGGTTCTTATTTCTACCTCGACAACCATCTCCGAGCACGAAGAATCCGAAGTTCTATTTCTTATCATGATAGAGACGAAGACAGAACGAGGTTTAAGTATCAATTGTTACTTGAGTTGGGTCTATGAATTCGAGCCATAGATCCAAAATTAGGCTTGAACTCATAGTCATGTCTTGAGTATTAAGTATCACTTAAAATTAAAGTATTGTTACTTGAGTATCAGCTGTTACTTCAATTAAGTGTTAAATTGAGTGTTGTTAAGTTTTAAGTCATACTTAATACTCAAGTTACGACTATGAATTTGAGCCTTACAGTCGATGTGTGTGCTCAAACTCAAACCTCATTCTGTCTTTGTCTGCTTGAGTTTGAGCATCGACTATAAATTCAGGCCAGTTTTCAATGAGATCACTTAGATAAACAAAAACTATGACTCGCATTTAGAAATGTAACTTGAGTATCGGTTGTTACTTCAACCTTATTCTGTCTTTTTCTCTCTTATGATAAGAAAAAAAGACATTTAAATACGTTTATTGATTCGAACCTATGTATATAAGATTAACCTAAATATATATATATATATATATATATATATATATATGTGTGTATGAAATCATCGAAAAAATGAAAAACAGAAAGTAAAATATAATTCCAACCCCTCAGAATATACTGCAACCTGATCATAACGTCAAACAATTGTAGAAATCAGATTGTTCCACAATATTTGAACGTATTATATTAAAAACCTTGATTAAACTGATACCACCATGACAAGCAGAAAAAATTACACATAAAATCGTTATTTTAGCTCTCAACTTTTAGCACGAACTATAAAAAAATCGAGAAAATATCGGTTTTTCTCGATAATCAGGGTTACAAACTACTTTTTCTTGAAAGTAATAGCACGATTATAACAAGCAAAAACAAATATGCAAAAAAAAGTCATTCAAGCTCTTAACTTATAACATAACCTATAAAAAATATGAAATAGTGCAAAAAAGTTGATTTTTTGCAAAAAATAAGGGTCAAATGCCTTTTATCCTCAAAACTAATAGTACCGTCGTAAAGAGGGGAATAAATTACACCAAAAATCTTTGTTTGGATTCTTAGATTGTAACATAACTTATAGGAAATACGAAAAAAGTGCAAAAATATCGGTTTTTTGAGAAAATCAGGGTGGCGCACCATTTTTTTTTAGCTAATATAACTATCGTTAATAAGGGGTAAAAATATATTTAAAAAATCAATTTCAAATCTGGCACCTTAATAGCGAGGGTGTGAAAATAACGATTTAAATCTTAAATATCAATTTTAAGGTTGATATTTAAGGTTATGTAATCTGCAAAAATTTTTGGTTAATTGCCATACAATAACCTACCCTTATATATTTTTGCAAGAGTCTTCCATGTAAAGGGACGTCAAAATAAAATAAAGTCGAAAAAACACTTATTCTGACTTTACTGCGCATGCGCAAGGGTTAGGGGGCTGAAAATTGGTGTGTGGGAGTTTTTTTTCAACCTCCATCAAATGGTACATGAGCCATGAGGATTCTAAGAGGGGGCAATTTCACTATGGTTATCCGCCTATAGCCTTTGTACGCTTTTTTCAACAACAATGAGATATAAATTTCTTTTAGTGATTATAAAAAATGAATTTGTAAGCTTTTTTTAGCGACACTAAACAATAAATGTATATGTTTGTATGAAGTTTTTTTTAGCGACAACAAACAATCGCTTCAGCGACAATAATAAATTTGTAAGCTTTTTTTAGCGACAATAAAGATGAATTTGTAAGCTTCTTTTAGCGACAATGAAGATGAATTTGTAAGCTTCTTTTAGCAACAACAAACAATGCTTTTGTTAAGCTTTCAATGCAGCCATAAATTTTTATGCTGGTCTCAAGCCCAAAAATTTTTTATTAAGACAAATATGTAAATATCTTATTTCTAATTTAAAAAAAAACATTTTTTATTTAAATACAATTGTTAATAAAGTACCTATGGATATTAAGCTAATTTCATTTTGTAATTCATAGTTTACTATTGTAATTAATAAATTTTTTCAATAATAAAAATAAAGATACAATATATAGAAATGAAAATATTAGAATAGAAATAAAAATATTAGAATAGAAATAAAAATATTAGAATAGAAATAAAAATATTATATATTTATCTGAATAAAGAAAATGCAGAGAGGAAGCTTTGTATTATCAATTAATTATGTTTGCAATTATATGAATAGAATATTAATAATAATAATTTTTTTTTTCATTTTCGAAATTCAATATTAGAATACGAAAAAACTTTATATTATTAAATAGTTACAGTTACAATCATAATAATAAAATATTACTAATTATAATAATATTAAATTACTTATAATTGTTATTATAATAATAGAATATTATTAATAATAAGAATATTTTTTTATTACTAATTACTTAATCATAATATCATAGTGGGGAGGAGGGCATAATGAGGGGGCTATAAAAGTGAGGGAGAGGGGGAGAAAAATTGAGGGGGGCTGAGGGGGGCTACAAAAATTAAGGGGGCGAGGGGGCTGAGGGGAAGGCCTAAGTTACGTTAATTTTGGAATAGCCATTTATAAGAGATATTACAACGTAATTTGAGGGGGCTATGCTGACAGACATTTAAGGGGGCTGATAGGTGGCTACAAAAATTGAGGGGGCTGAGGGGGCCTAAGTTACGTTAATTTCGGAATAGCTATTTATAAGAGGAATTACAATGTAATTTAAGGAGGGGGCAAATCGAGGGGGCTGAGGGGGCTACAAAAATTGAGGGGGCGAGGGGACTGAGGGAGGCCTAAGTTACGTTAAGTTTGGAATAGCCATTTATAAGAGGAATTACAACGTAATTTGAGAGGGGGCTGAGGGGGGGGTCGATTGAATCTTGACTTACGACTATGTATATATAGATATATATATATATATATATATATATATATATATATATATATATATATATATTATTTTATTATATTAAAATATTATTTCGTTATATATATATATATATATATATATATATATATATATATATATATATATATATATATATATATATATATATATATATATATATATATATATATATTGTGAGCGCCTAGTTGTATTGTAGACTTTCAATTGCTATATTTAGCAAATATAACATCTACATGCGATAATTAACGTAATTTGGAAATGATATTTGAATAGAAATTAATATAGTTACTAATTAAGTATTTAAGTAATATAATCTAAAAGAATTTGAAGAAATATAAGCATAAGCGCAAAAATTTAATACGCTCCTGAAATTCATACACAATCAAAGACATACATGTGTATACATCACACATCGAGAGCGCGCATGAGAGAAGCAGGACCACGCACGCTAACGCCGGCGGTGCGAAGCTATTATAGAAAAGGGGACTGGAATCCAACGCCTATAAAAGCGGGCCAGCAGAGAGAAAGGCTCTCTTCTGCCTCGCCTCAGCTCAGCTCAACTTAACTTGTCTCGATATTCACGCTAAGCATCGAAGAACCACCAATATCATTGATGATTCTCTTATGCTCGCGCGTTCGTTAACTTTACTCTGTAATTTTATTTAATGAAATTTTAATAAAGAGTTGCGGCGAGCAACACATTACCTCATACCGTCCTTAAAGGTATAGCCCCGCATACTGAGGCACTTGGTCTTCAGTATTAACGGGCATTACCTATAACAGAAATAATCCTCATTAAGAGGACGCTGGATCTCTCTATCCTTTTCTAATTAAAAAATATAAATTTTTGGAAAAACTAGTTATTATTGATAGAAATTAAGGGTTGTCCGCAACTTCTATAGCGAAAAACAATATTTTGTCTGATGAGAGCAAATTAATTTTGTTGCTTTTTTTTCAAGTAAAGTTTGACATACTTAAATAACGTATTCTCTAGCCTAATTTAGGATTTTGTAAGTATGTCAAACTTTACTTGAAAAAAAAAGCAACAAAATTAATTTGCTCTTATCAGACAAAATATTGTTTTTCACTATAGAAGTTGCGGACAACCCTTAATTTCTATCAATAATAACTAGTTTTCCCAAAAATTTACATTTTTCAATTAGAAAAGGATAGAGAGATACAGCGTCCCCTTAACACAATCGATATAATTACACTCGCATCACACACTGACACACTCGAGTCCGCACCAGACGGCTTAGCGACTTGTCTGGTTAACGGCTTAACAGTTACAAGGCCGGAATACGGCAAAGATAAGACTCGGAGGAGTCTATTAAAGTGCGGCTTACTAGCCATAAGTTAGCAGGACGTCACAATATATAAGTAGTAATGTGATTACGGAGAGACGGAGACGAAGAGATGGGGACGGAGAACGGAGACGGTGAAACGTAGACGTAGAGACGAAAACAGAGTAATGGAGACGAAGAGACGAAGCCAGAGAACGGAAAGACAGAGTTGGAGAGACGGTGACGGAGAGACGGTGATGGAGAGACGGAGACGGAAAGAACGAGACGAAGACGGAGAGAACGAGACGAAGACGAAGAGACGGAGAGACGGAAAGACGGAGACGGAGACATGGAGTTGGAGAGACGGGGACGAAGAGACGATGACGATGACGGAGACGGAGCGACGGATATTGTGTATGTGTATATGTGTGTATGTGTATGTGTGCATGTGTATGTGTGCATGTGTATGTGTGCATGTGTGCATGTGTATGTGTGTATGTGTGTATGTGTGCATCAGCGATGCCGAAAGTGGCAGAGTCAGAGAGGGAAATTCAAAAATGTATAAAAAAAAGTATTAAGATAAATAGTTTTTAAAATTTGATAATTAATAAATAATTCTAAAAAACAAAGTTAGTATAACAAAATAATTTTTTTTCTATTTCATTACATTTTTTTAAAATTAACAAAATTTTTTAAATTAAAAAAAAAATGTTAATAATAAAAGAAAATAAACTTTGTTATATCGACTTTGTTTTTTAGAATTATTTATCAATTATCAATTTTTAAAAACTATTTATTTTAATACTTTTTTTTTATACATTTTTGAATTTCTCTCTCTGACTCTGCCACTTTCGGCATCGCTGGTGTGCATATGTATGTGTGCATGTGTGTGTGCCTATGTGTGTGTATGTGTGTGTATGTGTATGTTAAAGGTGCACGTGTGTATGTGTATGTTTATGTGTGCATAGGTGTAGGTGCACGTGTGTATCTGTATTTATGTATGTGACCATAATGCAAAAGATATTCACGTAAAAAAAAAGTCATAATTCTTTACTTTAATATAATGGTAGTAATAGTAATAATTTGAATTGATTATTTTATTAAGCACATATTCTTTCAGTAACAAAGATAAAATTTTTCTTTTAAAATGGGTCTAATCTCAATATATTTTCGAAGAGCATGATAATACGATTTGATTTCAAGAGATATATAAGTACCGATGGTATAAGTTTATGATTCCATGTACTGGTAAGGGTAGTTAATTTAAAGTTTAATTAAATAGAAGTTGTTACTTTTCATAAAATATTCATTGATGCATACATTTTAATTTTAATTTATCAAAATTATAAAAATCATAGTGTAAAGAATAGTTTTCAGAATTATAAATCGCGTCGTAGGCCTACATATATACCTCGGTATTTAAAAATATAGAAATATATAGAAATATATTGATAATGAAAAAATGTATAGATATAATGATTTAAGTAAATGATAAATAATTTATTAATGCTATAGACATTAATGAGATCTTAGTACTTGAGATCTTATACTTATTATTGATGCATAATATTCTATATTTATATGACAATTGTATTTTCTAAGTAATGTTGAATTATATGGTACAATTTTTTTAAATTTATTATTTCTTAAATCATAACAAAGTGTCTCTGGACCATGTAACATATATTTTAACAAAAATAAATCTTTTTCAACGTAAATTAAATTAAATGTTGGGGGTTGGCGAGCGGAGCGAGCAGGGGGTACCCCCTAGCATATATATATAATACACGTTTACCAAGATAGGATATTATTTTTCATTTCATCTTAATTTTCATTTATCTCAATTTAAATTTTTCTTGGAATAACACCATACCGAATATTAAAATACAAACAATGTTTATTCATTTTAAAATAAATTTCATTCTAAAATTACTTTTATTTTCACGATTAGAAAAAAATTTTGATTATTCTCAAGTTGTTACTTTAGATAATCTAAATTTTAAATAAACTTATTTGACCGCTTTGATGATAAGTTTTACAATCGATAACTGCAATTTCACACCTAAGATAACTCTATTAAAAATAATTCTGCTATATAATTTTGTTACGTAAGAAAATTACGTAACAGAATTACGTATTTTGTTACATACCAAATTTGAACTTTTGGTTACGTAATTAATAATGAATACGTGATTTTATTAAGTAATTTGACATTAGATATGTAATTTTATTACATAACTTGATATGAAATACGTAAATTTATACCGTAATTTGATATTGAATACATAATTTTATTACGTAATTTTGAATGAAGTCCATAATTTTGTTTCGTATTTTACATAAAGTTAAACATAATGGATTATGTAATTTTATTATGTGATTTGATATTAAATACGTATTTTTATTATGTAATTTGATATAAAATACGTAAGTTTATAACTTAATTCGATATTAAATACGTGATTACATTATGTTGAAAATAATGATTTAAGAAACAAAAATACGTAATTAATTAAAAATTACATAATTTTCTGCTTTTGTCAGAAAATTTAAAAGTTATAAAACGACACGACAAGAATTTTTTTTGTTTTGCATTGCGATCTATAAAAATATCTCTGTCTATTGAATAAAATAGAATGTGAGAAAACAGACCGAATGATCATTGTTTTAGACTAAACAAAACTGTAAGTTTATATGCTCTGAACTGTCTTATTTTTTTCGTATGCACTCGCTTGCCATAAGGTAATCAATAGCTAGAAAGCGTGGTAACCCTCCGACGGTCAATTATCTGTTACGTCACAAACGTATCTTTTTTTTCAAAATTTCTTAACATGAACTAATTAAAACAGTTATTGAATGATAAAAGAATGTGTTAAGAGTCAGCTGTATACCGACACAGTTACCTGTTTTACCGAATCTATTTAAAATTTATTTTTTATAAAAACTAATAGCTTCAGGCAGAAATAAAGAGATGGTTTCGATTCGTGTAATAGAAAGCAATATTTTCTCTGATAAGAATAATTTAATTCCACCCCTTTATTTTCAAGAAAAGTTGGAATAACTTGAAAATCCCATTATTTGACACTAATTTCTAATTTTTTAAGTTATTCCAACTTTTCTTAAAAACGAAGCAATAAAATTAATTCATACTAATCAAAGAAAATATTACATTTTATTAAACACATCGAAACCATCTCTTAATTTTTGCCTCTTGTTGCTAATTTTGGGATAAAAGTCAATTTTTTAATTAGAAAAGGACAGAGATACAGCGGACTCTTAAGCTAAACAAAAAATAAGTAGAACAGTTAAAGAAACTTAAAATCAGTTATAAGAATGAAATTATAAAACTTCATAAAAATGCTTAATAATCAATCTTATTTATCAACTTTAAAGAAATTCTAAAACAATTATTCATAAATAATAAATATGAATAATTACTATAAATACCGACGAAAAATCATATATGAGGAGCACTTCAAAAAAAGCGCTTGTAAAGACATTATTATATAGAAATTTCGAGCACATTAATTAAATCGCGCTATACAATTAAAATTGCACTATAAAATATACAAAATAATTATATTCAATTGATTATAAATACTATTCAAAAGATTAAAATAAATATCTATCTAATTAAATATTAACCAAGTGTGTTCATTTATCGTCTGTCTGTACCCGTCCTGTAACTACTACACTGAAATCAAAATAAGATCATTACAATTATATTTTGATCTATCTTTCTTTTCAATTCAAGTATATTTAATCGTAAGAACGATTCATATCAATTAAAATTGGTACAGCTTTTCTACCACTAGACTTAACTTTCAAATTAAAACATTTTTTTAATTAAACTTTATTCTTTTATTTGATATTATAATTAAACATATCTTTCCTTATAACGACAACAACTTAATCAATCATTAATTCTGTCCTGGTGTAAAGCAAAACTTAACATATCAGTACCATTATATGAATGCGTGTACAAATATTCGATGATTAACCGTCAGAGGGCTACCACGCTTCCCAGCTATTGACTTTCTTATGGCAAGCGTTTAGAGCATATAAACTTACAATTTTGATTGATCTAAGAGAATGATCATTCAGCCTGTTTTCTCACGTTTTATTTTATTCAATAGACAGAGATATGTTTTTTAATCGCAATGAAAAACAAAAAAAAATTATTATTGTGTCGTTCAATTGCTTTTAAATTTTCTCACAAGAGAAAAAAAATACGTATTTTTGACCCGATATCATCACAAATTACGTACCAAAATCATGTAATTTTCAATGAATTACGTATTTTTGTTACGTAAATCATTATTTTTAACATAACGAAATTACGTGTTCGATGTCAAATTAAGTAATAAAATTACGTATTCAATATCGAATTACGTAATAAAATTACGTAATTTATTATTTTTAATATTATAAAATTACGTAATTTATACGAAATTACAAATGTAAAATACGAAACAAAATTATTTACTTTATACAAAATTATGTAATAGAATCATGTATTCAATATCAAATTACGGTATACAATTACGTATTTGATATCAAACTATGTAATAAAATTACGTATTTAATAGCAAATTTCGTAAAGTATGTATATATATTTATATATATATAAATATTTATATAATATATATTTCAAATACATTTTTTCATATATATTCAATATATATTTTCAAAATTTTATTTTAGACGCAATGACGTCTTTGTACTTCATAAGGTGTCAAATTGAAGCTATACTTCTACACTTTCATATGCAATATTATAATTCATCTTCAGACGGTTACTTTTAAAATTAGAAAGTTTTAAAGCATTTTCTGAACTTGACCATTTTATAACCAAATTTTGCATTTTTAACCATTTTATCGTGATGTAGAGCCTACGCAAAGAGTTTCCTAAGGTCTAATCGAAAAGTTAACCTATACTTGTTACTTCTGAATCGATATTCTACAAAAAAAATTCATTCACAAAGGTTGTGAGAAGATTTAAAATTTTCACTTTCCTAGGTTTACTTGTTAATAAGCCGTAATGGTGGCACTGTATACTATGCGCTAACCAATACCGCAAGAGGACTGCACGGCATGCTCATGATACGGGCTCGCGCTCGTGCGATGCCGGTCACACAGTCTATGTAAGCTATGGCGTTTATCACCATAATAGACAGGTGGACCTGTATTTACGTCGATGTCTTTTCAGTTTACATATTTATATTCCAAAACTGTGAGATATTTATATGTAATTTTGATATTTATTTATTCACTTCAGTCATCGAATTTATATGCGTAGAATATCTTTAAAGTCCTTCTACGAGTTATAAAATTTAAATATGTTCTAGGCAGTTCAACGTTACATTTTATCTCTCTCACTTGTTACCAACCACATGAAGAGCAAGCTGGCTGTTGCTATTGGTAGTATTGGCTGATGGTGGAGCTAATGTAGAAAAACTGAGATAGCACGGAGACAATATTTATTTGTGAAATTTTATTTTCAAAGAAAATTAATGTCTTTTAAATGGATTTTTTTCTTTTTTTATTTAAACTATTATTATGAAATCAGATTTTTTTAAGGAGTTTATAAAAAAAACAAAGTAAAAATGGATATTGAAGAAGATTCTGAGGTGAATTCATTGTTAATATCTAACCTATAAAATAATTTTTAAAAACTTGAAATCAGATTAAAAAATTTAAAGACCTGGAGAGTTTTTAAAATTACAATATTTTAATAAAATTTCTTATATTTTTATGTTTACTAAATTATTGAGTTATTAGACATTTTTTTCTACAGGATCATCATTATGAAGATATTTATAATAATAATGATGTATATGTACGCGCAACTGCGTTGCGCAAGTAACCGCACAGCAAGCCAGCGAGAATCATGTAAGCGTCGAGCACTTCAGTGCGTTCAGAGTTCGCCAATAACTGCTAAATAATTAACTTAAAGAAACTTATCTTTTCTTTTTTTATTATTTGAGCGTGCGTGTAGACTGGGGGGAGTGAGACCTGTGAGAGCAAAAATTTCGTAGGTAAAAAATTTATAACTTCCATTATTTCGCGTGTGCATGAAATATCACATACGTATAAGTGTGTGAATATAAATACATATATGATAACACAAGTGAGAAGCTGAAACCTTTTCCAGCTGCACGTGTAAGAAGGGTTGGTTGGTTTTTTTTGTTTTGGAAGGTTGTGAGTATCTTGGGACGAAAAAAATTGTACTTACTCTTTAAGCTCGCTCTAGTTGGTGGAGCAGACCTCAAAGTGTCGTGGCTACTCGCGCCAACCAACTTTTTTAGTAGTAAACTAATTATTATAAAGGTGCATATATACACGTGCAGGCTCGGGAGGGTCTAGGTAATAATAAAATAAAAAATAAAGAAAATCCTTTCCCTCATGTACATGTCTGTGAGCGCTTAAAAATCACATATAAAATACATATCTTCGCATATATTTACGCGTATATGCTTGAGGAAAAGAGTAGAAAATTTTGTAAAGTTCGATTGTGCGGGTGGTATTGGAAAGTTCAAGAAGCGTTGGGACGCTTAGAATTCAAACGCGTTTAATAACAAAGAAACGGTTAAAGTCATGTAAGGTTAATGTTGGGTGCGCGGTTATATCGAAATGCGTTAATTGCTCAAACAGTAACGCGAAGTAAACAAACCTTGAAAATAAAATTTCGTAAACACTCTCGATTATAGGACGAATACAAATTTTAAATATTGTTTAGCAAAGCGCACACAGCATCGTTAGAAATTTATTTAGCCTTTGTTAATTTGAATTTATTTTCTTTCGGCGATTATTTATTATCAACATTTTGCGATAGCGTAACTTTGCGATTTTATTTGTAGGCCCTTTAAACCTACTATAAAGCCGTATTATACACGTGGTAATTTTATTTTCTTTTCTGTTTCTTTTATTGATTTATTTTTTGTTAATTGTTTTTCTCTCGTCCAAATTTATTTATTTCGCGAGTTGACTTCGACAATTGTTTGCGCACTTTTGCATAGGTCTTTTTATAATTTATTTAACTGTTTTTTTTAGGTTTATTTATTTATTCTAGTCATTATAGACAAGTTAATTTTTTCATTTCTCTTTTATTACAAGCGAGCGCTATTGTTGGGGATGACTTATTTTATATTTGACTCCTTTGCAAAAGCTCATAACCTCTATTCACAAAATGGCCTCGGACGCGCATACAAATATTGAGAGAAACCTCACCGAGTTAAATGAAGACGCGTTTAATCTCTAATGATAAAGCAGATAATGTGGAAATAGTAAAGATAGAGAATCATTATAGGAGGCAAATTAGGAGTATGCAGACGGAATACCAGCAAAAATTAGATAGTTTAGCTAAGGAAATAGAAAAATTGAAGATAAGTAATTGCAATAAACATATAGAAACCGTGATTAAAGACGTGCATGATAGGTTAGCTCAGGAAAGTAATTTAAACAATCAAAGGAGAGCTATCGACAATGCTGTGTTGATGGACCAGCAAGGCAATAACGTAGCAGCACACAATGAATTCGCGCAAACGCGGCAAATTAATTTCCCTTTTTGGACTCATGACCTCGAGACTTGGTTCGAATTTTTTGAGACCCAGATAAAGCTGCAGAAAGTAGCAAGCGACAATGTAGCATTTATGCTACTGATAGGTAATTTAGATAAGGACATCTCAAGTAATATTGCTAATTTCGTTATAACCCTTAAAAACGGTAACAGATATCATGGAATAAAGGAGTATTCAATGGACAGGTACGGGCAATCGCAAGCTGAAAGAATAGGGAGGTTATTTAGAAAATGTCGGGTAAAAGGAGAAAAACCCTCTGAATTTTTCAATGAAATGCTGAGCACAGCGGGCGCGGACATTCCCAGGGATATTTTGTTAAAAGCATGGAAATGCAATTTACCAGCTTAAGAGGAGGTCACGTATCTCTGTCCTTTTCTAATCAAAGCATTGAGTTTTTTACAAAAACTAATAACTTTAGCAAAAAATGAAGAGAAAGCCGCATCTCGTATCAAAAAAAGCAATATTTTCTTTGATGAGAAAGAATTAACTTTATTGCTTTGTTTTCAAGAAAACCTTGAAAAACTTAAATCATAGAGGTTAGGTTGAACAATTTGGTTTTTCAAGGTTTTCTTGAGAATGAAGCAATAAAATTAATTTTTTCTTATCAAAGAAAATATTGCTTTTTTTGATACAAGATGCGGCTTTCTCTTTATTTTTTGCTAAAGTTATTAGTTTTTGTAAAAAAATAATTTCTTTGATTAGAAAAGGACAGAGATACGTGACCTCCTGTTAAATCAAGTCCTTCCTTAATGTCACCATCAACACACAGAACGAAGCACGAGTGATAAACTATGCGGATGAGGTATACAGGGACCTATGTGAAGCAGATGATGGTAAAGTAGGGAACATTAGCATGATAGGTCATAGTAGGATAAGTAGAACTGAGAATAACCAATCAAGTGTAGGTAAATAAGAGCAATTTAGCGCACATATAGAAGCAATAGTTAGAAAGACAATTAGGGAGGAAAAGAAGTCCGGTAATGTAGATAGATTTAGCACACATCATGACAGAAGTAGGCCCAAGTGAAATGGCTTTCAACAACAATATAGAAATGAAGCGACTGGTGGTAAAAAGGACTGTGTCTTCCATACGAAATATGGTAAGCAAGCTTATAGATGCTTAGCACCCTGCGATTGAGTGGATTTTAAAGGAAGACACAAATCGGTGTCTCCAGCTAATAATAAAGAACACAGATCGACTTCACCCGCAGGGAACTTAGTAAGAAGTCGCAGCATGAAAAATAGCAATAGCAATGCGCACTATAGGAAGAAAGGTAATGGAGAGGCAACCTTGACAGGAATAGTCTGCATACGCCTTCACATAATAGATAAAAAAAAAGAAACATTTTTGGTAGACACAGGCGCAGAGGTGTCATTGATTCCTAGGAAAAAGAACAAAAATATGAAACCGACGCAAATTAAATTGTATGCAGCGAAAAATACGCGGATAAAGACATACAGAGTTGTATACAGGGAGCTGGATTTCGGCTATAAGGAAAAGTTGAAATGGACGTTCATTGTCGCAGACGTACCATATGCCATCCTGGGTGGTGACATCATTAAGCATTATCACTTGTTGCCCGATCTAAACAGACGGGAGCTGGTGAATGCAAGAACTGGAGAAGCAGTTCAAGGCACAAGCAAGAAAGTGGCCTATGTGCAGGTGTCACTGGTTGACCCGGGTAACAAATAAGCCGGAATCCTAAAAAAAAGTATCCTGCAGTTATAAGGTTGGACAAGCCTAAGAAGCTGAAGGAAGCCAACTTGTATCACCATATCAAGACGGTGGGACCGCCAGTAGCGCATAAACCAAGACGCCTGGCACCTGACAAGCTTTTATTAGCTCGGAAAGAGTTCGAGAAGTGGTGTAAAAAGGGTACCTGCAGACCCTCAAAGAGCCCATGGGCCACACCTATCCACACGGTCTTGAAGGAAAATGGTGAGTGGAGAATTTGTGGGGATTATAGGAAGTTAAACACGGTCACGGTACCAGATAAGTATCCCATTCCAAACCTCCACAACTTTGCATCGAACTTGGAAAACAAATGCATTTTTTCAGCGCTGGATCTGGAAAAAGCTTTCTTCAAATACCAATCCACCCGGCTGATATTCCAAAAACAGCTGTGGTAGCACCGTTTGGGTTATTCGAATATCTAGTGATATCATTTGGATTTAAAAATGCATCACAGACATTCCAGCGATACATAAATCAGGCAGTGGGTGACCTGGATTTTGTCTTCGCATTTATTGATGATATCTTGGTTGCATCTTCGTCCAGTGAGGAGCACCAAGAATATCTTAAGATTGTCTTGGACAGGCTTGAGAAATTCCATCTCAGGCTCAACCTGGACAAATGCCTGTTCGGTGTGGAGGAGCTTATTTTCTTGGAACACAAGATCGATGAAAATGGGTTCAAACCAGACCCTGCAAAAGTCGAAACGATCCAATCCCACAAGAGACCAGAGACCAAAGGTGATCTTCGTCGATTTTTAGGAATGGTAAACTGTTATATAAAAAGTTTGCCAAGAGCCGCTGAGTCGCAACGACACCTTGTAGCAGCTATTAAGGACATTAAGAAGAAAGAAAAACGTCCTGTGCAATGGACAGAAGACATGGGAAAGGTCTTCAAGAGGATAAAGGAAGAACTGGTGAATGTTGCCTACTTGCCATTTCCGGCAAAAAACGCAGAGGTTAGGCTAGTGTCCGATGCATCCAATTTTGCGATGGGTGCAGCACTAAAGCAGAAAGTAGAAGATTTATAGCAGCCGTTAGCCTTCTCTTCCAAAAAATTTACTCCCACACAGTCGAACTATTCAGTGTACGATCGTCAGCTTATGGCTATCTATGAGGCGATAAGATACTTTAGTTATTATTTGGAAGGGAGAGAATTCGAAGTTTATACAGATCATAAGCCGTTGATATACGCACTTGATCAGGGTTCAAATAGTTGCCCAGCGCTTAAGGCACGTAAACTAACGTATATCGCGGAATTGAATGTAAAAATTCGTTACCGACCAGGTGAAAACAACGTAGTAGCAGATTCTTTATCTAGAATAGATGATTACCGTTTTCCTACACTCTTTTCGCTCAACGAACTAGCTAAAGAACAAAGTGCAGATCAGCAGTTGCAGGAGATCATCAACGAGCCACAGCATCAGCTCAAGCTAGTTAGGTTGCAATATGGAGCGGAAAACGCACCGTTCTATTGCGGGGCTGCTCATGAGGTACTTAGACCTTATGTACCCGAGAGTCTTAGACAGACCATCTTTCATAATAAAAATGCGCACCCATCTTCTAGGACAACGTGTAAGTAAATAAAAAAACTTTACGTATGACCTAATATGAATAGGCAGATTACATCATGGTGCAAAACCTGCATAAAGTGCCAAAGGTCCAAAGTTACCAGGGAGAACAAGTTTGTGCCCATGAAGTTTGGTAAGCCGGACGGTCGGTTTGCTCATGTGCATGTCGACTTAGTAGGTCCGCTGCCACTTAGTAATGGTTATAAATACTTATTAACCATGATTGACAGGTATACTAGGTGACCGCAGGCGGTGTCTCTGTATGAGTCATCGGCTCCTACCGTCGCGCGTGCTTTTTATGACATGTAGGTGACGCATTTTGGTACACCGAAGGTCATCACCACGGACAAAGGCAAGTGGTTTGAATTCTGCATGTTTAAAGCACTGTTAGACCAGATTGGCTGTACAAAGGTGCGCACAACGGCATATCATCCTGTCGCTAATAGTATGGTAGAGCGCTGGCACCGCGACTTAAAAGAAGCGCTTATGTGTCACATGGAAGGAACAGAATGGACTAATGTTCTCTTCACTCTTTTATTGGGGCTAAGAACGTGATTGAGGAAGGACACTAAAGCAAGTCCAGCAGAGTTCGTCTACGGAACGACTCTAACCATACCTGGTGACATGTGCGACATTAAAGAATCTGATACCAGTAATCAAGGCATTTTTTTATCGAAATTTAAGGAATGCATGAGGCTGGTTAAGCCTGTCCCTGTAAGGTACAATCATGCTTTCAAAGCATTTGTCTTTAAGGACCTTGAAAAGTGCACGCATGTACTAGAAATAGTTAAAGCAGCCAAACCACCGCTGACAAAATCATATAATGGACCATTTAAGGTCATAGCGAGACTCAATAACGGTTGGAATCATGTGATACGTAAAGGAGATAAAGACGTGACCGTTAATATAGAAAGACTTAAACCCGCTTATCTCTTGAACAGCAAAGCCTACTTAGAAGATAGCGGCAGTAATTCACCCAACGATAATGTACAAGATAAAAACGATACGAATGAAGCAGAAAATGTACAAGTAGGTAACGTGGACGGCACTCAGGTAGGAAATAGCGAAAACATTATTGTAACACAAGCACAGATACATAACGAGACTCCACCGACGGAGCAAGAGAGCGAAGACAACACAACTAACTGTGATAATTACATTGACAACCTTCATGATGAGGTAGCTAATGACGGGGAAACGGCGCAAATCGGTGACGCAACAAATGAAAGTGTAGTCCAACAAGGGGACAATTGCAGCGTAAAGAGAGTTAGTTTTCATGTGCCAGTTTCATATTATAAATAGTTATAAGAAAATTGTAAAACGTATAAAAAAATGTAAAAATGATTCTACTAACATATTTTCTTTTGTTAAAAATATAGGTGACGCTGGTTGGTTTCTCCTTGATCCGCGTATCTTTTAAAGAGCACCACCCAGTCTAACCAAAGATGCAAAAATTTTGGATGACACGGCCATTGGCCTATCAGAGACAACTGCACTCAAGGAGGATAAAATAAAAAAGGGGAAACTGCAGTCATTGACATCCGTCTAACGCACGTGAATTGTTAAATCTGTAAAATGTTAAGTCTAATTAATTTGATTGTTGTTAATTGTTATTTATTGTTATTGATTGTATGAATAAAAATAGACTAATTTTTTTTCATTTAAATAAACGCAATAATATCAAATAAAAATTCTTATCTCAGCGACATAATCGTAAATTCAATAAAAATGTTATTTTATGTATGGATGACTTAGTTTATTATAAAAAGAATTTTGTTTCATGTGTGTGCATATAAATGCAATTCTCAAATAGTAAAATGAGTAAACGGGAAGAAGTAAACATATAATGTGTATCTTTCATGCTGAATATGAAAACAAGAATGTAATAACAATTATATATTTATTGTATAATTGCACAATTACTTATCGAAAATGTAAAATAGAATAATTGCGCGGCCAATTGACATTAATGTACTATGTAATCTTCTTTATTATTCGCGCAAGTAATTAGACAAATGTAAAATTAATGTACAAAAATTAAGTACAAAGTATTGTAAATTGTAATAAGTTTGTAAAATACTTCTCTTTTGTAAATAACCATGCTGGTTATTTAGGGAGAAGTATTGTG
Source organism: Anastatus disparis (assembly GCA_017163975.1). Lineage (NCBI taxonomy): Eukaryota > Metazoa > Arthropoda > Insecta > Hymenoptera > Eupelmidae > Anastatus > Anastatus disparis. The sequence continues at coordinate 493,332 of JAFFSR010000320.1, read as the reverse complement.
GGTTCCCATACTACGTACACCACATGTATATGTACGCGCAATTGCATTGCGCAAGTAAGCGCCCAGCAAACCGGCGAGAATCATGTAAACGTCGAGCACTTCAGTGCGTTCTAAGCTCTCAGTGTTGTAACGTTTTTATTTTCCGCGCGTAGGAAAATTACGTCTTTACCTCCTGTTGCCAGACGCTTCAGTGAGTGACCAGGGTTCGAGGCAGGAGGTCGGTCAGAACGGACGGTGGAAAGATAAAGGATAGTAAACAGGTTGACAGGTTCATTTATGCTAGGGAGTACCTGAGCTTTATTGTACTCTAAAACTCAAATCTTACAACGACGTATAACAATAATAGTAAAAGTAGTAAACTAACCTAAATCATATAAATCAAATAACTAACCTAATATAATTATGCACGTCATACAAAGAAATAAAGATTGAATTTATTATAAGCCACTTGACGGCTATGCGCCTCTTGTCGGCGACGGAAATAAATGAAATCAAAAATAATTTAAACTAATATATGATACTTTCTCTTAATCGAAATAAACTTTATCTTTAATAGTAAGTCAAATTAGACTAACGATGGTTAACGGCCTGGACGGTCTGCCGGGTTAATGAACAAAGAAAAATGTAATATTAATAAACTAATCATTATACTAACAATGAGTTGTTGTAAAATTTTCTCTTAATTATTGCAATAAACTGTATAAAAGTAATTTTAAGGTAGTAATTGATTTATTTAATACTTATTAGCGTATTTTCTCCATTATAAAAGCGTGTTTTTAAAATGTTTTTTAAAAATTTTTTATTTACATTGCGTTCGATACGGCGGTACAACGGTACGGCCGTGCGGAAGTGCATTTGCAACTTAACTCTGTTGCACTCAATTTAGGCGAGCGAGTGCACTACGCTTAAATCGACCGTATCTCGATTCATATCTAAAGCTATATAGGCGAGCGCACTCTATATAGGCTTTAGTGCGAGAGAGAGAGAGAGAGAGAGAGAGAGCATTCTTAGCCAGAACGAAACTCTGGGTAAGATAAATGCCACTGTTGTCTCCCCTCTCTCTAGGCCAGCGAACTCACTCGGCGAAGAGAGAGAGGGATAGCTTAGTCTGCAAAGCTTCGTCGGTTCATCAAGCCTTAGCTCTTATTAGCTCTCGAGCTCGCTGTTCCTCTTGCGGGAGCAGCAAAACTGACGGCGCGTGGTGGTTGAGCCTGTTACTACTGTGGCAGGAGATTTGAATGTCCTGTCTGCACAATTATAAATAATCGTTGCAGTGTAGAGCCACCTTCACCTCTCCTTACTCCTAAGGCTCCTATTAATAAAATTCTTTTTCTCTTATATATATAAATATGACCCATCTATATCAAATAGGACCTCATAACCTACATTATGTTAGCTCTGAAAGTGGTGAAAGCCATAATCTTATTTTAAACTGCACAGAAATTCAAAAAGGGGCTTCCAGTATTGGTGATATTAGAAAATTAAACAATCAATCTTCTTGCTCAAAAGACAATGTAATAGTAACCAATGATGTAAACCAAAATTTAAATAATTTTGGTATGCATACTATCAAAATTTTAGATGGTCAACAAAGTGATAACGACAAATCTTCATCTAATAAAAAAATACTAAATAGTTTAGATAATAAGCAAAAAGTAAATCTTTTTCCAATTTAAAACATATCTCAGAAAAAGATTACTTTTTCCAGCCTATGACTGATAAAATAAAATCTTTTTTATGCAAATTCAAAACTTAACTCAATAATAGCTAAAAATATAATTAATATTTTTTTTCATAGTTTTTTTTAAAAATATTTAAAAAATGTACAGTGCGTATGTGAATTATAATTGCAGTTCTAAACTAGAAACTTTGAATCAAGCACTAAATATAAATCATTTGAAAATTAATAATTTTACTGTAAGTTAAAATATTAGAATTTAGCTTTTCAGTTTATCTACCAGCGAATTCAATTAATCAATAACGGAAAATATGCGTGAGATTATTCCAGACTTTAGGTCTAAGCAGCGTGAAGACATGGCTTTTATTTGTAAACTTTTTCGCGATTAGCCTAGGTTTGTTAAAAACACGCGCACAAGAATCCTCTTTTATGAACGAGAAAGAGAGAGAGAGAAACACATAAAAACACACGCACAAGACTTTTTTTTTATACGAGTTAAAATGAGGAAAAAGAGTGTGTACGCTTTTTATAACACTACACTATTTATAATATAAGATTTTAAAGTTTAGAATCATATTTTATTAGAATACAATTCGTTTTATAAACGCAACGTACATATCGTCTGTCTTTTTTTTGTTATGAGAGAGACAAAGACAGAATACAATCATAAACACGAGCCTACGGCTTTTAGCAACAGTTTTGGTTAGGTCGAGTCTATGTTTCTCTTCGAGAGATATCTTAACGTGAGACACGGAAGGCACCGATAGGAGGCGCGAGAGTCGTTTGAACTGTAGCTGAAAGTGCTACTTTTTCTAGTGTAAAGGCTCGGCGGAACAGCGTGGTTTCGTCTAAGTCACCTTTGTTTTACTAGCATTCAAAGGGAGAGAAACACCAGCAGCTCACCCCGACACTGCTGTGGCCACCCTCTGTAAAATACAAATCTCCTTATCCACATCATTATAAGAGACCTGTGTATAAATTTGAAGATCATTCGCATATAGCAGACGCCCGACGCAACCAGTGTCCAGTGCGTCACGTACGTCATTTATATAAAGGCAAAACAACAGAGGCCCCAGCACCAAACCCTGAGGTACTCCTAGATTGGTTGTTAGCCAATTCTATTCCTCCTTTAAATGCGTGGAAACTATTTGTTTCCTACCTGATAAATAGGAGTTAATCCATCCGCGTGAGGCCCTGGAGAACCCCATCGATCTAAGCCTCGCAAGAAGTTTGGAGGGAGAGATCGTGCCAAATGCTTTACTAAAGTCAAAAAGTAGTAGTTACGTGACAAGTTTCCTGTCTAGCCCTGACCTTATATCGTCTGTAAGTTTAAGTACAGCATAGAATGGTTTGCGTAGAATGGTTTTTCCTAAAGCCCGTCTGTATAGTATCAAGCAATTTTTTGATCTTCTCAAGAACCTTTGAAAGAAAACATAAGATAGCTAGAGGCCTAAAATCTTTTGGCTGCTTAGGTGCAGCACACTTTTCCAATAGTATAATACGTATAATGAATATTAGATTTTTGAAAATCCTTTTGGTTTACGTTTGAATTTTTTCCTAATCATTATTAAAAAAAAAAAATAAAAACTTAGTATTTTGTATCTAATTTAAGGAGGTTGGTCACCAGTTACATCATAAAAAATTCATTATGTTAAGAATGCTTTAAAATTTTTATCAAAATTTAAAAACAACATCATACATAAGTGGTAAAAATTTCAAAACGATTCACTGTTTCTAAATTGAGATACAGAACTATAAAATTACAATTATGAAGAAATTTACGTCATAATTGCAATTTTGAAGTTGTCTATCTCAATTTAGAAACAGTGAATCGTTTTGAAATTTTTACCACTTATTTATGATGTTGTTTTTAAATTGTAAAAAAAATTTTAAAGCATTCATAATAAATTTCTTATGATGTAACTGGTGACCAACCTCCTTAATTTGTTTTTATGATATTTGTGGTGCGACTATCAGAGACAATACTATTTTAAGGAGCGCTATATATATATATATATATAACAATATATATATTTATATAGCGTTCACACATACATAATACATACATAAAACAAACATACAGGAAGATTTTAATAATTAACGCATTAGGATAAAAATAATTAAGTGGCCGTTAAAGATGAATTTGCGTATGGGTGCGCGCTTTATACATACTGAACGCTCATGTGGTAACTTAATACGCAAACAACATATACACAACGATTTGTACGCTGATGCTCCGATGTGCCTTCTCTCTCCCCTCCTATTCTTAGTTTGTGTGGTGCGTATTTACTTGCTATATACTCTCTCTCTCTCTTCCTCTCTGCTCTCTCGGCTTCTGGCGTAAGTAGCGACACATCGGCTTCCTATTGCTCTCTATTATAATTTGCTTTTAACAATAAATTTTTCAACTTCGCGGAGTGAAATTTGTTTTAGGAGGTCGTCTGAAGGGGTCCGTAGGCATTGGCTGCATTCGCATGCATCTGCATGCATCTATTTTGTGACTCTAGACGATTTTCCTATTTCTGCACTGCTGTTGGTGTGATACTTTGTTTGCTGCTGCCGCTGATTTTGCATGGAGATTTTTGCTGTTGTTTTGCTATTCCTGTGACTGGTCTGTTTGATGGTGTGTAGTGCAGTGTTGAAGTTGTTTTTTGGTGCATTTTTATTATTTTTAGCGTCTTAGAGTGACATATCCTCTAATTTTTTGGCGCCAAATTCTTTGTAGTGGAATCCTACAACATTAATATACGTGGCGCCATCTATTGCATAATTCTTGTACTAGTGAATCTCGCTTGTTGGATAACTGTTATCATCGTCAATTAAATTAAGGCGCTATTTCGCTACTACTTCTTAATTATTAAGTCACATCAAAACTTTTTTTTTTCTTTTTTCTACTTATTTTGAAGTTGTTATTGGTGCATTTTTTATTATTTTTTAGCGTCTTAGAGTGACATAATTTCTAAATTCTTGGCGTTAACTTCTCTGTACTGAAATTCTACAACGTTAATATACGTGGCGCCATCTATTGCATACTTCTTGTACTATTTAATCTCACTTGTTGGATAACTGTTACCATCGTTAATTATCATCGTCAATTAAAATTAAGGCGCTTATCCACTACTACTTCTTAATTATTAAGACACATCAAAACTTTTACAGTTAATACGTTGTATTATTCTCTTTCTATTACGTAGCTTAACCAGTATATCTCACAATATATTATTTTTTTTTCTCCGTTTTGTTCTGTTTTTGCATTTCATCCTTCCTCGACGCTAATTCCATTTTCTTATTAAGGTCTTTTTACACTTTAATCTTTTTCACACTACATAAACTATGGCACCATCAACTCAATGCAGTTTCTGTTCTAAGGTTTTCACCCATACCTATAAGCCTAAAGTTTGTGGAAAGTGTGAGAGAACTTATCATAGTTCCTGCACTACATTCATATCTGTTAGAGATCAGGATAACAGAACTATATTGATGTGCAGCCTGTGTTTGGCGGCTGCAAATCCTGATTGTTTTCGACCGCGATCAGGCTCCCTTTCTTCAGTGCACAATGCAACTCTCTCTCCATGCCCATCTAGAACGCCATCACCATCACCAGCTATGCCACCAAATGATATCCTGGCTTCCATATTGGAGAAAATGAATAAGCTGGATAAAATAGACTCCATAGATACCAACATTTCTGCTATTATATCTCGACTTGCTGCACTTGGTGATAGGTTCACAGCGCTTGAATCGCGTGTGGACGCTATCAGTACAACCTTTGAGGAACGTTTAAGCAGTAGCGAGGCTACGCTGGAGCGGTTTCGTGGAGAGCAGCGTGAGCTCAAGATGAGGGTGGACAGTTTGCTTGCCGCGTCTTCTGATGTGTCTGCGTCTTCAGCAGAGTCTTTTTCTGCTAAGCTCCAAGAGTTGGATAGGGCCAACAAGTCCTTATCACGTCAATGTGAGGCTTTGGCTGCGCAGCAGGTGCGTTTTGAGAGGTCTTCTGATCTAGCGGTGGGAGGATTTGTGCCAGAGGAATTGAAGGATCTAAGGTCTGCTGTCTTGGCTGTGTTGACTACACTTGGCTCTGGGTACTCTCTTGGTGACATAACATCGGTTCGACCTCTTAGGCGCTGTTTGGTTGCAGATAGTACTGCGGCTTCTGGTTCGTTGGCGACTGATGCAGCGTCTAGATCAGAATCTGCCTCTTCATTATCAACAGCTATATCTGCACAGCGTCCTGATCGTCCATCTATTGTGCCTTTACTTGTCAATATGAAGAGTGCATCATTGGCTCGTGCTGTAATTGCTTCTAAGGCGAAGTTTGGAAAGCTATTATCATCTAAAATAAATGATCATCTGCCTCCTGATAATAAGAATGTTGAGTCTCTGACATCATCGGTGATTAATATCAATGAGTATCTACCTAGCTCATTGCATCAGTTGAAGCTGCGAGTCTTAGAAAAGGCAAAGGATAAAAAATATGACTTTGTCACATTTGTGCGAAATGGAGTGATATACGCTAGAAAGAGGGGGGATCGGATGCCTGTGCGTATTGCTACTGATGCTGACCTGGACGCTTTTTTAGCAAGGATAACTTCCATCAACAGCAGAGAAGCGAACTGATTCGAGATGCTGTGGTAAGTCCATTCTCTTCTTCCTTCCCTACTAATTCTCTGTTACTTACTAATAATACTTCCTCTTCATCTACCATAACAAAACATTTTACTACTGAGGATGGTCTCAGGGTTTGTCATTTTAATGCCAACTCCATTCGTGCTCATATTGAAATGATAAGATTATTTTTGGCTTCTCGCACTTATTTTCATGTGGTGGCTGTGACGGAGACAAAACTGGGTCAGATCGTCTCTGACTCTCTGATAGCTATAGATGACTACGTGCTTTTCAGACAGGATCGTAACACTAGAGGTGGTGGTGCTGCTCTATATGTTCATCGCTCTTTGGATTGCATACGACTGTGTTCTTCAAATGGTAGCTGGTGTGGTAAGCCAGGCTTACCTGAATACCTCTTTTGCAAGATTAAAACTCATGATGTTGCTTCTCCTATTTTTGTTGGAGTAGTCTACAGACCACCTCATGCTCTATTTTTGGCTGGAACTGATTTTATTCCTGATCTGTCATCTTATATGCATGATTATAGCACTAAAGTTATCTTGGGTGATTTCAATACAAACCTGTCTACTGATTCTGATGACTCTTTGTTTCTAAAAGGCCTGATCAAGGAAAATGCACTCTTTTCTGTACCTTACGGTGCAACTCATCACACTGCCACATCTGATACTTGGCTAGATTTATAACTTTAAACTCGTCTTAACTGTCCTTATGGCCATCTAAGTGAAGCAATTTCACTCCTTGTTCCCATCAAAAAGGTTCGACAGGGTATAAATCGTCGTCCATGGATCACTGCAGAGCATCGTGGTTTGGTTCATGATAGAGACCGGCTTTATAGACGCTATAAACGCTCACGACTTCCCTCTGACTTGCTATCATATAGAGCTGCACGTGATCGTGCTCATGAGAGCATTGAGTCTTCAAAACTCCTTTATTATTATGGCAGGCTCTCTGGGCTAAATGATTCTCGGCAAATCTGGAAGGAGCTGCGTAATCTCGGTATTTGTTCGAGTGGAAATACTTCTTGTCACCCTTTCTCGGTTGATGAACTAAATTTGCATTTTTCCAGTGTAGCATCTGATAGATCGGTCACCTCAGTCGTTGATTATTTGAATACTTTAGCTGAAGATGAACCATTTAAACCTATGTTTAGGTTCTCTGAAGTGTCGCTGTTTCAGGTTGGTCAGGCTGTGCGTAGTTTCACTTCGCAGGCAAGAGGTCCAGATGACATTTCTCAGTCTCTTATTAATACTGCGTTTCCTGTGATCGGTAAATTCTTGTGTCGCATTTTCAATGATTCTTTGAAAGAATGTCTTTTCCCATCATGTTGGAAGCAATCTCTTATTAAAACTATTAATAAAGTTTCTTCTCCACAATCTATGAATGATATTCGACCTATTTCCTTATTATCGTTTCTGTCAAAGGTACTTGAGTGTCTTGTTCATCAGCAGTTGTATGAATATTTGTCCACTAGACACCTATTGGATCCGCGGCAAGCTGGATTTAGGACTGGGCATAGTACACAGACAGCCTTGTTAAGATTGACGGATGATATTAGGCTCAATATGGATAGACGCTATGTCACCTTGCTTTTGCTATTTGATTTCAGTAAGGCATTTGATACCGTGAGCCATGCTATTCTGCTTAGAAAAATGTCTTCACTTGATGTCTCTATCACGGTCATCAGATGGTTTGCCTCTTATTTTTCGGGTCGACAGCAGGCTGTTATTGACGAGGGTGGTAATGCATCTAATTACCTTACTCTTAGTATGGGAGTTCCTCAAGGATCTGCATTGGGGCCGTTATTATTCTCTATATATGTAAATGATGTTGCTATTGATTTTGGTCCTGATATACAATACCTTATATATGCTGATGATCTTCAAGTATATGTCCATTTTCCTTTAGATAAATTGGATGTTTACTCTTCTATTATGAGTGCACATGCCGTTGCTATCTCTGATTGGGCTACTAGAAACCACCTTAAATTGAATGTCGGTAAGACTAAGGCCATAATTATTGGCTCCTATTATTATATTAATATGCTGTCTACTATACAAGCTGCTGGTGTCCAAATTAATGGCACTACTATTAAGTTTGAATCCACTGTTCGGAATTTGGGGGTGTGGTTGGACAGTAAACTGAATTGGAAGGAGCACATCTCTCAGGTTTGTAATAAATCTTTTTCTTTACTCTACAGGTTAAACTTCTTTCGAAAGAGCACTAACATTGCTCTACGTAAGCATCTGATACAGACTTTGCTTTTTCCGCTCATCGACTATTGTTGCCTCGTTTATTGTGATTTGTCGGCTGAACTTGACTTGAGGCTTCAGAGAGTCATCAACTCTGGTATTCGTTATGTTTATGGTGTTGGCAGACGTGAGCATATTTCTGCTTATCGTTCTAAATTGGGCTGATTATCTACCTCCAGTAGAAGGAAATATTTTGCATCCTCCTTTCTTTATAAGATGTTCTCAACTAAAGTTCCTTCTTATCTTTATTCTAGATATATTTGGAATCAACCGGTTAGAACATTGAGGGGTGCTGTGAGGCCTTTAACTGTTCCACCTGCTACTACTGAATATTACAATGGATCATTCTTGGTCACTTCATCCTTCTTATGGAATGAGCTCCCTGAGACAGTTCTAAATTCACCATCACTTCATGCATTTAAATCATCAGCATTTACGCATTACCTCTCCTTGGAGAATGGACCTCTGCCATCACAATCACAATAATTTGTAAATTAATTATAACTTTCAATTCAAATTATTAAACTTTTATTGTTTTTCTTCTGATTTTGTTTTAAATTTTGTTTGTTACTCAATATTATATTTTAATTTTTACTTTGTATATAACTTTATAAAAATTGTACAACATAATGTACATACAATAAACATATATATCTATCTATCTATCTCTACTCCAGGCTGCTTGGTTTAGTATAGTGTTCCTTCTCTCTCTTATTCTTATAACTTAGTTGTGTATGCGCGCACAGATAGGATTACACGCACACAACACATATTAAAATGTAACGTGACGGCAACTTGGATTCTTATGCCCAGCAAATTTTCGAGGCGCGCCAAAAGAAGTATTAACTTAAAAAACACATGAAAAAACACCTGAAAAAATGACTTGAAAAAACATGCAAATTCAACATGTTTGGATCAAGTGTTATTTTTACGTGTTTTTTTTACGTGTTTTCTAACACGTGAATATAACGCGTGTTTTTAACAATAGGGCAGTGCTAGTGTCATCTCAGTCGGTAGTCTAACACACATGACTACTTGGCGTTCGACCATATGATCAGCTATAAATCTCCAGGACTCAGCACCGAAAACAAGAAACAACAACAGAATTATTTCTCTGTTAGTTTCTCACGGTGGCCCTGGCTGTTGTCACGAGTGTGGTGATTATGATTTTGGGAACTTATATTTTCGGGGAATTACTAATGATTTTTATTTAAGATGATTTTAATAAAAGAATTATTTTAAATTAATAAAAACAAAAAAAATTATTGTAACGAGGAAGTGCCATTTTGCAATATTTAAATTTGTGTTATAATGACTAAAAAAGGTAATACTTGTTTTAAATAATTTCAAATAAGGCTATATTTTTTGCAGAGATTTCCAGCTTATAATCATCACTGGTTTACCAGTTGTTTTAGAACTAACATCATACAATTTTGATTTACTACACAGTGGAAAAAAAATTTATAATTTCAACACACGTCTTTAAATAACGTCTTTAAAGATGTCTTGAACATGTTTCACATTGGAACAAAATAAGACGTCATTTTCTAAAAATTTGTTATGAACAAATGACGTCTCCTTTCCTGAATTATGTCATCAAAAGACGTATTTCTACGGTGATACCGATATTAAAAAAGATCTTTTTAGACGTCATATTCTTTAAATTTAGTAGAAATAACATCATTTTTCATGAATTATGTCATTGAAAAATGTTTCTACTTAATATTTATTTTCCATTTTAAGGAAAAAACAAAAACGAGGTGAATCTCGTAGTTTCAACTCTTCGAAAAACGAAAAGCATTTGCTTTTAAACTAAGTGCATTCCAGCCTTATATATCTGCGTCTCTATAATTTGTATGAGGGATCGCAAATCTGGAAAAAACGCCAGCTAGTGACTTACAGTTGAATTAATGGTCGATTGCGACAGTTTAATTTTGACGTCATTATTTTTAAAAGGGTACTTTTTGGCATGTCTACCATTTTTTAAACAATGACAACGTTTTTTTCTCAACTCCGACGTCATTTAAGAGGAGGTCGAGCATATCTGTCCTTTTCTAATCAAAGAATTGATTTTATTAGAAAAACTAATAATTTTATCAAAAAATGAAGAAAAAGCCGCATTTTGTATCAAAAAAGCAATATCTTCATTGATGAGAAAGAATTAATTTTATCGATTGGTTTCCAAGAAAACCTTGAAAAACTTAAAACACAGAGGTTAGGGTAAACAATTTGGTTTTTCAAGGTTTTCTTGCTAACGAAGCAATAAAATTAATTTTTTCTCATTAAAGGGGTGTGATTTAATACAATAATTACCGACATTGCAGTTTTTTGAATTTTTAATCTTTATTCAAAAATTTTTTGAAATATCTCTATATTATGTTGTTTATTAATTAAAGTAAGAGGCAATAATATAGAGATATTTTTAAAAAATTTGGATTAAGAATGAAAATTTTGGAAAACTGCAATGTCGGTATTTTACATCTCTTGAAAGAAAATTTAGCTTTTTCTGATGCGAGATGCGGCTTTCTCTTTAGTTTTTGCTAAAGTTATTAGTTTTCGTTAAAAATTAATTATTTGATTAGAAAAGGACAGAGATACGTGACCTCCTCTCAATAACGTTATTAAATAACGTCATAAAATGACGTTATTAGATGACGTCATTTTTCGTCCGAAGTTAAGACATACCAATAATGTCATAAAATGATGTCATATAATGACGTCATTTTATGACGTTAAAAAAAGACGTCATGGTACAGAAGAAATAATCGAACCCTAACGCTGATTCGACTGTAAGTCACTAGGTGGCGTTTTTTTAAGATTTGTGTAGGCAGGCTACACATGTAAGCGCTAGAGCGCAAGCGCAGATAGGAGAGAGAGAGAGAAGGAGAATCATGTAGAAGCTAACGTCGGTAAAAGCCGACACACGCTTCATCAGTATTTGGTCAGCAGCTTGAGGTGAAACACCTAATAAATAAGCATCACCACTTACTCCTCTTGTACATCATTCACCTTACTTCCTGACGATCCTCGATACGTAGAATATAGGGCTACGTACAACCTCCACCATATACAACACATCCTCGATCCCTATAGTGGTGACCCCGAGACGTGCCTGCGGAGGATAGAATCGCCTTCGTACGGAACATTCAACAAAAAAGGCCATCCACAGCGGACAACAGCGATCACGAGAGGTACCGGAACGCAACCGTCCTCGGAAAACTCGCACGGTGACGCCGAAGTTCGCAACGGGCCAACAACAAAAGAACACGCTTAAACGAGGACATCGTCAAGGAACAAAAATCACCGGAAGCAGCATAAAACGTGACAACCGTCATTTCTTCCATTGTCTACAGTCAGCAACCTCAACGTCTACAACGGAGATTTCGCTGCGCTTCCACGAAATGGTAACAAAAAACATAATACTAACGAAAGATAAAAACGCGACAAGCAACACAAAATAAAATTGTACAAGAGAAAACAAAAATTAACATCAATTCAAATCAGATTTAAAGTTAAATTCTAACAAAGAAAAATCATAAAAATCATAAGAAATCAAGTCTTTAAAATCAAAGAAATTTCGAAAGATAAAGTAAAATCTAGCAAAAATTTAACATCAAATTAGTAAAAAATAGAATCAATCTTGAATAAAGAAACCTTAAAAAAGAAAATCAGAATCTGAAAATTTTCGTCTTTTAAACAAAGAGAATTTTTTTAACAAAAACACCCAAAATTGACAACACAAAACTAGTGATTGCAAAATAAAGAAAAATCAATTTATATCAAATTAACGTAAAATCGTATAACAAAATCAATCGATTCAAACAAAAAATCAGTCAATTCAAAAATTAAAAAGCATGAAATAAAGTAATAAAAATGAACATATAAATTCAACAAAAAAGAAAAATTTATTTATACAAAAAGTGCAAAACAAAGACAAAGTGAAAATCAAAAAGACAGTGAAATAGTGAAACAAAAACTCAAAGTGAAAAAAGACACTTAAGAACAATGAAAAACACGCAAAAACCTGTAAAATATATATAAAGCGTAAAGTCTAACAAAATATTGAGAAAAGGAAAAATTCAAATCGGAAATATAGTTCGCGCTAAATTCACTCGCGACGCCATGTTGCAAAAAGCTTAACGTACTTTTCCAAGAAAGCCGCCACGCGTGCTCAGAAAAAGAAATTTTACGTGTTCAAACGTAACACAAAATTCCTTTTGCTTTTCTCAGTATCAACAAATTTTTCTTATTTCATGCTATCGCAACAAGCGAAAAATAATTTTAATATATTACAAATTCAAATTATTTCTTTCAACAAATCACGAATACGCCAAAATAATTATCAATCACAACCAGCGTAAAATATATTTTAAAATAAATTAGACAACAAAATATTTTTCTATGTTCTCGCGTTCGACGCTCAATCATATCAATTAAAATAAAATAACAAAACAAAATAAAAATCTTAAAAGTCAAATCGGTGTCAAAAGTAAATTAAAACAGAAATAAAGTATGATGCTTTTGCAACAAGAAGCAAATTTCAATAAAAGTCAATTACAAAAACTATTATAATCAAAAGTCAAATTCAACAAAAATAATTTCAACAAAGTATTAGTAACAATATATATAGAAAATCTTTTAAAATTTTTTTTCTCATCATAAGCAAATTTTCAAGAATCAAGTTAAATTCATTTAAAGTTTAAAACAAAATTTCTTTCAATAAAATACAGTATCAGAGGTATGCGAGAAGTGTAAGACATCTGCGATGTCAATTAGACATGAATGCCTGTAAGCCTCTATACTTTTTCACAATGCTCATAAAATAACAAAACCTTTTAAATTAAATTATCAAAAATTAAATTAAACAAAATGACGCTTAGTACAATCAGATTCCGCAAATTTTGCGATGCATACCCAGAGGCGTGGTTTGAATCATTTGAAAGATTATTGGTACGCAAACAAATCACACGTGACCTAGACAAATTCACCAACCTCTTTGCAAATATCGGACTTAAAAAACAACATCAGTTTGTACACCTATTAGACTTCTTGCCACCCGGCAATATGTACAATGCATTCAAAGACTCCCTCCTGGCTACCACAACACGTACCGATCCGTCACACCAGAGCCAAGTCCACACAGCAACAACAAGCAACCAGAGAACGAAACGACAATTTTATGTGCCCGAAGGCATTGGGGAATGCACAAGTATATGGTTCAAAGCTCTCGAAAAATTCTTCGCCATATGTGGAATCACCAGGAATGAGGAGAGATACGTAGGCCTCCTTCAAAATATCAGTTCTGGAAAAATGGAGGAGATAGTACACCTGCTAAAAAATCTAGCACCGGACATTGGGTATGAAACACTCAAATGCGCACTATTGAACAACAGCACGCCCAAAAAACCAACGTCCCATTACGCAGTATCAACGGACCAACAAATCTCGCAACCAACAGCAATAGCAAGAGACATGCAGAGTACTAATCTTACGGATACAGTTATTCCAGACTGCACGGACCAATCCATTCTATGGCCAACAACATCGTCGACAAACGACAGTCAAACGAACGTGGACATTCTCGACAACATAGAAGAAAACCTGCCTGTCGAAGCCACCAAAAATCTCACAGCAGAAACAACAAAAACAGAGAGCATTAGTCTAACAGCATTCAACAACCCAGAGACAACATCGTCAGCAGACGACAAGCAAACAAGCAATGATATTCTCGACAACATAGAAGAAAACCTGCCTAGCGAAGCCACCAAGGAGCTCGCAGCAGAAACAGAGAGTATCATTTCAACAATTAATAACCCACCAATGACATCGTCAACAGACGACAATCAGATCAACAATGATATTCTCGACAACATAGAAGAAAACCTGTCTGTCGAAGCCACCAAGGAGCTCACAGCAGAAACAACAGAAGTAGAGAATATCCCAACCGAATGGTCAACAAAAACAACAACATTCAACAATCCAGAAACAACATCGTCAGCAGACGACAATCAAACAAACGACGATATTCCAAATAACGTAGAAAACCTGCTTGACGAAGCCACCAAAGAGCTCGCAGCAGCAACACAAGAAATAAAAGATATTCTACAGGAACAACCAGTCATAACAAACTACAACCTGGAAACAACAACAACCGATCTTCTTGACGACTTCAGTTCTACTACGAACGCTTCGCCAGAGATCAAACTCACCAAGAAGAAAAAGAAAAACAAAGCTAACAAATCAGAAATAAAACAACCTAAAAGCAAACCTCAATCAAGAAGAATTAAAACTAAAAGATCAACAACTAAGCTTCCACCAAGGATGGACAAAACAAGGAAAAACAGATTAAAGAAGGTAAAGAAATCAAGAAAAACCTCTAGCATCAGAAAGAAAAGGAACCAGGACACGACAAAACTCATCAGAAAAAACAACAACCACCTGGTACACGCAATGCCTAGAGAGATCGTGATACTTCGTCTTCAGAAGATCACGAAACCGCAACATCTTGAATTAACAGTGAGAAATTACAAAAAACGCAAAAGAACACAACAATTATCAAGGCAAATAAAGACGCCAGACTGCATCCACAGCAACGTGCTGGTTTGCATAAAACAAGTTCAAGTAAAATCAAACTTCGCAACTTGATAGATTAAAACATATATATGTAAATAAAAAAAGTTCATTAACATTAAGTTAAATTTAGAATGTTCAATAAGAAATAAAGGAGTCAAATCATAAAAAACAGAGTCAGATTAAAAAAACAATTAAAGTCAACAGAAATGTAACAAGCAAGATTTATGTAAATGTATATATGTTAAACAGTTCTATGTAAAATAAGTTATTTATAAAATGTAAAAATTAATAAAGTTTAAAACCCTTCCTTCCAAAAACAATTGTAAGCAACAATCGGTTGCACATAAAATAAAAAGAACACAAATAAATAATTGTGAGCAACAATCGGTTGCATATTTAACAAATCTCTCATCAATTCTCTCTCTCTATTCTTAAATGATGTCCAACAATATTTCATTTATTCAACAATATTCATTCAAATTTGAACCTTCCAAACAAGTGTATGGACGTCATTTGGGGGGGAGTACTGTAGGCAGGCTACACATGTAAGCGCTAGAGCGCAAGCGCAGATAGGAGAGAGAGAGAAGGAGAATCATGTAGAAGCTAACGTCGGTAAAAGCCGACACACGCTTCATCAGTATTTGGTCAGCAGCTTGAGGTGAAACACCTAATAAATAAGCATCACCACTTACTCCTCTTGTACATCATTCACCTTACTTCCTGACGATCCTCGATACGTAGAATATAGGGCTACGTACAACCTCCACCATATACAACACATCCTCGATCCCTATATTTGCGATCTCTTATACAAATGCCAGAGACGTAGATATATAAGGCCGGAACGCATTCAGTTTAAACGCAAATGCTCTTCATTTTTTGAAAAGTTTAAACTACGAAGTTCACCTCGTTTTTTGTTTTATCCTTGAAATGGGAAATAAATATCAAGTAAAGACATTTTTCAATGACATAATTCATGAAAAATGACGTTATTTTTTCCTAAATTTGGAGAATATGACGTCTAAAAAGACCTTTTTAGGCACGACCGTTACACGGAGTGCCTTATATTTTTATCATCGCAAAAAAGGCACACCATATTTTCCTCCAAAATTTTTTGTTGTAACTGAATAAAACAAAATAGATTGAGTTTGTATTATTAAAAACTAAAAAAGGTATCTTTTCTTTTTTCCAAATTCGTCCTACGTATTGAATCATTCACAAAAAACATGCATTTTTTCTATAAAAATATGAACTTTTAGTAATATTACAAAAAGTAGTGACTGTAAAAAAAAACTTTTTCCAAAAAACTTTTATTATTTTTTTATATTATACGTTTTTGTCTTATAATGAGTTCTTTTTTAGATAAACGTTTTTTGCGATTAAAAAAAATGCTTTTTGCACTTTATGTCCACAGAAATAATTTCATACAAAAATTTGTAGCATAAAAATGTATTTCATTCATTAGTTTTTAAAATATTTAGATTTTTGGTACAAAATAGAAAAATTTTAATAAATAATATTGGATCCCACAATTCTCAATAACTAATAAATAAATTTATTTAAAAATTGAAACTGAACTAAATAATCTTTATGATACAAACTACAAACTAATGTATTTTTTTTACAGAAAATTTTGCAATAAAATAGAAAGGTGGTCAATATTTATGAGTACAGGTGTAGTGTCCGTTTTACATCTTTTTAAGATGATTATTAGTATAGTTTTGTACTTATATATCAAATACATTAAAAATATTAAATAAAAAATAGAAAATAATAGAATTATTTTTCACTATCTTATTAAAAAGATGTTAGAGTTTCTTAACCCTTAAAATAATATGGCTAATTTATATGTATAGCTCCAAGTTATATAAATAGGATCTCGATGTTCAGAGAATGTTGAGTTCTAATACTGCATGATCCTTGTAACGAGGATATAGTAAGTTGATTCTTTACTTTATTGGGAATTCCAACCACTCGCATCCATTTTTGTCAATCACTATTAAAATCAATATAATTATATTTGTTGTATGATTGAAAAGCTGTAAAAAAATACACCTGGAAAATACACGTGAAAAAACCACGTGTGAAAAATGCATGAAAAAACACGCAAATTTTACATTTGAATAACACGTGTAAAAATACGTGTTTTTTTTAATAGGGTGCTCTTATCTTTTGGATGCGTTATAATTTCTATATTTATTGTTAGTGTTTTTGTTAATTGTTAGTTATTATTTACTGCTTATTAATAGTTATCGCTTGTTTTAATTTATTACTGTTATGTTGTTAATTGTTATTAGTGTGTTGTCAATTGTTTATAGTGTGTGTGTTATTAATTTATTTGATTTGACTTATATTCACGCGGAGATCCATCCTGATGCTGCGATTTCCGTTATTACGAAATGTTGTCTACGAAGGTTTGCGGTAAAGAGACAGACGTCGTGCTGCCTCGTTTGCTCTATACTTGATGTTGCCGAATTAGAGGTGGTTCACGAATTTTAAGGGTAGTAGCGGGTTTTTATCAATACACAGGTTTGGACACTCTAGTGTCTTTTTCTTTTATAAGGAGTGAAACGTAATCGTTATTAAGTGAGATATTTAATTTAACCTAGTCTTCATTTAGAATAAATTATTTGTACATAATTTAATATGTCGTTCGTAAATTAATAAAAGTTTGTTAAAATTGATTTTAACCTTTTTAATGAATTGTTTGCGCGTTTAATAAGAGTTGTTGAAATTGATTCCGGTTCTTAATAAGTCCTTTGTGCGTTAGTAAAAATTGTTAATATTGCTTCTAACTTTTAATAAATCATTAGCGCGTTACTAAAATTATTAGAATTGATTCTAACTTTTAATAAATCATTTGCGCGTTAGTAAAATTGAGTCTAATTCTTGTTAAATTGTTTGCGCGTCAATAAGATTTACTCCAATCTATTTATGCATGAATAATATAACGCTAATTTTAATAATTTGTTCGCGCTTTTACTAAAAAGATTGTTTAAAGGGAGATAGAAGCCCCATTCCTTGCTTCTACCCATGAAACTCAACCAAAAAGGAAATTTAATATGGCTTATGCCCCAAACAGTCTCTCTTTTCCCTTTGAACAATCTTCCTTTTTTTTTATTTTTTATTTATTTAGAAGTTCTACAATATTTTATTACATTACAAGGTATGGGTTTTACATATGCGTGTTTTAATTTATCTAAATGTACAATTTTAAAGCGTCTACCTCCTAGATCTATCTTAGCATTTCGCTCACCTATTAATTCGAGAAGTTTGTATTTTCCCGTGTGTTGCATATGGAGTTTCTAAAGTTTGGGTTTTTTTAATAAATACACATCCTCACCTATTTCGAATTGTTTTACATTTAACTTTTGATCGTAGTATGGTTTAGATCTTTCTTTAGCTTCAATTAATTTTTCTTTAGTAGTAGCTTATGTGATATTTAATTTACTCACTGAATCACATAAGTACATTTCATATGTTTTTTCAACTGTTTGAGTTCCGAATTCAGATGGCAGGTGGGCTTTACCCCCATATATAAGTTCATGGGGAGTAAATCCGTAGGCTACATGCACAGACGTGTTATAGGAAAATATGGCAAACTTTACCCTCGTGTCCCAAGCTGCATTATCAACATACATTTTTAAGTATTCAATTAGACTATGATGACTCCTTTTCAGAGATCCCATCGTTTGAGGTCTGAAGGCAGTTGACCTGTATTGTTTTATACGGAATGATTTTGCAAATTTTGGCACTAATTTGCTCTGGAAATTGCTACCTTGATCGGTCTTAATTATTTTCGGACATCCATATCGGCATATGAATTTCTGTGCAAACACAGTGGCCACCATGTCTGCTGTAACATCAGGAAGGGGAATGGCATCAGAGAATTTCGTTAAATTGCACTGTGGTGTCAATAAATATTTGTTTCTAGCTACCGTGATTGGAAGGGGACCTACTATGTCCATTTCTAATATTTCGAATACCTCAAACGGGGTTCCGGTGATTGCCCTTGGCATTTTTGTTTTCACCCGAATCAATTTCCTCCTTTGACATTCTTCACAGGTTCTAAAGTATTCAGTAATCTCTTTTTTCATTCTGGGCCAAAAATATCTTTGTCTAATTCTTCGGTATGTTTTGAACATGTTTTTGTGCCCCCTGTAACAGAATCGTGGGCCTCAGCAAGTATTGCTGGTCGATCCTCATTAGGTGGAGTTTGCACCTCTCCCGTACAAATGGTGATATGTATTATGTATATTGTAGTTCTTTCCAATTTGTCCTGAGATCAAATTCTATAGGGAACCAATGGACCTGCTCAAGGCCATCTCTGATTTTTGCCAGGCTAACAGTTTTAGTTCCTTCCTCAATCATGGCGAAACGCTAGGATTCTAAAGTGTCTACTATGCTTTGGGTAACAGGTATTTCCTCGGCTTTTTCTTTAATAAATAGCGAATATAGAATTCTACCGTTACTCAATTCATTAAGGGTATCTTGGATGATGTAAGTTCCTCAACCCGTTTGTTATTAGAATTCCAGACTCGTTGGTCATTAAAGGTATCTTGGACGATGTTAGTTCCTCAACCCATTCCGACCGATTAACGTCTAGAACTACAGAGTTTTCTTCCGTGATTCCAGAATTTCCGTTAAACGGGAAGACCTAAGCAATGCGCTCGTTAGGCAAGGCCTCTTGGAAGGATTGCTCCTCACAGTCACTGGCACAAAAAGGGTCGTCTGAATCGTTGTCTTCATCACAGTCAATCATGTCATTGTCGTCTTTGTCTAAGGGTATCTTGGAGATCGATTCACCCTCAACTAAATTCATCCGTGTGACTGTTGAAATGCTGGAATCACTGATGTCCTTGGTTGCCCCATTCACCCAGCCTATCATGACTTCATTCAGATTATGGTCTTCGCTACAGTCAGTGTTATGTCTGTCTATTTCACCCTGATTAAAAACTATGAATATTTTTTCTATTTTTACTTCAGGATCCTCCATAAATAATACATTATTTTCAATTGCGCAAATCTGTACTGGATTTTCCTTGACAACGCATCCGCATTTATATTTAGTTTACCAGCTTTAAATTCAATGTCATATTTATATTCTCGGAGTTTAATTTACTACCCCGCCAATCGAGACGTGGGGTTCTTAATATTATGTAACCTTAATAGGGCCCGCTGATCCGTTACCAGAGTAAATTTCCTTCCATATAAATGAGATCTAAATTGTGCCACAGCATAAATTACGGCAAACAGTTCCTTTTCAGTCGTACTATAATTACATTCGGCCTCATTCAGCGTCCTCGAAGTGTATGTAACCGGCAGATCTTTCCCTATAAGTCCCTGGCTTAATACCGCGCCTAAAAACATGTCACCGCACGTGTTTTTTTAGGGTCAGGTTTCAAACCACCCTGAGATATGATGTCCTAAATACCCCACCTCTTTTCGTAAGAATAAACATTTGTCTGATTGAAGGGTAAGTCCAGCAGTTCATTTTTTCTCTATGCTGTTCCAAGGATTTTGTATACACTACTATATCATCCCTATAGATAAAAAGTTCGACTATTTGGAGTCCCGTCAACACTCTGTCCATGAGCGATTGAAATGTTGGGGGTGTCCCCTTTAAACCCATGGCGATCCGTTTATATTGTAGATGACGGAAAGGCGTGGAGAACGCCGTTTTTTCTGCATCCGCCGGATCAAAATGAACTTGATAAAATCCATGAGCCAAATCCAAGGTAGTAAAGTATTTGCTTTGTCCTAATTAATCCAAAATATCGGTGATGTTTGGAAGTGGATATGCAGATGCGATCGTTTTTTCATTCAAAGCACGATAGTCCACCACCATACGCCAACGCTTATTTCCTTTTGAATCTGGTTTTTTCGGAACAATCCATGATGGTGAATTATATGAAGATTTAGAGTCTTCAACTATGTCTTTAGCTGATAACCTTCTGACAGTCGGCATTTTTTCCACTAAAAAAGTGTAACTTTCTCGAAATTTTCCATATAAATGTTTCTTAAGTAATAGTATATGTGGGTCGATCATGGGATGACGTCATATGGCGTCATCCCGGCTGTCAAAAGGTTAATTTTTCTACCTGGCACGTTATTTCTTCACGTAAATTTGGAGGGTGTTTATAGGATCGGATGTTTACAGGAATATTATCTGTCATAGGGATCTTGTGTTTCAATACAGATGTCCCCTGTAGCCTATCTCCATCTAAATAAAATTATTGAGGATATTTAATTACTAAATTGATGATACTTCATCTTTCCTCTTCAATTAGACCGTTAAAATTTAGGTTGTTTATTATTTTTTCTATTCGTTGTTTTGAATTTTCCTTATCAATGGTTCGGACAGGTATCGGAGTGTCGTGAAAACTCTCTAATTTAATTGGTGGTATAATTAGGCTAATCTTTTTACTGGTTGTATTTATTATAAATAAATTAACATATCCATATTCATTTTTCACTAGACATTCTCCCATTTAAACCCCTGGTCCGGCACCTATCCTCGGAACATATCCAGTCTTTGAATTATTTATGATTTTAATTTTGCATAAGGTCTCCGTTCTACCAGGCAAATGATAGGTATCATGTACTAGGGATGGTATAGAATACGTTCCTTATCGTCCCAGTATCATTTGATTATCAGAAAACGATAATACGGCGCCTTGTGCTCTTAAAAATTTTATGCCTAATATCCCGTCATTTTTTATTGACAGGTTATCGGGTACTATGTGTATTTTGCAAGTTACTTTGTTCAATGTTATATTGACCCACCCTAAAGTCTCTATATGACCAGTAGTAATTCCCGATAACATAAATAGTTTATCTCAGCTTATTACAGTACCTCCCTTGAGCATTTTTACCTTTAAAAGGTTCAATTCGGATCCTGTATCAATTAGAAACTTTGTTTCTTCTTGTAAGGTTGGACTATTCAGCTTTATTGTAGGCAAGGTGACTTCTCCTGCAGAAGTGAGGGTAATGGTAGCTCTATGTCAGACACTGATTTGTTTTGGGGTCACGATTCCTTCGATATGTCCGTCCGTTGGCCGCGGTTGAAGTTTAAAGGTTGATTATATCCATTATTCCATCGTTTCTGGCAATTCTCAAAATTATGCCCGGGTCTCTTACAATAGTTGCACGAGACTTGCCCATAATTATTCAATCTTCTTCTCTTCCCCTTTTCCCACAATCATAACAACTGTCGTCCCTTACTTGATTTGCCACGGCGAAGGTGCGCTTCCTGGTGAGGACTAGATCATCATCTCTACGTAATTTATCTCTTTGATTTTTGTGGGACTCACTTTCTGTAGCTTAACTAATGGCCAATTCTAAGATGTTAGGTTTCTTTCCAATCATTTATTGGGATACTTTATCATTTAAACCGAGGATAAAGCATTGGATAGCTGTATCAATGGTCTCTTGTATCATCCTTTTAATAATAGAGGTCTCATAATTTTTATTTATCAACTCTATGGCTCTCTGCAGCAGTTTTGTAACTCTTAATCCGTATTCAGTTACCTTTTCATTATCCCTCTGGGAGATTTGAGCTAATTATCCTTGTACTTGGGGTAAACTTTGTGTTGGTAAAAATGCTTGTTTTAATTCGGATAACAATTCATCTAGACTATTGAAACTTTCGTATTGTAAATAAATTTTCGCGTTTCCCACCACCTTAGATTTTACTATTTTTATGTAGAATTCGCAATCTCGCGGGTCTATAAATTCCTCTGCTTTTTTAGCTTCTCTAATAAACTGATTTACCAAAATATTATCGCCATCAAAATTAGGAAGGATGCGAATAACCTCGGAAGGTTTTCTATAGTGTCCGCTCATGTTTGAATTAACGCTACTATTATCTGATCCTGAATTACTACCACGGTTATGGGTTACATCCGGTAAATAGTTATCCTTGCTAGCTACTACCTCATTTGCCCGGAATGGATTCAAAACTATATTCACGTTTTCAGACATGGCTGCACAAGAATTCGAATAATTTCAATAATAAAATTGTTATTTCGAATATGCCGAAAAATATTATTAATAAAGAAATCTTGAAAAATTCAATAAACATTAATACCGCAATGGTTTCATCCAACACAAAACGTTTCTAAAGATAAAGGATTTAACACGAAGGTACTACTAATTAGATTTAAGAAACAAAATATTAATTAAGGAAATTCAAACAATAAGAGCGCAAAAATTACTAAAACGCAGACACTATTAACGTGATTAGTTTCTAAAGACTAATTTAAGGAATTTTAAAAGTCAATTACGCTAATTCAATACAACACAAAACGTAAAACATATTATCAATTAAAATGAAAACAAACTAAAACACAAAAGAATTATACAATTCAAATAATTAAACGCAAAAGATCTAATCTAAATACGAACGCAAGATATTATTCTAATTATTCTATCTAATCGCCCGGTTAATATATCGACTTGCTCAGACTGGTTTCTACTTATCTAATGCAAGTAACAGCATCCGGACCGTAGGTGTCTCCCGGATCTTAAGAAGTAGAGACGTCTCTTCACTAATCCTCGGGGTCTTCTTCGACTGGATCGTTTCCTTTTCTTAATTGTTGTCGAATTCCCTTTCATCTGGGCTGATGGTTCTTCAGTTGATTAAGGATGTTGAAACAAATCATTCCTTAAGCTGTGGACTCAATCCAACTGCACTTTGATATTCACCCAGTGACCTTAGGAGAACCACAGCTCGAAAAACCTTAGGCAAGGGACTGAACTCCTGATGATTATTTCGGGAATGCCTTGATGCAATCTTCCTTTAACTCCTTTGAGCTATTCCACCGCTGTCACCAAAATGTTATGTCTTGACCTTTCTCCACAGAGTATAAGATCATAGAGCAAACTATTATTACTGACTTTGACTCGAGAGACGGCGCAACGTGGCGGATGAGTTGGTTAGCTCAATTAAGAATAAGACTTAAGGAATTTAAATGAATAACACTTGTTTTAATGATTTATATTGACTTTATTAACGTAAGATTCTAGTTTAAAATAGGCTTGGTGATAACATCAATGTAAAGCTCCTGCCTGATGATCTGTGCTCAAATGCTGCTGCCTTCCAGGTCGCCCGACTCTTTATAGCAATCTTCTTGCTTCCTAATGGTTGTTGTCTTTCTCCCCACTTTGGATTACCTCTTACTTCATTGGCCGTTGTTTCATTGTTTCATGCTTCGTTTGTCTGCTGGTGGCGTCATTTCTTACCTGTATTTGTTCGTTGCATCATCCATTAGTCAACTATTTGTTGCGTCATCCGTTGCATCATCAATCAATTGTTGTTGCATCATCCAGTAGTTAATTATTGCTTCATTTTGATACCAGGAATTATGAGTCTTTGTTCTAGGAATTATCTACTTACCTGTCTGAGCGAGTTACCTTTACCTAATTACCTATTTGCCTTCCTAATTATCTTCTTCTAATTACTCTTATCAATTTACCTAATTATCCTTATCTAATTACCTTTACTTAATTACCCTTATCCAGCTAATTATTCTATGATAATTTTACTATTACTGGCCCTACGCATGCCCATCAATCCATTCTTCATGTTTTAGGTCAAGGTCATAACAGGGCTATAAATTCGAGCCTAACCCCCAGTGACAAAAGGCTCTACTCCTGTATGGCGTTTCACTTTAAGGTCTGAAGGTGGCGCAGCTGTGATGTGGTTACGTTTATTTGTACGGCTATAGACCTGAATTTTCTTAAGGGTCAGCTCTAGATCTACTTTACTGATCGAAAATAGCTAAAAAAGATATTTTGATTTTTGATAGAAATAAATATCAGAATTGTTTGTACTTGTAGATATCAATTGATTTTAAACGAATAAAAAGCGAAAGCGTATAAATTTGTCGAAATTTAATGAGTAAGCCGTGAAAAATCATATCTCTACCGTAGATTTGAACTTACGCTTGAACGGTACAACCTACCAGATTTTCCTTCTTTAAATAGTTTCATTTATTTAAAACAAATGGCGGAAAAGTCCAATCTCAAAGAAAATCGGTAGAAAACAAAATTATTATTATACTCTGTGTGAGTATATAGCTCAGCTGACTGCCGCAATATTGCCAACCTTATACGAAAATTATACTTCCCTCATAAAAAATAATAATTTTGTTTTCTATCGATTTTCTTTGAGATTGGATTTTTCCGCCATTTGTTTTGAATAAATGAAACTATTCAGAGAAGGAAAATCACGTAGGTTGTACCGTTCAAGCGTAACTTCAAATCTACGGTAGTGATATGATTTTTCACGGCTTACTCATTAAATTTCGACAAATTTACGCGCTTCCGCTTCTTATTCGTTTAAAATCAATTGATATCTACAAGTAAAAACAATTCTGATATTTATTTCTATCAAAAATCAAAATATTTTTTTAGCTATTTTCGATCGCTAAAGTAGTTCTAGAGCTGACCCTTAAAACTGAAATATTTATTATCAAACATATAATTCTTCCGTCCAAAGTGTAAAAGTGGTTAACTACATTGGAATCCCATTACAGTTAAGGTTTTCTTACTTTGGACGGCAGAATTGCAGGCCACATATTGTTATGTGAACTATACCAAATCAAACTGAAAATAAATTTTATATTTATATATATATATATATATATATATATATATATATATATATATAAATAAAACTGAGTACATTTACAGTGTGTATATTTAGTTTAAATTTAATGTTAATAATAAAGTGTAATTAGTTGCTACTATTTTATCTCAGGGGGACGTTAGTTATACTGATAAAGTGACTGCTTGACATTGTACAAGTATGTATATTTCTTTAATTTATATAATAATTAAAAATTAACGTAATATTATTGATTGATCAAAAAAATAATTTACCACAGTTTTGAAATTAATTTTTTCATTCAATTGACTATAATGTAGATGTTTTTATTATGACTTTTATTTATTTTTATATTGAAAGTAAATTTCTAAAAATTTGTTTTTATTGTCTGGTCAATATTCTACAAGTCGGTTTCATAAATTATTGGATTTGAACAAAAAATACATAACAAAAATTCTTTTATGATTCATTTATAAAATTTGACTTATAGATAAATGTATCTTCATAAATGTAATTAACGAGAGGAGGGTGTATACAGGCTTCATATTAGTTTGGCATTCAAAATCAGTTGGTTTGGAGATAATGCGATTCGTTTACCATTGCTTTTATGCCAAGGAATGCCAAGTACAATAAAAGCAGTACACGCAACTCAGTCATATGTATCATTGTATGGTTTCTTCACTACCTGCTCATTCAGAACATGTTACATGACTTCTTTTTATTGATTTTAGTCAGGGAGGAGGTCAGACATTCAGCAAAAAATATACAGGAGATAAATATTGAATACACTGTACCGTTCTTACCAAAATCTAATAGTATATCAACGATTTAATCAATATATGGAAATGATTAATTTTAGATTTTTCAGATAAGGTATTCAATTCACCATTTTATTTTGCATAATTTAAATATTTACAATTATTTCATATTGTCTTTTTTTTAACTGTATACAATTATTATTTAGTATTTTTGAATAAATGGAGGCAATTTTAAAGACAGCAATTTAAAATTGCTGCTGTGGAGACACTCACACTTGTATGTATGCGTATGGCGCTGTAAGCGCACCAATACACATGTCAGCGTATACATGAGAACGCCTCTGCGCAGGCTCATATCAGACGAGGAAGAAGCAGCTTCGAGACTGCTTGCTTGTACTTCAGTCTTGTTCCGCCAGCCACTGCGCTTAGTCGCATTGGCTCCCTAATAAAGTTACATCTAACTTATATAGTCTTTGGCTTATTTCCAGATCCTAGTCTCCTTCTGCACTTAACTTCTACATCGCCACCAAGGCGTCATATCTGGTGACCCCGACTGAAGGATTCAGCGACGACCAGGCAGCCATTTTGTCAACCAAGCGACGGACCAAGAGGGACGCCTCGCAATTCCGCCATTTTGGGTTTTCTGTTTGCTGGTCAAACATCGAATTTTTGCTGCTCTCGTCGCTCATCCACACGCACAAGGAGTCTTCTCTTTCTCTCTGCTGGGACTAGAAAGGCGGAACATCGCACGCACGCATCGCATGGCCCTTACGAGCTCTAAGTGGAAGACGTTTATTCTGCGGCATCTGCCTCAACGTCTTTGTCCGGAGCATCGTGGTACTTCTTCTTAAGGTAGCGAGAGTTGCTAAAGTGCACTCTCTTTTATATGTTTTATTCTTCTCTAATAGAAAATCGCGAGTGCGCGAATTAAAGTGTTAAAGTGCAAAAAATTCGCACAAAAAACCTTTCTCTAGAGAATCTTGGCCACGTGGCGCCATTAATTTTTGACACGCATAGTTACGTGAAAATTTTCTTTGTTCACGGCAGTGCGTGTTGTGGCCGTTATAGTAGAGCGAATCGCGAGTGAAATTTGTCTATCACATTTGTGAAAAAGCACGCCGTTGACGCACGTATAGGTTATGTACGCATTGCGTCTGGCGTTGGAAAATTTCTTTTCTCGCGTATGTCGCTTTATTAGAAACTAAAAAAAAAAAAAAAAATCATTTTTATACAGTAATTTTTATGCCCTAAGACACGCGACATAGGTTATGTACGCATTTTGTCTGGCATATTAATTTCTTTTTTGACCGGTAGTCACGCGATATTGCTTCTAAAGACAAAGAAACGGCCAGTTTTAAGTCTAGCAAAAACGCGTACTTTTAACTAGTATAAACGGTCAAAATTTAATATCGAAACAACTACCTCAAGGTCATCGTGGAACATCTTTCAACTTTAAGCGAATGCGGAGTGCGAGGAGTCGGTTTTTCGCGTCAACTAGCTAGCATTAATTTTGTTTTTCGTATTTAAATTTTGAGTAATTTATTTGTAAAAAATAACGAAAAGTCGCCTCTAGACAAATTAGCATAATTTAACCTAGTATAGAATTTCTTATAAGATTCGCTAAAGCGCAATATAAAAAACTAGTCATATGTGTTTGTGTCGTATTTAACTTTTTATATATTTATTTATTTGTATTTTTGTCTATATACACATATCTTTTTATTTTTTATACATATATCTACATATATTTCTTTTAACATATAAAATTTTAACTGTGCACAATTGAGGATTTCTCGTCCTAAAATTTTAAGATACTTTAAAATATATATACTTTTTCTTTATCATTGTGAGAAAATCTCACTTTAACTCGAGGCGCTGGCATTGCTTAAGAAAGCTCCTTCGTCGATTCCTCCGGATCTCAAACGGGGACTATCAAGAGTAGTGCGAGTGCCAAGAGCCTTTTCTACATTATTTTAACTCGGTAATAGACGAGAAAGCCGCAATTGCTCTTATCCGGTAGCTGGCCACGTGAGAAATTCTCTCCGATTTTTCACTCGCACAGCGAGTGCGCGTATTATCAATTATTTGCGCTTGTGCATCGGATAGCCTTTTTGTGCATCAATCGTCGACCACATGAGGTCTCTCACGCTGAGCACGTGGAGGTAAAACCCGATTACACAAGACGCCTCTTTTTTATCTATTTAAACATAAAATCATATTTCGTATAATATTCGGAGAGAGTTTTCTCGAACTGGTCACTACATAGACTTAAAAAGTGTTATTCCCTCTTTTGCGAACGCTCGTCCGCAAAAATGCCTTCCAAAGTAGTTCATACACCTCCCAAAAACAGCGAGCCCGGCAACACGGAACGTACGGAAAACGCGTTACGTATGCAACAGAACAGCTCTCCTTCAGAGAGCATGTACTCGGGTGACGGGGGCGTCCTGGGAACTCTAGAAAATGCTATAGGACCAATCGCTTCCGACAGTTCGCCCACCGGGTTTCATGTCAATTTAACAAACTCAATTATTAATAAAAATCAAAAAACGTTTGAAAAATCCTTATTAACGAATAGACAAAGAACCGCGCATAGTTTCGATCAGAATAGGCTTTTATCTATTAGACCACCTTCTCATAACATATCAAACGAAAAAACAGTTCCACGAGAGGCTTATGAAAGGATGGAAAAAACTTTGAGTAATAAAATTAAACTAATGCAAAATTCGCACAGCGAACAAATTAATAATTTAACAGAGAAAATAGAGTCATTAAAAGCACTTGTATTAAATCAAGCGAGAAATGAAAATATGTTAGAGACTCAGCAAAATTTAAATTCTAGACTTTTCGAAAATACAAGAAACACTCAAAGTCATTATAACCTTTCATCGGCCTCTACAACAACACATAAACAAACATCACACCTTTTTCCTACAGAACAAAGCACGACCTTCAATTCAATATCAAACATTCCAAACACACAAGAAACACAACCTTTAATAACAAATAACCGAACTTTCTCGAATTTTAACTATCCTGTAACCTTTCCCGTATACACAACAAATACGCCCAACATAAACACACAGAATCATAACACTCAACCGTCGGTCGCGGCTAATATAAAATTTAAACCAATCAAAATGCCCTTCTGGCAACACGATGCGGTAACATGGTTCGAAATGTTCGAATATCAACTATCGATACAAAACATAACGGACGACAATATTAATTTCGTAAACGTCATGCCTAACCTTAGCAATAGTATCGTTGATGAAATATCTAATAGCACCAAATTGCTAAGACCTAATCATCGTTACACCGGGATTAAAGACATTTTAATTAAAAAATATACGCAATCGAAAGATTCTAAATTACAAACATTATTTCGCGGTTGTCAAATCGGAACAAGAAAGCCATCGGAATATTTATACGAGCTGATTAATCTTGCGGGAGAACAAATGCCACGCGTGTCGATTCTCAAAGCTTGGAGAGCCAATCTACCAGGCAACATCCGTCCGTTTATACGAGAAGACGTAACACCTGAAAACGAAATGGCGTCGGTCGAGCTTGCTGATCAAATACATGCCGACTTACATGCAAATCATACCGTGATTCACGAAATTAAACAAAATGAAACACACATTTTGACGGAAATGATGACTAAAGTCGACGCGCTCGTAAGTCAACGTAATACTCTTAAGAGACGCTCGCAAGATAAAA
Organism: Anastatus disparis; assembly: GCA_017163975.1. Classification (NCBI taxonomy): domain Eukaryota; kingdom Metazoa; phylum Arthropoda; class Insecta; order Hymenoptera; family Eupelmidae; genus Anastatus; species Anastatus disparis. The sequence goes on along the minus strand of JAFFSR010000320.1, from coordinate 463,122 downwards.
CTTGGCATGAAGGTAATAAAGCAGGAGGGCGCGGACGTAGCAAAAGTAGAGACCGTAGACATTATTGTTACCATCATAGTAAATACGGTAAAAACGCATTTAAATGTACAAAGCCGTGTGACTGGGTGGATAACTCCATTAAACCAGATCAACAAAACGCGAGAAATAAAGATAGAACAAGCTCGGATGGTAACAAAGAAAACGTCAAAGATTCGTTAAACTAGAAACTCGGCGCGTCATGGAGACCAGCGTGGCCGGGACTAATTCAGTGCGTCTCCACGTAAAAGATAAAACCACCAATGAGGTGTTTTTAATTGACTCGGGCGCGGAAATTTCCGTAATCCCTAGACCAAAAAATTTTTTGGGAAAAAAGACAAATTTAAACTTATATGCAGCCAACGACACTAAAATAAACACATATGGCACATTACATAAAAAACTTGATTCATCGACGATATCCTAGTGGCGTCCGCCTCACCCGAGGAACATGAGAAGCACTTAAATATAGTGCTTGAAAGATTGCAGAACTTCCATTTGCATCTAAATTTAAAAAAATGCATCTTCGGAGCCGAAAGTTTAGTTTTTCTCGGGCATACGATCGATAAAGAAGGCCTTAAGCCTGACCCAAAGTTGGTCGATTCAATCAAAAATTTTCCACAACCGCGAACCGTAGATGAATTACGTAGATTTCTCGGTTTAGTTAACTTTTATAGAAAGGCAACCCCTCAAGCGGCAGAAACGCAGCGCCATCTGCACGCGCTCATTAAAACTAACAAAAAGAAAGATAAAACACCGATAATTTGGACCCCAGGCGCACTACAGGCTTTCGAAAAGACAAAGATAGACATAACTAATATTACCAGTTTAGCTTATCCGTGCGCAGACGCAGAAATACGCGTAACTACGGATGCCTCAAATTTCGCCATGGGTGCTTCCTTGGAGCAATATGTAAACGGCAGTTGGCAGCCACTAGCATTTTTCTCCAGGAAGTTCACTCCCGCGCAATCAAAGTACAGCGCTTACGATCGCGAATTAATGGCAATTTATGAAGCTTTAAAGTATTTTGGCTATTTTTTGGAGGGTCGTAATTTTCAAGTTTTTACTGATCATAAACCACTAATCTACGCGCTCGGGCAAAACTTAGACACGTGTACACCATTGCGCGCGCGTAAATTGTCGTTTATATCGCAGTTCAATACGGAAATTTGTTACTTGCGGGGCGAAGACAATGTGGTCGCAGACTCGCTCTCGCGTATTGATCCCTCCATTGCACCAGCCTCTTTTGACTGGAACAATGAGGCATCAACTGGAGAACCCTTTGTAAAAAAGACCCTCGCAAGTATCACGACATTCAACTTTCCGACATTTTTTACTCTTGAAGAAATTTCACAAGAGCAGGAACGCGATGACGAATTAAAAGAGATAATTGCGGATTCGAATCACCCCCTAAAATTAACTAAGCTGCGCTGGGGACCCAATCGAACAGCCATCTATTGCAACTTCGACGCGCAAACCTTTCGACCATTTATACCCAAGATACTTAGACGTGAAGTATTTAAAATTTTTCATATTAACAACGCGCACCCTTCGGGCCGTGTAACCGATAGGTTAGTTAGACAGCATTATGTGTGGCCTAATATGGCTAAAGAGGTAAAAGAGCAGTGCAAAAACTGTTTAGATTGTCAACGCGCTAAAGTTTCTCGCCAGAATAAGTTTTTGCCACTGCACTTCGTTGAACCAGACGCGAGATTTGCGCATGTGCACATCGATATTGTAGATCCCTTGCCCTCGAGTGCAGGCTACAAGTATCTGCTCACGATGATAGATAGATTCTCGCGCTGGCCAGAGGCGGTACCTCTACACGATATTACGGCGCCGGTGGTTGCGCGCGCATTTTTTGATACTTGGGTAGCGCGATTCGGTGCACCCGTAACAATAACTACGGATCAGGGGCGGCAATTTGAATCTCAGCTTTTCATCTCACTCTTAGAACTGATAGGTTGTAATCGGACGTGTACCACTGCTTACCATCCGCAGGCAAACGGCATGATTGAAAGATGGCATAGGCAATTAAAAGCTGCATTAATGTGCCTTGCACGGACTCATGAATGGACCAAAGTTCTTTCAAGTGTTTTATTGGGATTGCGTACTCGAATACGCCTAGATACGGATGCTAGTCCAGCAGAGTTTGTGTATGGCACAAAATTAACCATTCCGGGCGATATCTTGCAGTTTCGCGACACCCGCGGCCTTAATGATAACATCTTTTTATCGAAATTTCGGGATTGTATCGCACAAATGAAACCAGTTCCGGTAGTACATAAAACTTCCGCCAAACCTTTCGTTTTTAAAGATCTCAACACCTGCACTCACGTGTTCGAAAGAGTGAGAGCCGTAAAACCGCCACTTACACAACCATACACCGGTCCGTATAAGGTTGTCTCGCGTCATCAAGATGGGCGCACTTTTACCTTAGAGAAAAACGGCAAACATGTCGTTGTAAACTTAGAACGTATTAAACCAGCGTATTTTTTAACCGAAGAATGTAACGACGTAGATGCAAATATAAATTCTAATTCTGACATCAATGCATATGGAAGGTCCCTGCAACAGTTTTTATCTCCGAATTTTAACTTACCTACAAGCGCCACGGTGCGCAAACTCGTCGATAACGCAGAGAGTGAGGCTTCGCGACTTCCTCCCTCCGTTGTAGATAAAAATAAAGTGCAGGATGATAACTGCGAATTAGATAATTTTTTGACACAGCAGTCAATAAATGAAGACTGTGATAATAGCACGGAGGATAGGACCTTGCGATCCCCACTCTCTCAGACTAATGACACTGCACCCAGTGCAACTGAAACAAATGGCCAAGAGCCATCTCGCGTCGGTAAATCAGATTCCGTTGCCGAGCCTCCTGTTATCACACACGAAGTTCTTGTACATAGGGATGATGACATGGACGAGTTGTCGCCGGGGGGGATGATCGCGGCGTTAGCAGCGACATTCAAGCGTCTAGTGATAGGATAATAGATGAAAGCGCGCTTCCGGAAACAACTCATAGTAATCAAATTATTGATGCACCGGAATGCATAGAAGCTTCAGAAACTTCCACTCTCAATAAAGACAATCCTTCCTCTGTCATTCATCCACAAGCAACTCCCTCCTTACCTAAAAAGAAAAAATTCATTCCCAACATCCTTAAAAGAAATAAAATTAATTCAATAGAAAATAGGGAGGTAGATAGAAAAGTTAGATTTAGCGATCAAATCTCGGTTGAATACATATGTAAAGCCTCGCACTCATTTCCTAAATTGTATAAAAAACGCAAGCGAAATGTCGCTAGAGAACTGGAGGATATTAAATGCCTCCTAACTAAATATTTGAGTATAACTAATCAAAATACCTTTTTGTCTGTTCTCTAGCTCCTGCTGGTCCAGCTTGCTAGAAGACATGTCTTCCCATAGCGGTTGGGTCAGAACACAGGATGTCTCCGCAGAGATCCTCCGTCTACATGAGAGTCTTCTCAATGCCATTGTGGCAACACCAGAGGGCTCTCCTACGAGACACCATCTTCGTATGGTGGAGCTCTATCTTTCGGAGTTCAAAGAAGAATACCTGCGAATCTTAACCGAGACCATGAACGCCGCCGTTCGTGCCTCCCTACGCACTTACCCGTGCACTCCACCTACCTATGATCGTCGCCTTCCTATCTTGTTCATAGGCGGTCAGCATGTATGTACCCTGTTAGTGTATAACATGTATAAAGTTTCGAAAAAGGTTTTGGGCGCCATGCTGATCGCGCGTGGACAGAAGGAGTTTAAGATCAATGCGATCTTTGTCAAGGGTTCGAGGTGTAGTGCGCGGGTGACCTACGATAACCTCACGTCGTCAACTAGAATGCAGTGCGACGCCCTTTTAAATAAACTTTTTTTTGAAAAGGAACGTGGGGGCAAGGTATGCAGGAGATACGTAAAAGTATGTCCAGCTAGGAATTTTTTGATAGCCACCGATTCACAACCGGTGGCACAAGTCTCTCAAGACCCTACTTCTGCCTGCCTTGCAGCCCTGCGTCTTGATCCTATTGTTAGATGCATTGTTAAACACTTGGACAATGATTCCAAGTTGGCACTAGTCACTGCATTCGAAGGATGGCGCGAGGTTCATTACAAATTAGGTCACCTGCACTTTGATTCGGGTAGCGAGCGATACCAGACGGAAAATGGATGGCAAAGAATGCTTGAAGATGCGCACCAATTTTACTTTTCTAGCATCACCATCCGCGAGTGGTGGCCCATAGATGTGTCCGAGCTCCAAAAATTGTTGGATATTAATTTAGTTAACCCGTCGGATCGGGAGGAGCGGATACATCTAACGGGCGTTGATTTGCGCGGCGTTGTGGTAACGCCTACGGCACTGGAGATGCTATCCCGATTCTCCACCATTGAAGGATAGGTTATTGGAAAAAACTACCGGGTTTTTCGAGAATCGGGTCAGCCTTGAAGGTGTCAAGCATCTTGCCGTCCATGATAACCCGATGGTTCGTCTTGCTTGGGAGAAGAAGCGTGAGGACGATAACTCCGACGAGCGCATTTGGATCCCATGGCTTAACCGCCAGGCTACTTGTATGCTCACTTCTTTAAGGTTCGTACAGTGTCCACAGTTGCGTCTGAAATTTTTAATCGAGTTTCTTAAGGACAATGATAAAATTTCTGAGCTTAGCCTGGTGGATTGTTCCAACATCGACCCAATGTTGCAGATGTGGCAGCTCCCTGTATGGGTGTTCACTGAGCTTAACTCCTTGAGCACCTTCCGCATGGAGTATAACACCACGACCGCCGAACCACTGGACCTTATTCATCAACCAGACCTCCATACTCTTCCTTCTTTAATGGAGTTGAGCCTTAAAGGCAGTAGATTCGCTGAGCAGCACTTGCAAAATTTTTTAAACCATGCTCCAGTGCTTCGTGTGGTCGATTACACGGGTTTGGACATCCCCCAGCGAAGATTGAATTTCTCGGGTCTTCAACATCTGACCACGCTGAAACTCCCTTACCATCGTGGCATTGAGGACACCTTGGAGTCTCTCTCTTCCCTCCAAGTACGTGACGTCACTATTACCAACACCTTGGGGAAGAATAACAAAGGCAACAGAGCGTTTAGCCCACGCTTTATTATGGACGTCATCACCAGGGTGCCCTCATTCAACTTCCTAGCGCTCAACTGCAAGATTTGCATGCGTGACACCATGCGTAGGCAGCTTATCAACCTCGGCGCCTACGTCACGCAGAAGAATCCCATAACATCAGGGTCTTCACATTACGAGCGTTTTGAAGTTTGGGTCTTTTACAACTAGATCCATAGCGGTCCAAACCCGCGTACCTCTTACTAACACCCTTGTAATTGTGCAATAGTTAATTAACCGGTTTATTTCACTTCACTTTTTATATTTTTTGTACTCTGTTCATTCCTTTTTTCTATTTTTTTTTTTTTACACAGAGTCACATTCTTGCAATAAATTGCGTTCTAGCCAACGCATTACCTTCAGAGTAAAGCAAAGTAAACTCAGGTTTATAATAATTTCTTTTTTAAAACAGTCAAGTGCACTACTTAAAATCTTAATTACTTAATCATAATATGCACTCTGCATTTTGCATTTTGTACACTCAACTCTTACTTTTGATTCATGCAACTTAGCATACGCCAAATAAGCAATTTGTATTATAATAAATTGATGCTACTTAACCTAATAAGTAATAATTATCTTGACAAACTAAAAAATTGCAATGCATCAACCACTCTTGTCAACAAATTATAATTTAGTAAGTTGTACACACATACAAGCATAATCTGTAACTTTATAGTGCATTTGACTGCAATAACTAATGCACAAAAAATTCTGCAATATGCAAATCTTTTGTAATATTTCACAGTGAATCTAATGTAGTACATAACTGCGCTCATACTTGAAAGTAAAGCACTATAAGTGCATAATATGTAAATATACTCAAGTACCTTAATGCAATCCGCAACAAGCACTAAACTTGTTCCGTGCGTACCATTTTTTGCGTATAGCGCAATCGTATAAAAAGTTCCTATTTCACTGCACATTTAAGTGAATTAATCAATAATAGCGATAAATAGCTAACAAAAATTAACAGTTTTTGCTGCAATAAAGCATTTTTTTGCGAATCCTCTAAGGAAAAATCTTATGTAAATCCTAAAGGATTTATAAACTAAAAAAATTAATAGTATTAACAGTTCTCACTGTAACAAAGACTTCTAGTCAAAGAAACCATAAATAAATCTTAAAAGATTGTTAAACAATTGTAATTGTTATGTACTTTAAATAACTATGCTGTGATAATAACTGCGATATTCATAATGTTATTGCGATCTTTTATATATTTATTTTTTATGAGACTTTAATGTCAATGCGAATATTTATACAAATTTTAATGCGATCTTTTTAAACTCAGTGTTATGCGATTTATAACTTATATTGTTATTTCAACTTTTTATTGTTAACTTCATATAAAAAAGACTGATTGTTAACCTATCTGTGATATAAAAATATGCACCTTTTTGCAACTTTGTAAATAAAATTATCCTTAACAAAATTTAATTGTTGGGGGGGAGTGATGTGGGGACACTCACACTTGTATGTATGCGTATGGCGCTGTAAGCGCACCAATACACATGTCAGCGTATACATGAGAACGCCTCTGCGCAGGCTCATATCAGACGAGGAAGAAGCAGCTTCGAGACTGCTTGCTTGTACTTCAGTCTTGTTCCGCCAGCCACTGCGCTTAGTCGCATTGGCTCTCTAATAAAGTTACATCTAACTTATATAGTCTTTGGCTTATTTCCAGATCCTAGTCTCCTTCTGCACTTAACTTCTACATGGCCACCAAGGCGTTATACTGCTATTGAACTACATATTGGTAGTGGCAGCCTTCAAAATTCTCTGATTCAGCGACTTGTTGATAAAAATAAACTAATTGATTTTTTTAAATTAATTTCAAAATTTTACTTTGATCAAAATATTGATATTTTTTGACAATAAATAATCTAGCATTTTTAAAAAGTTGATATTTATTAATGTTAATATTTTATTTAATTATAATAAATTTACTTACACCAAAAAAATTTATATTAACATTTTATTCCTTCACCAATATATTAAATTTTTCAGGTGATTTAGGACAGAATAGAGATCAAGTTGTCACTTCACAAAAACTGCTAATGGATTTATCACATCATATAGACTTCCAATTGCATCTAGAAAATCCAAAGTCTTAGGAATATTTTGATCCTTCACAAGTTAAAATGGTATTTGGTCATTGCAGAGTACCAGTAGTTTTTTCTGGTGGGGCCCAATTGATTGATTTAAAATAGTTACATTCATTTATAACAGAAGAATTATCTGTAACTCAGGGAAGTGCTACTGTTACTCAAACGAAACTTATGCAGCAAGAATTGTAATTAATTTTAGCTTAAGCTTTAAAAAGAAATCAAATTAAAACTTTGTCATATACAACAGTTAAATTTATGGGAGGTTGGTGTTAAGTAACTGAAATTCTATTTTCTATTGTAACAAATCAACAACTTCTTACTCCCCGAAAACAGAATATTCTCTTAAATCTTTCTCATGATTTATTAAAAAAAATTACGTCACGTGAAGCACTCAATAAAATTAAGTATTGATATCTGAAATACTTTCAATACTTTTAGTCAATTTACAAATTAGCTTTGTTTTACAATCAATAGACGAATTTTTACCATTTTTGTCTTCAAATATAACTATGACGACAATTATTTTAAATCATATTCTTTAATGAATTCTTAACTCTAAAGCTTCTTTTCAGAAAGTTTGACTCATCTTTATGGTGCTTTTTTTTATTTTCTTTGTGTGGTTGTTTCAGATAAATCAGGGGAGAAAGTAGGAACTTTACATACAACCTTTGTTATTCAATTAGATAATTCATTAAATAGAACGTTACCAATACAAGAACTTCCACATATGCTACCATTTAAGTGATAAATAATTTTGGAAATAAGTTGATTCTGAGTCATAGTTGTTCAGGTGGACATGATGTTTGCTTATGTTGGCTCTACTGCAAAATTTCAACCAGCACGTAAAGGACATTCAGATAGAATATATTCCTCATATGTGCAGACGCTGTTAATATTATGTTGTGTGCTAGCAATCAAATGCAACATAGTCGCATGGATCAAAAACTAAGGAACGTTCTCTTTAAACCTTATTTAACGCAGAAGCCAGATAACCGTTATATAAGAATGAGGGATGCCTCTCGTAGTATACACTTGGGATTTTTCGTTAAGCACTTACTTTCTTCTACTAATTTAGTAAAACTTAAAATGTTACAAAAATAACCTATATCTGTGAAAAATAAGTTTATCTGATCTCAAGAAGGTAATTAATTTATATTTTTACAATATTAATATAATTAAAATCTTGAAAATGGAACTAGAAGAAATATTTTCTATGGCATTCTATATTAAACAAAGAAATTCAAAACATTATGGTGTCGATTCATATATTTATAATCAAGAGTATTCATTTGAAATGAATTTTAATAATCATTTACATATTATGTGTTCTGATTACAAGTTTTTGATCCGATTGTACAGGTAAAGCTAACTGAATATCAAAATGTTTTAGAAGATAACAAAGAATTAGAGAGTATTTTACAAAGCGAATTGATTAGTATTTTTAATCCATTTAAGGTTTTAGGCATCTTAGATCCTACACCAGAAAAAATATACGTTTTATAACGTATTGATGTACCAACAAATATGAATCTGTGGCAACTATTTCATGACGAAGTTGCTACAAGATTACGTATTCATCCAAATGCTTTAAATTTTGATTTAACATGGATCGCTTACAACAAATAACAGCAGGGTGAATTTAATATCAAACATTCAGGTTTTCTCATGGCTTTGGAACTTAATGGTCATCTTGAAAATTTCACATCATTTAGTATGTATGAATATTTAGTTGAATATCGTGAAGCTACTAGCATTGGTTTATCACTAGGATTATCAGTTACGCATAGAGCATCAATAGATGTTTCCAGGACAAAATTATTATCACTTCATGTAGAAACTTTATTACCTCCGACCAGTATAGAATTGGATGTTCTACAAAATGTTGAAGTAGCCCCACTTATGGGTGTTGGATTAGTTTATCAAGGAACAAATTATCAACATATTGCTCATACTCTACTTTCTGAACTAGGGAAACCTCCAAGACAAAAAATAAAAAATTGTATAGATAGAAAATCTTATTCATCAACAGCAGGTTTAGCACTAGAATAAGTTACATTATATTCAGGAAGAGAATCAGATTTAGCAAATATTCCAGACACAGTTCATTATTATGTGGTAGGAGATAATACTAGACCTTTCAATAAAATTAAAAAAAAAAAAAATTACCCATTCATCAAATAAGAGAAGGTGAATCCATAAATATTGATGTAACTAGTCCCGAAGCAATCATGGCAATCGGCTTGATGTATCATAAATCAGGAAATCGTGCTATAGCTAAGTGGATGACAGTGCCAAACATTTAGCATCTATTAAATCTCATGATATAATATATCTCTATATCATAAAAAGATTTCGCCGCCGCTGTCACTGTCGCTGTGTATAAGAATTCGATTTGTCCTTGGTTAGCTAGAATTTAGCTAGAATCTAGCTGGAATCAAACTAAAAGTTAGCTAAAAATTAGCTAAAAGTTAGCTACAATAAATCAAAAGTTAGCTAAATTCATGTAAAATTTAGATGATAATGAGCTAAAATTTAGCTGCAAGTTAGCTAAAATTTATATTAATTTTAAACAATTTTAGATAAATTTTGGTTTAATTTCAGCTGTATTTTAGCTGCATTTTAGATCTATTTACATTATATTCTCTCTATACTATTGAAAGTATATCGCCGCTGTCGTCGCTGCCATCGTCAGAAATGTGCCCCTCATTTTTGGACCTACATTACAGCGTTAAATTTAGCTGGATTTAAGCTTGTAATTAGCTGGGAAATAACTATATTAAGCTAAATTTAAGCTTTGAAATTGCTAAAAATTAGCTAAATTAAGCTGAATTCAAGCTTATAGTGAACTTGGTAATAGCTAATTTTAAGTTTTGTATATAACGATATATCATAACATATAAGTTTAAAATTAATAATAAATGAAAAATAGGTAATAATATCTTTTTACAATTAGCTAATTATCCTGTAATCATCGTAAAGTTTAATCATATGAATAATTATTAATTTTACGATTTTATTTAAGAGTCAGCTGTATACCGACACAGTTACCTGTTTTACCGAATCTATTTAAAATTTATTTTTTATAAAAACTAATAGCTTCAGGCAGAAATAAAGAGATGGTTTCGATTCGTGTAATAGAAAGCAATATTTTCTGTGATAAGAATAATTTAATTTCACCGCTTTATTTTCAAGAAAAGTTGGAATAACTTGAAAATCCCTTTATTTGACACTAATTTCTAATTTTTTAAGTTATTCCAACTTTTCTTAAAAACGAAGCAATAAAATTAATTCATACTAATCAAAGAAAATATTACATTTTATTAAACACATCGAAACCATCTCTTTATTTTTGCCTCTTGTTGCTAATTTTGAAAAAAAAGTCAATTTTTTAATTAGAAAAGGACAGAGATACAGCGGACTCTTAAAGTATAGGTTTGAAAATATTTTGAAAAAGCTAAATTGAAGTTTAATAATCAAATGATTGAATTTAAATTTTGTTAAATCAAAATCAAACACTTGAATATAGTCTTTATAAATTTAATTTAATTTTTATTTAATTTTGTAAAAAACATCGACATCACAGCTTTCAAATTTTTTATTGTTAATCCGAAAATGTTTCAAATATCTATTTATTACTGCCTTCCGTTTTTACTAATAGAAAGCCTAATATAAAGAAATTTCGGGAAATTTTTCAATAAAGATTAAAAATTTGGGAAAGTGCAATGTTGGTAGCTATGTACAAATCATATATCTCATTTAATCCTCTTAAATGATGTTTTCGATTGTGAAAATTTTATGACATAATTTACATGTATTATTAATTTTGTTATAGAAACAATTAATATTAATAAGTATATCTAGAGACAAAAAATTTATTCCTGTTTACAATAAAAAAAATTTTTAAATAAAAAACATTAAAACATCGATAAAAAAACGTTTGATTGATAGATGTATAGACTAATAGGAGTATTTTTTAATTCATTATGTTACAATCAACGTAGGTATTCTTTTTATTTAATAATCTACGTATAAAAATAATAGTTATTTTTTCTGCAAACTCATTTATAAAATTTGGCTTTTAGATAAACGTATATGCGAAGGTAAAAAATCAAGAAGGAATTAACGAGAGGAGGTTATATGCAAGCTTCTTAATAGCTTGGCATTCAAAACCAGTTGTAGGCCTCGGAGACAATTCATTTACCATTGATTTTATACTGAGGAGCACCAAGTACAATGAAAGCAGTTCACGCACATCTCAGTCATATGATTGATTGTATAATTGTCTCACTACCTGTTAATTAAAAAAATTCTACATGGTTTCTTCCTATTTTTCAGTTTAAGAGGCCAAAATTAAACAAAAAATATGCAAGAGATAAAGATTGAATACACTATACCGTTCTTACCAACATCTAATACTATTAATAACAAATTCCTTGCTAACGATTTAATCAATATGTGGAAATGGTTAGTTTTAGATTTTCCAGATAAGATATTCAATTGGTGATTTCATTTTGCATATCTTAAATATTAACAGTTATTCTATATTGTCTTTTTTTTTATTGTGTATATTTTTTTTTTTTCAAATAGTATTTTTGAAGAAAAGGAGACAATCAAAGTACACGGAGAGACTTTTGCATCATAAAAGATGATGCATTTTAAAAACGCACCACAAGGTGGCTCGCATGCATGATTTTTTTTTAAACACGCGCAACAAATATCAAGGCGAAGCTTATCTATGTTTTTTGATTCATTGTGCCTCACATTTTGTAAAGAGTGCATCACATTTTCTGATGCAAAGTAAAGAGCGCATTAATTTTTATCGAACTTGCGTATATTTTAGTCTCAGTTGATGTGAGTGATAAAACATAATGGACAAAAAAGTACATGAATTATTATCAACTTGGGGGTTAGGAAAACTATGTTATAAATTTTTTGGTATGTAAAATCAATAGTTTTTATTTTAAGATTATTATTGTAATATAATGTATAGGTAGATATAATAAATAATATAATTTATTTTTAGGCTTAGTCCTTTTTTAATGTACCTTTTTTGTAATGTTAAGGTTTCATAAGTCAATTCAGTAAGTTTATTAGCTAGTGTATTAGTAGAATTAAAATTTTGACCATTATTTAAATTAATTACTACAAAGTTTGTGGCAAAAATGAGAACTCTTAAAGTTGTAATAAATTCTGAAAATTACAAGTCTACGATAACAGAATTTAAAAAAATAAGGTTTACTAAGTAAACTCATTAAGTTTTTCAGATATGGAACTGAAATTTTGGCTACTATTTTAATTGATTATTACAAAGTTTGTGGCAAAAATTCAGACTTTCAATTCATAAACTTCCTGAGTTACAAATATTTATGTTATTTTCATTCTTATCCTATAATGTATTTTCTTACATACAGCTTTAAAAAGTAATTTTAGAAATTTTATTACTCAATTCTTACAAGTTTTGGTCACTGTTTTAACTAATTATTGTAAACCTTGTAGTAAAAATTCAGACTTGTAGCAAATAAACTTTTTGAGTATCAATCAATCATGTTATTTTCATTCGTTCTTAAAAAATCTTTTAATAGAACTAAAATAAAATATTTTTTATTGTGACTTAGAAACTTTACTAGTTAAAGGACTTCAATTGGAGTAATAAATGTCTAACAGTTTATTAAAATAATCACTAATTATTCAGACTTCTAACAAATTTTCCAAATTAACTATTAAAACTTATACCTTAAATATTTTCTTGAATTCATTTAATGAAAATAACAATTGATTAATACGAAGTTTTAACTACTTTTTATTAATTTGGGTTCAATGTTAAAATTTAAAACGTGATCAAGTATTTTTAACATTATGTTAATGTTTTTCTAAAATTCATATCTATAACAAAGTTATAAAAATAATACACTCTGATGTGCTGCTACAACATTGCGCGTGCCACTTAAAACACGTTTTATAAAGTATCTATTATTTTTTTTCACCGCACGAAGAAAAGTGATGCATACTTTATAAAACGCGAAGCAGAAATGCATCAGAAAACATAGAGCAGTCAAATGCATTATTTGTCGTGCGTGCACGATAGTTTGCAACGCACGCACGCCACCACGTAGTGCGCATACGCATTATTTTTTATAACGTGGCGCGCACCACATTTATCGGGGCAAAAGTCTCTCCGTGTAGAAGAGATTATAAAAATTTTAACAATTAACACTTGAATACTAAATCTTATTAATTTAGAATTAGGACTTAGTATGTTGAATAGCCTTCAGCTTCTTTCTATAGCAATATCAGAGAGCGAAGTAAAATAATATCATTGATTTTTTTTATTAATAGATTAATTGTTTTAAAAATTGAAATTATTCAAAATTAAATAAAGTTAGTATATTAAAATTTAGAGTTTGAAAATATCATAGATATTATTTAATATGATGTAGCGGTCGAGCCTTAAATGCAAAAGCGTAAGCATTTTGCATAAAACTTACCCAAAAAAGGGGTTGGCACGTAGCCCCACTAGTTTGATATCGGTATCACCGCAGAAATACGTCTTTTGATGACATAATTCAGGAAAGGAGACGTCATTTGTTCATAACAAATTTTTAGAAAATGACGTCTTATTTTGTTCCAATGTGAAAAACGTTCAAGATATCTTAAAAGACGTTATTTAAAGACGTCTTTAATGGACGTCATTCAAAAATGTCTTTAATAGACGTCATTTAAAAATGTTTCAATTGACGTCATTATTTTCAACAGGGTACTTTTCGGCATAACATCCATTTTTTTAACAAAGGCAACGTCTTTTTCTTAACTCTGACATCATTTAATAACGTTATTAAATAGCGTCATAAAATGTTATTAGATGACGTCATTTTTTGTGCGAAGTTAAGACATACCAATAACGTCATAAAATGACGTCATCATTGTCAATAGTCATTGAAAAAAGACGTCATGGTACAGAAGAAATAATCGAACCCTAACGCTGATTCGACTGTAAGTCACTAGGTGGCGCTTTTTTAAGATTTGCGATCCCTCATACAAATCTCAGAGTCGCAGATATATAAGGCCGGAACGCCCTCAGTTTAAATGCAAATGCTCTTCGTTTTTCGAAGAGTTTAAACTACGAGGTTCACTTCGTTTTTGCTTTTTCTTTTAAATGGGAAATAAATATTAAGTAAAGACATTTTTCAATGACATAATTCATGAAAAATGACGTTTTTTTTCCAAATTTGGAGAATATGACGTCTAAAAAGACCTTTTTTAATATTGGTATCACCGTAGAAATACGTCTTTTGATGACATAATTCAGGAAAGGAGACGTCGTTTGTTTATAACAAATTTTTAGAAAATGACGTCTTATTTTGTTCCAATGTGAAACACGTTCAAGACATCTTTAAAGACATTATTTAAAGATGTCTTCAATAGACGTCATTCAAAAACGTTGTAATGATCTTGTACGTTTCAGAACTTACTCCGTTTAGATAACGTACTCAACATATACGTTAAAAATTTACTTCGAGTGACAACTAGCGCTATATTAAAATAATTTTATGTCCAATGCTCAAACCAGAGAATGCAAATGAATATTACAAATCAATAATATTAAAGTAAAATTAAATTTAGTATTTGGTATAGATAGAGTCTCAGATAATTAACTCTACGTTTTTCTTTATGCTGGATATTTTTTTAATATTTATAATCTTATCGCTCCTACCATTATTATTCAGTAATTTCTTCTTATTCCTTGACGGCTATATATCTAGTAAAATTCATATAATCCTTTTAAGTTAACTTAAACATTTTTACTAATAATACATGATTTTTATTGTTTTACGTACATGTTTTAAATAATGTTTGCTTTCATGATAATATGAATATTTTTTGTCTTTTTTTTAGGCTTTATTCGTTTAAAATCATGTTAAATAATTATATTGTCATTATAAAAATTATTTTGAATCGTCCCTTAACATAAAATTATTTTGAAGTGACTGTCAAAATTTAATTATATTGCATTATCCGCCGAGATACAATCATTTTGCATTCTTCGTTGAGATACAATTATATAACTTTCTCCGTTGAGATACAATTTCATCGAATTGTCCGACAAGATACAATTATATAGAAGCGATCATTAATATACAATTATATTGCACTCTCGACCGAGATACAATTTTATGTAATTGCCCGCTAAGATACAATTATATAGAACCAATCATAAAGGTACAATTATATTGAATATTAATTGAAGTACAATCATATTGAACGCTTCTTTGAGTTACAATTTCATGAATAGGAGACGTCGATAAACAAAGGTGCCAAAGTTTCGAAAATTATTTTATTCGACAGCAACAAAGTTCATTTTGTTCAATTCAAGATTTGTAATCTATTGACAAGGATAGAATTTCAATTTTTATTTTTTACATGTATATGAAGCTACGGAATCCACTTCATAGGGCCAAACTCGGAATAGTACCATATTTTGTCGCTAATTTGTCGTTTATTTGTTGCTCTATCCCGGATATTGTCACTCCAGTCGTTTCCGAGAAACAGTGGCTACCGTAGCTTAATATTAAGCTACGGCATCCACTACAGTAACTCAGGAACGGCTAGGGCTAGCAACTTAATTCTGGTTGCATAATTTGTCACTTTTTTGTCGCTCTAAGATAGAATAGTTCGTAAGTCCCAAAACCTGACCCAGATCCGGATATGGCCATTGGGCCCGAGTGAAAATGGAACCTTTTTTTCTTAATGTATCTAAAGAGTCATGCGATGTTTGATAATTTGTTGCTAATTTGTCGCTGACATTTGATCCAACACTGGATTTTGTAGCTCCTGCCGTTTCTGAAAAACAATGGCTACTCTAGCTTAATATTAAGCTACGGTATCCACTACAGTAATTCAGGAACGGCTAGGGCTAGCAACTCCATTCTGGTTGCATAATTTGTCGCTTTATTGTCACTCTAAGATAGGATAGTTCGTAAGTTCCAAAACCTGGCCTAGACCCGGATATAGTTATTGGGCCGGTGTAAAAATAAAAATATTTTTTCTTAATGTATCTAAAATGTCATGCGATGTTTAAAAATTTGTTGCTAATTTGTCGCTGGCATTTTATCCTATACTGGATTTTGTCGCTCATGCCGTTTCCGAGAAACAATAACTACTCTAGCTTAATATTAAGCTATGGTATCTACTACAGTAACTCAGGAACAGCTAGGGCTAGCAACTCCATTCTGGTTGCATAATTTGTCGCTTTTTTGTCACTTTAAGATAGGATAGTTCGTAAGTCCCAAAATCTGACCCAGACCCGGATATGACCATTGAGCCTGAGTAAAAATAAAAACTTTTTTTAAGGCATCTAATAAGTCATGCGATTTTTCTGATACTTGAATAGCTATAGAAAATTTGTCACCTTAAATATTTTTACATCCAAGCACAAAGCAAATTTTTTATGTTAAATTGATTTTAATTGGAAGGCATTTGAGAATAAGTCGCTCTTAATAATTAAAACAATTGAGACTTTGAGCGCAATTAAAAGATGTTTTTGATCCTACTAAGGCTTAAAGGATTTTGATGCTCTAGTGATTCTTTGAGCTACACCCTCTAAATATATTCTAATTTCTAAGTTTTTGGATTTAGATACGTCAGGAAATTTGTCGCTCATGATATTTCAATAAATTTGAACTTTCAATGCAATAAAAATATGATTTTAATTTAACAGAAGCTACAAGGATTTTGTCGCTCTAAAAATCTATGGTTCCTAGCACGCTAAAATGATTTTTATGCAAACTATTGTGATCCAAATTCATCTAGGAATTTGTCGCTCTTGATGTTTCAGAAAATCAACGGTTCAAAAGCAATATAAAGATAATTCTGATACATCGAAAGCTTCAAGGATTTTGTCGCTCTAAGAATTTATGGTTGCTGGCACAATAAAATGATTTTTATGCAAATTTTTTGATTTTCATGCATCTAGGAATTTGTCGCTCTTCAGATTGTTAATTATCAGACCTTTGAAAACAATAAAAAGATATTTCTGATATCACAAAAGCTGCAAGGAATTTGTTGCTTCTTAATTGATAGTATCCAAGTACATAGAAAATGCTTCAATGCAAGTTTTTTGCATTAGAATGAATTAGAGAGTTAGTCGCTTCTGACATTTGTAACTATTAAAACTTTGGATGCAATTAAAAAATGTTTGTGACCTTACTGAATCTTTAAGGATTTCGTCGCTCTAGTAATTCTTCAATCAGCTCATTCTCAATATTATTTTATATCAGTTCTTCGATTTATATGCGTTTGAGAATTTGTCGCTCATGATATTTAAACAAATCATAACTGCCTACGCAATAAAAATATAATTCGGATACAACAGAAGCTTCAAGGATTTAGTCGCTCTCAAAATCTACAATTCCTAGAGCTATAAAATGATTTCGATACAAATTTTGTGATTTTCATGCATCTGGGAACTTGTCGCTCGTGAGATTGTTAACTATCAGGTCTTTAAAAACAATAAAAAGATATTTCTGATATCACCGAAGCTGCAAGGAATTTGTTGCTTTTAATTAATGGCATCCCAGCACATAGGAAATGCTTCAATGCAAGTTTTTTGAATTAAAATGATTTAGAGAGTTAGTCGCTTTTGAAATTTTTAACTATCAAGACTTTGAATGCAATTAAAAAAGGTTCGTGATCTTAATAAAGCTTTAAGGATTTTGTCGCTCTTAAAATCTACAATTCCTAAAGCTTTAAAATGATTTTTATACGAATTTCGTGATTTTCATGCATCTGGGAATTCATTGCTCTTGAGATTGTTAACCATCAGACTTTTAAAACCAATAAAGATATTTCTGATATCACAGAAGCTGCAAAGATTTTGTTGCTTCTTAATTAATAGCATTCAAGCACATAGAAAATGCTTATTGCATGTTTTATGAATTAGAATGAATTAGAGAGTTAGTCGCTTCTGACATTTGTAACAATTAAGACTTTGAATGCAATTAAAAGATGTTTGTGTTCTTACTAAATTTTTTAGGATTCAGTCGCTCTATTAATTATTTAATCAGCTCACTCTAAATAATTTTTTATATCAGTTTTTCAATTCACATGCGTCTGGGAATTTTTCGCCGATGATGTTTGATAAAATAATAACTCTAAACGTAATACAAATATGATTCGGATACAACAGAAGCTTCAAGGATTTTGTCGCTCTTAAAATCTACAATTTCTAGAGCTATGAAATGATTTTGATACAAATTTTGTAATTTTCATGCATCCGGGAATTAGTCGCTCTTGAGATTGTTAACCATCAGACCTTTGAAAACAATAAAAAAAAATTTCTGATATTACAGAAGCTGTAAAGAATTTGTTGCTTCTTATTTAATAGCATAGGAAATACTTCTATGCAAGTTTTTTGAATTGGAATGAATTAGAGTAGGGCTCTGACTACCAGGTTAACCGAGTAATCGATTTAACCGGTTTTACTCGGTTAACATAAAGGTAATCGGTTCTGACGGTTTTTAAAGTTTCGGTTAATCGGTTAATCGGTTCACCGATAACTCGCGAACATTATAGAACTCGCGATTAATCGGTTAAAAATCGCCAAAAATTTTTAGTTAAAAATTTTATATTTTTTAAATTTATTACTTTATGAATCATATATGATAGCTTTAATTTTATATAATATGATAATTTTAATTTTCCAGTAATGGTAATATTAAATTTTATATTTAGTTTTTAATACTAATATTATTTCATATTCTAAAATTAAAGTTAATATATATTCACGTTTAAAAAAATTAATAAGGTTAATAATTGTAATAATACTTTCTATATTTTATTTGCATTATAAACATTTCTTTTTATTGATTATAAAAATCTTAATAAGTTAACAAAACAATCTCTACATAATTATAAAAACAAAAATATAAATAGAACAAGTAAATGGATAAACATGAAAAAAGATACTAAGCAACAGCTAAGAAAATTAATTAATTAAATTTCTATTCCGGTACAAAAACGTTAATAAATTTACATTTTCTGGATTTAAGCAGCTTTTTTTTGGAGTAACGATTTTTGCAGCAGTTGAAAATGTTCGTTCTGACGAAGCTGAAGTGGCTGGGGCTGCTAAATATTTTACAGCAATATTAAAAATATATGAATATTTTTTAGAATGATTTTTCCACCACTCTAAAGGATCTAAATTTCGTCCTAATTCTGATTCAGCTAAATATAATTTATATTGATGCCACCAATCTACCACTGTATTTTCTTCTTGGAACAAAAAATCTAAAGTACTGCTTTGACTCTGATCTCCGCTACTTGAGTCCATACTCTCATCTTCGGAATTAATTGAACTAAAAATGTCTTGTACAAATGTCAAAATTTTATTTTTCATCTCGGGATTTTTCATTGACAATGACTTGTATCTAGGATCAAAAAACTGTGCAACATGAGGCATTTCCGGTTCGTAAGTCTCATTTTCTTCCATCAGAAATCTTCTTTCTAGTGAATCTATTGCTGCTTTTTTAAAATTTATTGTGTTATCATCATCGTCAGCTGTAGAATCTAAATGTTTTTTTATTATATTATAAATTATAGGGCGCACCATAGAGATCGTAACAGTCTTCTCGCTACATAATAATGCTGTAGCTACTTGAAAAGGGCGAAGCAATTTCACCATTGTCTCCATATTATACCAATCAGTCTCTGAAATTTCCAGCTTTCTCGCTATATCACTTTTTGTAATTTGCCTATCCGCCAATACTAACGTGATGCCACCTCTATTGCGTAATAAACAGTCGCACATGAAATATTTTGAGTCCCATCGTGTTTCACAACTTTGTTTTAGCCTTTCAATTTTTAAATTCAATTCTATTTGTTTCTTCGAAAGAGCTTCACTTGCAATATTTGATTTCCGAAAATGCATCGTAATAGCACGGCCTTTTGCACACGTCACATTATATGATGGAACAGTAGCTAACGAATCTTTTACAACCAATTGGAATAGATGTGCATTACAATTTACACTGTCGGAAACTTCAATAATATTGCAAGCAGCATTCATTACTGAAGCATTATCATGAACCACAGCTTGGACTCTATTGACTAAATTCCATCGTTCCATTGTGCGTGTGACTACAGCAGCAATGTTAATTGCATTGGGTCTATCTTCCAAATGTTCACTGCATAAAGTTACATGACGCAAATTTAATTTGTTATCGATGAATTGAGCCTCAACCGAAATGTAACTTTCTTGCGCTCTTGAAGACCATTCGTCAATAGAAAGGCTTACGCCAGTCGCTTCAGAAAGTTCATGATTAACTTTAGCTGTAACGATACTAGCTATATCATTTAGCCGACGGAAAATAGTTTCTTCACACGGTACTTTATAGGCAGGTTCCAAAACTTTGATAAAATTTTTTAATCCATCTGATGAGACAAGCGAAACTGGCAAAAGATTGGTGGCTATTAATGTAGCAATAGCCTCAGTTATTTTTTCTTGTCTTTGAGCACTGCAAATCTCCCTTTCGTCATCATTTCTCCTTGGTCTTTTGCGTGGTGTTGAATGAAAACTTAATTCGTCAGCATTAGAATCATCGAAATTCAATGAATTTAATTCTTGACTGGTACTAAACAAACAAAAACAAATAAATAAAATTAATGGGGACTTTGCATAAAAAAATGCGTTATATCCGTCTGGTAGAATACGAAAAAATAAAAGACCCGTATTTTTTCGTTTTTTAAAATATGATGAATTGCAAAAGTTATAGCCAGTATAAATTAATACAATTTTGATATATATAGATATAGCGCCAATGCATATGACGTCACGAGTTCACCTGCACCCGTGACGTCACACCAATTTTCAACTGCCTATATCTCTTTGAGTTTTCATTTTTATGATAAAAGAAAAAATACGTGTCCTTTATTTTTTATTTTTTTAAATGATGGATATAATGGATTTAAAAAAAATTTTTTATGCAACATCCCTATTAAAAAATTATAATAAAATTGTCAAAAATATAGGAAAGAAAATTATCAAAATCTAACACTTAAAGGATTTAAAATTCAAGTTACAAAAATGTCATGAAAAACAAAAACTTAATATTCATAAAATTCAAATACTTATTTTAATAAATAATATATAAGCATGCTTAGATGCTAGTAAAAACATAAATTACTTTTGTGTTTGTTGTTCAGAATCGTCAGAAGGAAGTTTGTTGTAAATCTTTTTCAAATGATTCGCAATAGCTGATGGAGACCAGTTGTATCTAAGTTTTTTATCACATAAATCGCAAATTACGATTGTTTTGTCATCAGAAAGTGTAGCAAACTTCCAAACCCAACTTTTTAATCGAGATGCCATGCTTAAATAGATTTAAATACTTATGAAAGAAATTTTTGAAATCATAATTTTTTAGAAGCTTTTTTCGTTTAATTCATACCTTTTTCTACCGTGCACAAAAAAGGTCTCGATCGGAAAATGCTGAATGAGTTTTATCACAACTTTGATTTTACAACAGTTCTTAAGAATCTATATAAAAAATTAAAACTGTAGGTTATCATTTTATAATATTTTACACTTCAAGCGAATAAATTGAGTATAGTACATTTAAATTTTCATTAGAATATGTATATACTAATAATACTATTAAAGATAACGCTAATATAAATAATAAAATCATTGTAGAATATTATTGAATTTTAATCAAATTATTTAAAAATTTCTCATTTCGCTAATTACTACTGAATGTATGTAAAAAATATTACTTACTGACAACGAAGTAATTACACTAACACTTGTTTTTCAAACGATTACGTATAAATTGCTTTTATACTGCTCCACGTCTGATCAATAGCTATTTACTTCAAGCAAATGATCTACGTTCGATGTACGACAATCACAATTATAAACATCTGAACCTAACCAAAACTTACATATAAACATTCATTCGAAAAGGTATACTATAAATATTAGATGTAGTATTAAGATTATTATAGAATATTATTTAATTTCTATTAAATTATTGAAACGTTGTTATTATAGTTATTTTATTTTTTGAAATTATATTATTTTTTAAAAATATTTTAGTTATTATAATTAATTTTTATTATTATTTTATAATTGCACAGCGTTTAAATTATATTAGGCCATCTGATATTATTTATATTATAATAAATTAAAATTATATGGAATATTTCATTCAAAATTTCTTGCGGTTTTAAACTGGTTAATCGCGAATTCTATTTTTCGCATGGTTTTCGGTTAATCCGTTAACCGGTTAACTGAAGCCGCCAAAATTGCCATAACCGACTGCTTGTTGATCTACCCGGATCGAACCGGGTAACCGTTAATCGGTTATCCGGTTAACCAGGTATAAGTCCAAGCCCTAAATTAGAGAGTTAGTCGCTTCTGACATTTGTAACTATTAAAACTTTGGATGCAATTAAAAAATGTTTCTGACCTTACTGAAGCTTCAAGGATTTCGTCGCTCTAGTAATTCTTTAATCAACTCACTCTAAATATTTTTTTATATCAGTTTTTCAATTCACATGCGTCTGGGAATTTTTCGCTGATGATGTTTGATAAAATAATAACTCTAAACGCAATACAAATATGATTCGGATACAACAGAAGCTTCAAGGATTTTGTCGCTCTTGAAATCTACAATTCCTAGAGCTATAAAATGATTTTTATACAAATTTTGTAATTTTCATGCATCTGGGAATTCGTCGCTTGTGAGATTGTTAACCATCTGACTTTTGAAAACAATAAAAACATATTTCTGATATCACATAAGCTGCAAGGAATTTGTTGCTTCTTAATTGATAGCATCCTAGCACATAGGAAATGCTTCAATGCAAGTTTTTTGAATTGGAATGATTTAACCCTTTGAGGGGTACATTTTTATCTGAAAAAACGCGTTTTTCCACGTTAGTTGTTTAAAAAAAAACTTAAATTATATAAATTATTAATAAATTGTGCTTGGCCCTAATACCTTACAGTCGCAAGAGTCTAGAAAGTGTTTGTAAGCATTTACAAGTTGACAAAATGTACTGCAAGTACGAGAAAAACCAAGGCGAAAGAGGTGGTACATATATGTACCACCACCCCTCAAAGGGTTAAAGAGTTAGTCACCTTTGACATTTGTAACTATCAAGACTTTGAATGCAATTAAAAGATGTTTGTGATCTCACTAAAGCTTTGAGGATTTTGTCGCTCTAGTAATGGTTTAATCAGCTTACTCTAAATATTTTTTTATGTCGGTTCTTCAGTTTACATGCGTCTGGGAATTCGTCTCTCATAATATTTGATCAAATCATAACTCTAAACGCAATAAAAATATGATTCGGATACAACAGAAGCTTTAAGGATTTAGTCGCTCTTAATTGAAGAACTGATATAAAAAATATTTAGAGTGAGCTGATTAAAGAATTACTAGAGCGACAAATTCTTTAAGCTCTGGTAAGGTTTCGAACATCTTTACATTGCATTCAAAGTTTTAATAGTCGCAAATTTCAGAAACGACTAACTCTCTAATTCATTCCAATTCAAAAAACTTGCATAAAAGCATCTCCTATGTGCTTAGATGCTATGAATTAAGGAGTAACAAATTCCTTGCAGCTTCTGTAATATTAGAAATATCATTTTATTGTTTTTAAAGGTCCGATGGTTAACAATCTCAAGAGCGACAAATTCCCAGATGCTTGAAAATCACAAAATTTGCATAAAAATCATTTTATAGCTCTAGGAATTGTACATTTCAAGAGCAACAAAATCCTCGAAGCTTCTGTTGTATCAGAATCATCTTTATATTGCGTTTAAAGTGTTAATTCGATAAAATATCAAGAGCGACAAATTCCAAAAACTTAAAAAAAAGAATACATTTAGAGGGTTCAGTTTAAAGATGTACTAGAGCAACAAAATCCTTAAAGCCTCAGTAAAATCAAAAACAACATCTTCTAATTGCGCTTACAGTCTTAATTGTTTTAATTATCAAGAGCGACTTATTCCCAAATACATTCCAATTAAAATCAATTTAACATGAAAAATATCCTTTGTGCTTGGATGTAAAGATATTTAAGGTGACAAATTTTCTATAGCTACTTAAGTATCAGAAAAATCGCATGACTTTTTAGATGCATTGAAAAAAAAGTTTTTATTTTTACTCAGGCTCAATGGCCATATCCGGGTCTGGGTCAGATTTCGGGACTTACGAACTATCTTATCTTACAGCGACAAAAGAGCGACAAATTATGCAACCAGAATGGAGTTTCTAGCCCTAGCCGTTCCTGAGTTAGTGTAGTGGATACCGTAGCTTAATATTAAGCTAGAGTAGCTATTGTTTTTCGGAAATGGCTGGAGCGACAAAGTCTAGTATAGGATAAAATGTCAACGACAAATTAGCAACAAATTATGAAACATCGCATGACTTATTAGATACATTGAGAAAAAATGTTTTTATTTTCACTAGGGCCTAATGGCCATATCGGGGTCTGGGTCAGGTTTTGGGACTTACGAACTATCTTATCTTACAGCGACAAAAGAGCGACAAATTATGCAACTAGAATGAAGTTGTTAGCCCTAGCCGTTCCTGAGTTACTGTAGTGGATGCCGTAGCTTAATATTAAGCTACGGTAGCCATTGTTTTTCGGAAACGGCTGGAGCGACAAAATCCAGTATTGGACCAAATGTCAGCGAAAAATTAGCAACAAATTATTAAACATAGCACGACTTTTTAGATACATTAAGAAAAAAAGTTTTTATTTTCACTCGGGCCTAATGGCCATATACGGGTCTGGGTCAGGTTTTGGGACTTACGAACTATTCTATTTTAGAGCGACAAAAAAGCGACAAATTATGCAACCAGAATGGAGTTGTTAACCCTAGCCGTTTCTGAGTTATTGTAGTGAATGCCGTAGCTTAATATTAAGCTACGGTAACCATTGTTTCTCGGAAACGGCTGGAGCGACAAAATCCAGTATAGGATAAAATGTCAGCGACAAATTAGCAACAAATTATTAAACATCGCATGACTTTTCAGATACATTAAGAAAAAAAGTTTGCATTTTCACTCGGGCCCAATGGCCATATCCGGGTCTGGGTCAGGTTTCGGGACTTACGAACTATTCATTCTTGGAGCGACAAAAAATCGACAAATTATGTAACCAGAATTAAGTTGCTAGCCCTAGCCGTTCCTGAGTTACTGTAGTGGATGCCGTAGCTTAATATTAAGCTACGGTAGCCATTGTTTCTCGAAAACGGCTAGAGCGACAAAATCCGGGATAGAGCAACAAATTAGCGACAAATTAGCTACAAAATATGGTACTATTCCGAGTTTGGCCCTATGAAGTGGATTTCGTAGCCTAATATACATATTTTTTACTTAAATTCATTGCCAATTTTCTACGAAAAAACTGTGAATACCACCTGAGACATATTTATTTTTTTGTAAACAATTAGCAATAAATTTGAATGAAAAATAAAAATTTCATCCTTGTCAATAGATTCTAAATTTTAAAATGAACAAAATAAACTTTGTTGCTGTCGAATAAAATCATTTTTGAAACTTTGGCACCTTATATTATGATCACATTAGATTTCGATAAAAGTTATAAACTTTAAAATGCTATAACTTTTTAATAAATTGTTAAATTTGAATCAAACAAGGTTAAAATAATTGTTTTAATATTATCTAATAAATTACTTTGTCAAAAATTGAATAAACCCTTTTTACCCAAAAATATAAACCATTATCAAAAATACTAACTTTTGACACAGACTGTTTAGCCAGAATATCCTTAATGCAAATCAATATTGAAAACAAATCTAATATATAAAACCTAATAATTATTTAAAATATTTATTTTTTAATAGATTAGTTATTTAGTATTAATAATTTATGGCATGCAATTTTTATGTAGTTTTTATATTTTTTAACTTATTTTAGAATGAAGAGGGGGTCACGTATCTCCATCCTTTTCTAATCAAAGAATTAATTTTTAGCAAAAACTAATAACTTTAGGAAAAAATAAAGAGAAAGCCGCATCTCGTATCAGAAAAAGCAAAATTTTCTTTCATAAAGAAGAAATAATTTTATTGCTTAGTTTTCAAGAAAACCTTGAAAAACCAAATTGTTCACCCTAACCTCTATGTTTTAAGTTTTTCAAGGTTTTCTTGAAAACAATACAATAAAATTAATCCTTTCTCATTAATATATTGTTGCTTTTTCGATACAAGATGCGGTTTTCTCTTCATTTTTTGCTAAAATTATTAGTTTTTATAAAAAAATCAATTCTTTGATTAGAAAAGGACAGATATACTCGATTTGCTCTTAATTCTATTAAAAAAAAAATATAGTATATTATGCACCTAGGGAGGTAAAATAAAGGACAGGCCATAGCACGAGTGAATTGACACCCAAAGCGAAGCCGAGGGTGGCAAACTTGTGCTATGGGTTGTCCATTTTACCTTCCGTGGTGCATATACGATTTTTTTTCAACAATGAGGCTAAAATTAGCACTTTTCGTTTTCCGTGACGGGAGCAAAAGTGGTATTTTTAGCCCACTGTTGAAAAAAATAATTTTTTTACTTAGAGAAATAATAGAATCAACAATTTCATCGGTATCTAGATTTTTCATATTTATACAACAAATAAAATCTTCCTTGCCAACAATTCACGAGCTCTTAGTCACGGAGTAACAAAATATTCGAGATACAGAACTCTACGAATCAAAAGAATTTGCATACGCTATAAACAAAATATGCAACGTTGCCATTTGACGAACATGTTCGGAAAAATATCATTAACGGTGTATGTACAAGAACAGTGCTATACGGTCACTTCTTAAATTTGGTTATTCAAACTTTCTTTTTGTGTAGTAGCGCACTTGAAAGAGTTTACTGGTATAGGTAAAAAGTGTTTAAGAAAATGCATGCTATACAAAATAAACTGGTTATAGAGTGGCAGGTGTAAAGAATCTTAGAATATCGTTTTTTCTTTACTAACCTTTGACGCCACAGCCATATATCAAACGTATAGCTTCAACAAAACAGGAGTAGGTTTGCTAAAACTGTATATAAAGTAGTTCTAAGTTATGAGCAACAAATAATCATAATTATTAATTACATAGATGACTTGTTGCACATCCATATCAAAATATATTATTTTGTTTATTTAATTTGTTTCATTGTAACCCCAGTCAAAAACGTCAGGCTCGTTACGAGCTTGAAGCGAGCTCGAATTGGTACTCGATTTCGGGCTTGATTGTCTCGATTCAACTACGAGCAAGTTCGGATTCATCCGAAGCTAGATTGATGAGAATCTATGACAGATTTTAACGGAGTTCGAATCTCACTCCGAGTGAATTCGAACCTGTTTCGAGTTGAGCTGAGCTTAATTCGAGCCAATCAAGCCAGAAATCGAGCTCAATTCGAGCGAATCGAGTACCGATTCGAGCTTGCTTCGAGCTCGTAACGAGCCCGACGTATTTTACTGGGTCATAATACATAATTAGCATTTCGCATGAAAAAATGTATTTTATCCGTCTGATAAAATACAAAAAAAACAAAAGACCCGTATTTTTGTTTTTGAAAATATGATAAATTGCAAAAGTTACAGCCGGTATAATTTAATACAATTTTACTGTATATACAGTGCGTCTCATAACTATAAAAACACCCAATCGTCATATGTCATAAGTACTTTATGTGTTGCAAAAAGGTGCATATCTCGGTAAAACTTGTTTTTACATCTTATAAATGAATAACTCTGATGAACTTCATTGGTGTAAAGCTTTATAAGGCATAAAAATAATGTATTTATTAACTTTATATATTAAAATAAAAAATAATTACAAATTTTGCCGTCCCATAACTACAGAAACACTTAGGAAAATCAGAAATTTAACTATTTAAGACTTTGTTTCACAATTTAAAACATGAAATTTTGTTTATTTCAACTAATTGATTGAACTTTAAATATATTTTAATACTTTGTATGACCACCATTTGCTTGAATAAGTTCAAAAATGCGACTTTCCATACTAGCTACAAAATTTTTAATAGTATCTGACTCATTTTCACACCATGCTTACAAAACTGCATTTTGGAACTCTCCAACAGAGTTATATTGTTTGTTGTTGACATGAATTTTGCGAACAAGAATACCCCAAAGATTTTCAATAGGTTTAATGTCTGGGAAACACGCAGACCAAAAAAAAAACTTTAATATCATTTTAAAGAAACCAATTTTTGTTTCTCGACTAGAACGTACCAGTGCATTGTTTTGTTAGAAAACAAGCTCTAAGTTTTCATTATTATCCATAAACGGTAATAAATTATCTTTTAATATACGAATATACTCTGCACAATTCATTCTGCAAGATGGAAAAGACAGAGGCAAAGTTTCACGGGAATTAAAAGCTCCCAACACCATTAAACTTCCGCCACCAAAATTTCTACAGAAGAAGTATTGCGGTTCTTTTCGTAAATCTCTCCAGTATTAATTACCATCTGGGCCATCAAGATTGAACTTTTTTTAATCAGAGAAAATTACCTTAAAAAATTAAAATTAAATAATTCATTTTGAAATAAAAAAATAAATAGTTTACCATTTTCCAGTTCATAGTCATATTCAATTTAGCAAAACTTAATCTAGCTACTTTATGACGTGATAATAATTTCGAAACTTTTGTGTTTTTTGTCGTGTAATATATGCATATTGTTGAAATAATCGACGCACAGATGATTGAGAAATATTAACTGGCAAACGATATTTTATCTAATTTAAACTTTTTGTACACTGAGAGGAATCCGCTCTTGAAGCAAGAAGAATATTCGATTTGAGTGCGATCTGTTTGAATCAAAATGAAATCCACTTCATGGAAGTATTTTTTCTATTATTTCGGAAAATGAGTGCTTTTTCCTTCACGTGGAATATCCACTTGAATCAAGATGAAACATGTTTACAGTTAGCGGATGTTTATTTACATCAAACTGAAATTCACTAGCTGCAAGTGTATTTTTCTTCGACGCAAGTTTATATCCGCTAAAACGAAGAAGAAATTCATTTCGTTATAATTTTGAAAATTAGCACCTCTATATAATTTAGATTTATAATTACAATAAGTGACATATGTCGGATGTTTATTTAAATATATATATATATATATATATATATATATATATGAAATGTTACTTTTGATTTTTGAAATTTTATAAATATTCTGTATTTTATTCTTATTATTTATGGGCTTCATAGCCTTCATAATTGTCAAATTATTACACTAAATAAAATATTTTCAAGTATTTGAAAATTAAAAGTAATATTTTAAAATAAAGTAATTGAAAAAAATTTTTTGTGTTCTATAGCCTTGTGTTTATCTCCTAATATTATTTTAATTTTTTTAACTTTTTTATTATTTTATTTAGCTTTTTAACTGTTCTTACAAAAAATTTAAACGAAAATAGAAAAAGTTTTATAACGATATCACCATAATTAATAAATATTTATTTGATTAAAAGTTTTCATAAATATTTTATTGATAAAAGTTAATTATACTTCCGTAGGAAACGGATCATCTATTTTATATATTTATTTACTTGTAGTTAGTAGATATCTATTAAATTAATTTAGTTCAATGAAATAGATATCCACTTACGATTAGTGGATGAATCAAATATTTATGCACTTGCATTTAGTTGATATCTATTTAATAAATCTGTTTTAATCAAATATATATTCACTTGCGGTAAATGGATTTAAAGAAAACAGATTTTATGCTTAATTTAAGCATATCGCTATTAGGACGTAAAACAAGAAGAATTTCTGCTAGTGGCAAGTGGATTCCTCTTGCTTCAAGAGATTTCTCTCAGTGTAAGACTTAATTCAGACTCACGATATGCTTGAATTTGTCCTCTTTTGTTATCAATTAAATACTTACCTCTGGGCATTTTGTATTTGTTTATTTTAATAAATAAACTATCGTCTGTCAAAAAAAATTCAATTAGTGGAGAACTCATCAGTTATTCGAATAAGCTTCTGTTACAGTTAGCTACTCTAGGTTGCTCTATTGGATTCTATCGCAAACTCAAGATCAGTTACTACTATAAACAAAGAAAATAGACGCTTATAGAAGGATACTTCTGGGTTAGATTTTTCGTCCGAAATACTGGGTAACACTTTAACACTGTTTGTATATCTATATATTTGGCAGAAATTTCCCATTTAAGAGTACGCTTCTATAAGCGTCTATATTCGTTGGTATAAATTAGGCATAGAGAACAGGAAATTTAAAGTATAAGCACGCATGAAAATTTTAAATTTAATGAAAATATTATACTGGTTAACAATTTCTTGCATAAAAATATTGCATACTAAAATATATACTGATTTTTTTCAAATAGAACTGTACAAAAAAATTTTGTGATTATTTGAGTAAAATAGCCTAAATGCATAATTAACAATAAATTAATAAAGTCATTAGAGTAAATACATTTTTGTGTTTTGAACTAGTGAAATAATTTTGTAAACAGTAGAATTTGTATTATTTTATATAAAAGTAATATAAAGTACCGGTAAAAAAATCACCATCGGAAATAATTGAAATTTTCTAAAATGTTTCTATAGTTATGGGAAGGCGAAATTTGTAATTGTTTTTTATTTTTATATATAAAGTTAATAAATACATTATTTTTATGCCTCATAAAGCTTTATACCATTGAAACTCATCAGAGTTGTTCATTTATAAGATATAAAAACAAGTTTTACCGAGATACACATTTTTTTGCAACACATAAAGTACTTATGACATATGACGATTGGGTGTTTCTATAGTTATGAGACGCACTGTATATATAAAAATAGCGCTATGATAAATGACGTCACAATTGCTATGACAATCGTGATGTCACATATTTTAACTGTCTCTATCTATTTAAGTTTTTATTTTTATGAAATAAGTGTCTATTATTTCTTCTTTTTCTAAATAACGGATATAATGAAGAGAAAAAAATTCATGCAACATCCCGATTTCATAAATAAAATTTTCAGGTTGTCTGATCTTCCATTTTGTATTTAAAATTAATTTTGAAAATTTTTTTTTTGGGCCTTATATTTTATTGAGCCTTATACTTTCTTGGGCCTTATATTTTTTTAGGTCTTATAATTTTTTAGACTCGATATTTTTTTGGGCCCAATATTTTTTCGGTCTCTATATTTTTTGGGCCTTATATTTTATTGAGCCTGATACTTTCTTGGGCCTTATATTTTTTTGTGCCTTATAATTTTTTGGATTTAATATTTTTTGGGCCCAATATTTTTTCGGTCTCTATATTTTTTGGGCCTTATATTTTATTGAGCCTTATACTTTCTTGGGCCTTATAATTTTTTGGACTCAATATTTTTTGGGCCCAATATTTTTTCGGTTTCTATATTTTTTGGGCCTTATATTTTCTTGGGCTTTATATTTTTTTGATTCCTACATTTTTTTGGTCAATATGTTTTCTAACGTAGCGTTTCATCCAAGCCTGTATACTTTTCCATTGGATTCTTTAGTGGAGCGCATTTTTATAATGTTTTATATAGGCTCCGCTCCAGGCGCTATAATATTTTTTTTTATTTCAAATGCAATGTTTTAACGTCTCATGCTTACACTAGACATTGCAAATCTAATAGCGCATCTCCATATGCAGCTGACTTAACAGCATATCCTCATATGCAACCGATTAAACAGCGCATCCCAATATGCAGCCGATTCAACAGCGCATCCCAATATGCAGCCGATTCAACAGCGCATCCCCATATGCAGCCAATTCTACAGCGCATCCCTATTTGCAGCCGATTCAACAGCGCATTCCCTAATGTAATCGATTTAATAGCGTATCCTCGTATGCAGCCGATTTAACAGCGCGTCCTTTATACAGCTGATTCAACATCATATTAAACTATTTTGAAAGCGTCAGTTGATATTTATTTTTATTAAATATCATATATTTTATTATATTTCGAGTTCAACTATTAACACAATCTAAAACATAAATATAATAGTATATTTCGGTACTAGTGTGATAAAGTGATTTTTTACTTGTGTGGCGGTTTGCGTCCGAGCGAAGCGAGGATGAAAAGGTCACACAAGTAAGAAATCACTTTCTCGCACGAGTATCGAACACTATTTTTTGACACGACGTGTGAGAAGCTCCATTTTCGCACGTGTCACTTTGTACAGCGTGCGTGAAATCGAGCTTCTTGTACGGAGTGTCAAAAAATACATATTGACATATTCTTTATAATATCTCTTTATAAACAATGTTTTTTGTATATATTGTGTTCTGATCATTTTTATTTTCTCCGTTGACAATAGCGTAGTCACCTAAAAATAATTTTAAATTGTTTTTAAATTTCGTTCTTGAAAGAGCATCATATAATTGCCCATGACTGAAAACTGGTGACGGCAAATAAACACCAACTTTTTCATAAGATTGTCCGTGTGATTCATTAATAGTCATTGCGAATCCTAATCTAATAGGAAACTGTTTTCGTTGCATATTGAATGGAATTTCTTCCGTAGATATAGATAAATTTATTCTTGGAATGAAAACTAATTTACCTTTGTTTTGACCAGCTGCTAATTCCACTTGAATGGAATATTTAAGCATTTTTTTTACTACCAACCTTGTTCCATTACAAAGTCCCTTATTGACATTTAAATTTCTTAAAAGTATAATGATAGCCCCTACTTTCAAATGTAATTTATATGGTGGAAGTCCATTAGGAGTTAACTCATTTAAAAATTCTGTAGGTAACATAATATCTAAATTTTCTTTGTTATAATCTTCAGCAGTATCAATACTCAAATATTCAACATGGTTTCCTTCCATTAAATTCAAAACATTATTATTGATTTCAGTAACATCATTATTTTTAGGAGCCAAAATAACTTTTTTTGTTATTTTCGTATTGTCTACTTTTATTGTTTTTCCGAATATTTCTTCGACAAGATTTTCTTTAATGATAAAATTATCTAGTATAGCACTTACTTCATTATCATCTTCAAAAACATCGCGGCGTTTTTCTTCTCCGATGTCTAATAAACATTGTTTAAAATTATTATCATTATCCGAAACTCACAGATTTTCATTTAACTTCATTTGCTTAAAATTTTGCCATAATAAACTAAATTTAACTGAATTTTAATTAATGTTCATACGGCTACCATGTCGTACAATTGGTAATGTTTGCCTGAAATCTCCTGATATAATTACAGTTTTACCACCAAAGGGTTGGTTTAGATTGCATAAATCTTGAAAAAGACGATCAACCGCTTCAAAAGCAAATTTTGAAGTCATGGATATTTCATCCCAAATAATTATTTGTGTTTCCTTTAATTGTTTGCCTTCTGCAGAATTAGGTTTAACATTACTAGTTGTACAATCTGTTATATTTAACGGTAGTTTCAATGTTGTATGCACGGTTTTTCCATCGACTAATGAATTCGCTGCTATACCTGTCAAAGCTACACATAAATAATGTATGATATGATATTTAAAATAAGCCATTAAAACGTTAAGAGTCCGCTGTATCTCTGTCCTTTTCTAATTAAAAAATTGACTTTTTTCCCAAAATTAGCAACAAGAGGCAAAAATAAAGAGATGGTTTCGATGTGTTTAATAAAATGTAATATTTTCTTTGATTAGTATGAATTAATTTTATTGCTTCGTTTTTAAGAAAAGTTGGAATAACTTAAAAAATTAGAAAGAGTACCCCCCGTTA
This sequence comes from Anastatus disparis, assembly GCA_017163975.1. Taxonomy (NCBI): domain Eukaryota; kingdom Metazoa; phylum Arthropoda; class Insecta; order Hymenoptera; family Eupelmidae; genus Anastatus; species Anastatus disparis. The sequence continues at coordinate 429,058 of JAFFSR010000320.1, read as the reverse complement.
AGATAGGTAAAATGCCCTCCCTCATATATTTTAAAACTAATATTTTTTCTTGTTTTTATAGTAATTAAGATTAGGTTTTGTTATATTTATAGTTTCCTAACACATACCCTAACCCCAACATAACCTAAAAATCACTTTTTTTTATAAAATTTTTTTTTTATCTGGAAGGATGAATGATATTAATCCCGCGAAAGACATATGACTAGGTCTTAGCACTCTCTTCAACTGTGATTTTTTGCGAGTCCTAGAAAGCAGTTTTTCTAACCTAAAAATAACATTTAAATCATAAAATCTCCGTAACTTTGCTCAGGGAGGGGCTACAAGTAATTTTCTGGGCTTAAAATTTGTATTTTTAAAAAACAAATAAAGTTTATAATGACCAAAGATTCGAATCTGGCATGGCGCCATGGCGAAAAACTCGAAAAACCATTTTTTCATAGGTTTTCTGTCGGTTATTGGTCTCTAGCAATTCACAAGTCATTTTTAAAGAAAAAAAAATAGCTTCATTGGATTCTACGTGAAAAAATACATTGAAAATATGCATGATTACTTTAGGAATACTTGGATGCTGTTACAAAACAATTAAAAAAATAAAATAATTCTAGAATTATTACATAGCTACTTTGCGTCGTTGCTGCATTTTATGTTTTTATGACCTTGGTCATCTCTTTAGAGTCTCAAAGCTACTATTCAATGTATCCATAGGCAAATTATGTCCACTACATCCGAAAAACAGAGACAAATACTAGACAGATAACGTTAACTCCTATATATACATATATATATATATATATATATATATATATATATATATATATATATATATATATATATGTGTGGAATAACTTGCTATCCCTCGTATATACATAAGGAATAGTGAGTTGTTCTTAGGAAACGCAAATTATTTTTCTTATACATAGATAAAAAACCAATGTTTATCTATTCCTGTAACCCTGGTAGAAATTTTCAGCATCTTTTGGCCAAGCATAGGCCATTTTTTATCAATTTGGCCAAAAAATGCTAAAAATCATCGCCAAATATCCTGCTATCTAGCGACCTTTCATGGTGAAAAGTTGACAAAATAATGGTGAATATATTTAATTTTATTATAATATTTTATTTGAAAAATTAGAACTTATCAATTTTAAAATAATAAATCATTTATGAATTATAAATTATCAAACAATAATATTAATTGCGCGCTTCGCGCGCCCTCGGCAATTTCAGCTCAAGCGACAAATATTGCCCTCGATTCATATTCCACCTGAATACGGCCAAAGGACATATATAACTAATATATATATATATATATATATATATATATATATATATATATATATATATATATATGAGAAGCAATAGCTCCTAGAGTTCCTAGCAATAACTCACTATTCTTTGTATATATATATATATATATATATATATATATATATATATATATATATTCCGTCCTTGTCTCTCTAATGATTCAGTGATCTCTCGATACAAGAGATTGCGATATAAGAGATTTCGAGCTCTTTCTCCTAAATATGGGCGTGAGCCTAAGTATTTGCGTTATCCCACCACTATGAAAGTGAGAGAGACAGAATATACGCGCATGTTGGATACAACTCACACAACAAAACAGTAGGTGTGGGTATCACTTTTGACTCGAGCGTGTTGGGGACTCTTTGTATGAGAGAATTTTCAAGAAAATTCCTCTCCTGAAGGCCCGTTGATTCTCTTGTATCCAGAGTCTACTGTAATACAAAAAGACAGATGATACGACCGTTACTTTAGTTATGTTTAAAAATCTTATTTTGGCGTGCAATAGGCGTAATTTAGCTGTAAATACATCGAATAGTAGCTTTATGACTCTAAAGAGATAATGATCTTTTAATTTTTGAATTTGGAACTTAATTGGAATCATTTAATTGTTCAAATCTATCGAGTTCGTTATTTACGGAGGACAGAAAACATGTTAGGTCTCTTACAAGCTAAAAAAGAACACTAAAAAGAATAGTTACAGGAATAGATAAACATAGGTTTTTTATCTATGTATAAGAAAAATAATTTGCATTCCCTAAGAACAACTCGCCATTCCTTATGTATATACGAGGGATAGCAAGTTATTCCACATATATATATATATATATGTATATATAGGAGTTATAGTTATCTGTCAAGTATTTGTCTCTGTTTTTCGCGTACAGTGGACGTCATTTGCCTATGAATACATTGAATAGTAGCTTTGAGACTCTAAAGAGATGACCAAAGTCATAAAAACATAAAATGCAGCAACGATGCAAAGTAGATATGTAATAATTTCAGAATTATTTAATTGTTTTAATTGTTTTGTAACAGCATCCAAGTATTCCTAAAGTAATCATGCACATTTTCAATGTATTTTTTCACGTAGAATCCAATGAAGCTATGTTTTTTTCTTTAAAAATGATTTGTGAGTTGCTAGAGACCAATAACCGACAGAAAACCTATGAAAAAATGGTTTTTCGAGTTTTTCGCCATGGCGCCATGCCAGAATCGAATTTTTGGTTATCATAAATTGTATTTGTTTTTTAAAAATACAAATTTTAAGCCCAGAAAATTACTTGTAGCCCCTCCCTGAGCAAAGTTACGGAGATTTTATGATTTAAATGTTATTTTTAGGTTAGAAAAACTGCTTTCTAGGACTCGAAAAAAATCACAATAAAAGAGAGTGCTAAGTCCTAGTCATATGATTTTCGCGGGATTAATATCATTCATCCTTCCAGATAAAAAAAAAATTTTATAAAAAAAGTGATTTTTAGGTTATGTTGAGGTTAGGGTATGTGTTAGGAAACTATAAATATAACAAAACCTAATCTTAATTACTATAAAAACAAGAAAAAATATTAGTTTTGAAATATATGAGGGAGGGCATTTTACCTATCTTAACGGGGGGTACTCTTTGTGTCAAATAATGGGATTTTCAAGTTATTCCAACTTTTCTTGAAAATAAAGCGGTGGAATTAAATTATTCTTATCAGAGAAAATATTGCTTTCTATTACACGAATCGAAACCATCTCTTTATTTCTGCCTAAAGCTATTAGTTTTTATAAAAAATAAATTTTAAATAGATTCGGTAAAACAGGTAAATGTGTCGGTATACAGCTGACTCTTAAGTAAATAACTTTTTCCACTTCCACCCGGTCCATCTATAAAAATATATTTTTCTTTACTTTGGTTGTTTAAACTTTTTAGTGTAGAGTCGAATATTTGCCTTTGTTTATTATTTAAAGAATTTATTTTCATTTCTAATTCATTAAGAATATAATTATTATGATTTAAAATTGTTTCATTATTATCTTCTTCTATAAATGTGCTTATGTTAGATAAATTAAAATCGTTTAATGAAAATCCATTGACTCGTAAATTATTTTAATAACATTCAATGCAAGTTTTTCACCTATATTTTTTTCGTATTTAGGGTGGTAAAATTTATCTTTATATTTTTCATATAAATCTCGTGCACTTATAGGATTATGAAAAACGCAAATAAAAGCAAATAATTCACAAAGAGCATAAGGGAATCCTGTTGAAGATGTTTCTTTCAAGCATCTATCCCATTCTTTATCTTCATTAATTAATTGTTTTGCCTTAGCTGCCTAATAAAACGAATGATACATCACATCATCAACAGTACGCAAAGCTTCAAAAGACGTGGCTCCTTTAACATGTAATAGTAATAATCTAATAAAATAACGTTCTCTATCTTTCGGACTTACTAAGTACATTCTACTGAGTATTGGTTTTTTTTTCTTTTGTTACACTTTTTCAGTTTTTCATCAAATGTATAAAAATTTAGTATTTCTGAATATAAGTAATTTCGTGTTTCAAAATCTTCTCTATTAAATTCAAAATATGCTGTTAATGTTGTTCCAACATTTTTTTGCATGATCATTTTTTCTTTTCCTTCTTTAAAAAATACGTTTTGTTGATTCTCTTGATGAACGCTTAGACGTTTTATAGTATGTGGAATAACATGTAAAGGATATTCTAATAATCTGTGCATTGCTTCAGGTGGACATTAATATCGTGCATTAATGTATTGTTTGATTTCGTCATATTCATATTCAACATTTTCACTATTGTCATGTTCAAAAGTGTCTTTGTTTTCTGATCTAAAATCAACATTTACTTGATGTATTTCAATGTATGCACAATCATGACCTTCATAACAGTATTTGAATAAATATTTAAAGCATTGTACAGTGGAATAAACTTCTACGTTAATGTGTGCATCAAATTTCAATAATAAGTAAGGATTATAAGGAACAACGAATCCATTATCTGCAATTTTTTCTGTAAATTTATTTTTTAAAATAATTTCGACGCCATCATTTTTGCGTTTGTATAGTGGATACCCATTTGATTTAAATGTTGTTGTATTATTAAATTTTTATGGAAAATTTTTCGTACATTGTTTCGTATCTTTATCCATACACGGACAATTTATATTTTGCATACCACAGGGACCGTGTATCATAAATTGTTTAACAATACTATATAAATCTGGATGAATATCTCTATTTGGGATTTCTGCACTTATTATTTTATCAACTTTTTCGGGAATGTCAAATTTATCATTTTTATCTAAGAATAACAACATATGCATATGTGGTAATCCTCGTTTTTGAAATTCAATTACATAACTATATGCAATACATTTTCCTAATATTCCCTTTTTTATTACTAAATTTTTGAATTCTTCTACTTTTTGATAAAATACTTTTGTTATAAGATCTGGTCTATCTATTGCATTTTCATAAATTTCCATGTTTTCAGTTATTTCTTTCCAATGTGGGTTACAGGTCATAGTTACAGAAAGGTCAGGTTTACCATAATAATTTACAAGTGTTATTGAATCAATGTAATTTTGTTTTAAAAATCGTGGACTTCCTGTAAAGTTTGATGGTAATATTACCATTTTTCCAATTTTTGAATAATCTAATTCTTTTTTGTTATGTAAATAGTTCATAACACCTTTGTAACAATCACTTCTTAATACGTTTTGTTTTTTTTGTATGAAATATAATCTGGAGATTTCAACTTTCACAAACGCATCAACAATGAACTGTTGAGATGATTTTCCTAAATTAAGAAATGGATTAAATTGATTTCTAAAACTAAATCTATAATTATAAAATTGCAAATTTTTAATATTAGATTTTCCAAATTTGTTTTTCATATTTGACATTCATCTGAAACCTCCATTAGGCGAATATGTTATATGATCTGTGTGTTTGCTAATTGTTAGTATACTAATTGGTTTATCAGACTTAGGGTAAATGACAATATCACATTCGATAGGAGGCATATCGTCTCCTCCAACGTATACTATTGCTCCTTCATTACAGGTAGGTAGATTATATCTATTTTTATCGAAATTATTATTGCGGACAATAGGCATAGTAACAGTTTTCAGAAGACAATCGATTTTTGCACATCGTTGTAGTTCTTCTTCTCCTGCTTCATGCATCATTTTATAGGCTTTAGCATGAGGGTCAATATCTCTTATTAAGTTATCTAAATGTTTTAATAATGTTAAGTTTGTATTAAACTTATGTCGTTGAATCGTTGCCATTTCATTATCTAAAATATATAGTTGTCCATATTTACGTGCTTCATCTTTATTAGGATGTAACGCATATACATTATGGTAAATTTGTCCACATATTCTAATAACTTGTGGTACTTTACCCGGCAATGTATCAAAATTGTAATTTTCAGATATGAGATTTTCATCGAAATATATATTTGCCATACAACCAATCAGTTTCAAATTAATTTTTTCAGTTAATATTTTTTCATTTTATTTCTTTAATTTTTTTTCTACTTTGCTCTTTATTGTTTTATCAATAACTTCGTTTAATACAATATTATGATTGTTATTATGATTATTATTATTCTAATTTTCATTATAATTATTATTTTCAATTTTTAATCGTTTACACTTAATATTTTCTAATTTTTCTTCATATTTTTTTGTTTGCTTTTTTCTAATTTTTATATAAGCTTCTTTCTTACGTAAAGCCTCATTCGCACGTATCTAATCCAATTTATCAGACCTCATTGTTTCCTTGAATTGCCATTTTGTTATCTTAGTATTTTCTAATTTCTGTTTATATTTACTTGGTTCTCCTTTTTTCATTTTCATTTGAACTTTTTCCTCACGTAAAGTTTTTTGAACACGTCTTAGTTCTAATTTATCATTACTTTTTTGTTTCTCGCATTTCCATAATAATGCCTTTTTCTGAAATTTTTTTATATTTGTGTGATTCTCCTGTTACCATTTTCCTATTAACGGGATGTCGGAGCTGCATCACTTGAGTTTTGCTTTTATCATTATATCAGTATCTTTTTAAATAAATGAATTATACAAATATAATGACTTGTCCGTACTAAAGCTATATTAATACAATAATTTTTGTCAAAATAAAAAATCATTTGGACTTGTTATTTTGTTATGAGCTTGGATTGGAAATTAGATATCAAACTTGATAGACCTAACTTTAAAATACGATACATTGAAAGTTTTTATTATAACTTTATATGTCTAATATTTTGGTGGATTTCTTGAGTTGTCCGCACTGGAGTATAATCTTACAAATTTTTACTTTGTAGCAAAAAAACTTGATTAAACGCATCGTTTATTCATAAGTTAGGATTGGAAATATTATTAGAAGGCGGGCAGCTCCGTCAAGATCTTAACTTCTGTTACAAATAAAGTTTCTTTTTCATCTATTTCTTTTGATTCTTTTTTTTCTTCATTTAATTTAATCTTAACTGTCCCAATTTTATTATCGTTATAATTTAAGTGGATGTCATCGATTCCCATTATATCATTATCTGGTTTTTAAAAATTTCTATCTAAAAAGTCATTGTCAATTCCCATCAAAATTGTTTCATGATTCAAATTTATTTGTTTACGATACATTTCCATGATCTTTTTTTGTTTTGGCAATCAATGCATTTGTGAGTTTTTTTTATAATATTTCAAGCTCGGCGAAATCTAAATTAAATGGTATTTGATTAAGACCTTGCTCATGACAAAACTCCTTTTTATCATATCTGGTGGATTATCGTAATTAATTTTTGAATTATTATAATTTTGTAAAACTGGTAACATTTTTATTTTTTGCGTTTTAAAAATTCTTTATAAACGTAATCGCATTTGAGAAACATTATATCTTAAACAACATGGACCTAATTATAAAGTACTGCCACAGCAAAAACCATTGCAAAAACGCTACAATCATAATTATTCGTTTGTGATTGTACTGTTTCGAATACTGTGCTTAATTCTGATTTGTTTGGAAATAATCTGTTCATATAAATCTTATACTCATCTTGTAAATATATAAGATTCAAACTGTCATATATATGAATTACCTTATTATTATAATACACACGAATCCGGTGACTCTTTTCTAAATTTCCGGTAAATAAAAACTGTATAAATTCTCCATCAATCAGTACTGAATTAACATATTGTGGTCTCTGAATTAGTGGAGTTAATTGCATGTCGAATGAGGTGCACTGGTTTGAAATGTTATTAAAATCTAATATATGAATATCAGTTAACATGAAAGCAATTCCACTATACAATCCCTGTTTTTTAACAATCAATTTATCTTCCTCAGTCAAAACCATTATTGAAAATGAGAATTTTCTTAAAAATTTTCATTTATTTTTAATGAACTTTCTCCAAAGATATTCACAAGAGAATTGCTTTCATATTAACTGATTTAATTTACTGCCTTTTTACTTCAAAAGCTGAAAAATTAAAGGAATTATGAAAAATGCTATGACTTAATTGTTATATGATAAATAAATAATAATGAAATTTGTAAAAATAATATAATGATAAAAAAATGATTATTTTCAGCAATTATTTATTTATATATATATATATGGGTCAATCCACGTCAAACGGATAATGGCTCTGTCCAAAATTGTAGATCACCAAAAAAATCGTATATAAGCTCAAAATTTTCGTCTTACACTCTACTTTATTTTGCAATGTGGCGATTTAAAGAAATCCAAAATGGCGGCTCCAATATGGCGGCTCAAACCTAGAGATATAAAAAATTTTTAAAAATTGATTTTAATCAATTCAAATCAGATCCTACATATTTTTTTACATCGGAAATCAATTCAGCGTTCAATTTTACATAGGAATATAGTATTGCACTCGAGGTAAAAAAAATTTACAATGTTATCGGAAGGTCATATCGGGAAATAATAGTTATTTCTCAAATTACTCATCGATCAATGCTGATTAGTGAGGAAATGAAGATACTGATGGATAACTCGAGTGACTGAATTCAAATCTGATGTCCGCTTAACCCTACAATATTTGTATGAAAGTCATTTGAAGGTCCAATCGTGAATATCTTTTATTATTTGATAACATTAGGACACCTTCAAGTTTTACGTGTCGCTGAATCCGAAACCGGGGTCTGTTGGAGTGTCAAACGACGTAATTACGTAAAAATTAATTAAATATTGACTAAAAGAAAATTTTTGTTCTCCAAGAAACCACAGTTTGAAACGATTTTTTCTGTCATTACGTCGTTTGACACTCCAACAGGTCTCGGATTCGGATCCAGCATCACATAAAACTTATAGGTGTCTTAATCTTATCAAATAATAGAAGAGATTCGCGATTTGACCTTCAAATGACCTTGATGGAGACTGGTAGGGTTGAGCGGATATCAGATTTGGATTCAGTGACTCGAGTTACCTATCAGTATCTTCATTTTCTTACTAATCAACGTTTATCAATGATTAATTCGAGAAATAACTATTGTATCGCGATATGACCTTCAGATGATATTGTAAAATTTTTTTACCTTGAGTGAAATCCTATATTCTCATGTAAAATCGTACGCTAAATTGATTTCTGATATAAAAAATATGTAGAATCAGATTTGTATGAATTAGAATTGATTTTTGAAAATTTTTTATGAAATTTCTAGGTTTGAGTCGCCATATTAAGGCCGCCATTTTGGATTTTTCAAAATCGCCTTATTGCAAAAGAAAGTAGAGTGTAAGACAAAAATCTTAAGCCCATGCATGACTTTTTTAGTGATCTACAATTTTGGACAGAGCCATTATCCGTTTGACGTGGATTGACCCATATATATATATATATATATATATATATATATGGGACATTTCACTCCAACTGGAAGAGCAAAAAAATAAAAATCGCTGAAACTCTGAGAATATATTCTGTCTGTTACTCAAAATGTGTAAAAAAATATTCAAGGATTTGAAGGATCAAGAGCCATAGATCCTTAAAATTTGGAAATTTTCAAAATTTTTGGAAAAGTACCAACTTTATGATTTTTTTTCTAAAAATCTTGATGTTTTAGAGAGAAATTTATGAGAATTCTTCTTGTTCTAGATAAAGAGGAGAGTTAGCATTATTTTTTACAGAGCTAAATTTTGAAGTTTTCTATTGGTTCTTACATGTATTATCTAAAAGTTATAAAACTTTTTAGATAAGTCGATTTTAGACGAAGGAGGGCAAAAGTATCTCGGCGGCAGTGTATATATATATATATATATATATATATATATATATATATATGTATATATGTATATATTTATTCATTAAAAGAAGTTTGTTGTAAAAAGAACTGAAATTAAAATTATTTTGAATTATTTTTAATAATTGTATTCTTCAATTTATTTACAGTTAATTATGGTTATTTGCAGTATCTACATTTAAATAATGTATAAATGATAATAAACAACCCACACAGCATGAAATATTTATGGAAGCTTCCTTGAACATTGGCAGCGAAGATTTGAAATATTTTAGGAATCTTTCATGGAATATTTCTGTAATATTCGTATGTCCTTGATTCTTCCTACATTGGAATATTCCATGGAATATTGCTGGAAGATTCTAAGAATATTTCATTGGAAGATCTAGGACATCTCAGATCTTTTATTGAAATATTTCAGAAATCTTGCAGAAATATTTCATGAAATATTCCGTTGGAACATTCATTGAAAATTTCCGGAATATGGGAACGGTAGATTTGAAACATTTTATGAACCTTTCATGGATTATAAACGAAAGATCTAAAGAATCTTTCATGGAATGTGCACGAAAGATTTAAAGAATTTTTCATGAAATATTCCATGAAATATTTATGAAAGATTTTAGAAATCCATCGTAAAATATTCCGTGGAATATTTATGGAAGATTCGCAGAATATTGGCACGGAAGATTTGAAATATTTCATTAATCTTCCGTGAAATATTCCTGTAATATTCGTGTGTCCTTGATTCTTCCTACATTGGAATAATCCATGGAATACTCTTGAGAGATTTGAAGAATATAAAAATGGAAGGTTTGGATAATCTCTCATCTTTCATGAAATGTTCCTGGAAGATTTTTGGAAAATGTGAAATGCTGTGAGGGGATGGTATATATATTATATAATGACACATTACACTTCTACATCAATACGTATACGTATACATAAACATTTAGTTATAAAATCGCATTTAAATATTCGCTTCGACTGTGCACATTAAAGTGCTAATACCCTTTCGCTTTTGTAGTAAGTGAGGTATCTTTCAACCGCTTGGGGATAAAACTCCCATTTAACAAACATGCCCTCATCGGCGTCACTGGAAACCTCCCGTGACGTTCCGCGCAATCTTCCAACGAAAACTTAATGGAATCATCCTAGAATCTTTTAAGCAATATTCCACTGGAAGATTACTGTAATCTTTGCGTAAAATATTTCGTAGAATATTCACGGAAGATTTATGTAATATTTCGCTGCACGATTTAAAAGTTTTTTAACTATTTATGAAAGATTTATGTTATATTCCACTGTACGATTTGAAAGTTTTTTGGAATCTTTCAGTGAAATGTTTATGGAATCTTTCTAAAATCTTTCATAAAATATTCCACCTGAAGGTTACTTAAATATTTCTGTGGAACATTTCGTGGAATATTTATGGAAGATTTATGTAAGATTCCGCTGTACGATTTTAATGTTTATCGGAATCTTCCTGAAATCTTTCATGAAATATTTCATCGGAAAATTACTTATCTTCCTGTGAAATGTTTTGTGGAATATTTATAGAAGATTTATCTAATATTTCGCTGTACGATTTTAAAGTTTATCGGAATCTTCCAGCGAAATGTTTATGGAATCTCTCTGGAATCTTCCATGAAATATTTTACTGGAATATTCATAAGCATTACATGGAATATTTTATGAAATATTCCAGAAATCTTTCGTGAATATTACATGGAATATTTCGAAAAAGTTTTCGAACATTCCTTTTAAATATTCCTGAAATATTCCTGGAAGCTTTCAATGTAAGATTCCAGTGGAATATTCTGAAATATTCCGTGAAGACTTTCAATAATCTGCATGAAAGGTTCCATTAAAATATTTCAGTGGAATAATTCGAAATATTTCAGTGAAATCTTCCATGCTATGTGAGAACCATTATTTATTTCTAGCCTAACGCTTTTTTATTGTTATTTACAGTTTTCAATATTTTCTTATAATCATTTGTTTATTTGCAGCATTATTCTACTTTTACAAAATAATTTTCATACAAGGTGATAAAATATTTTACTATAAGATAATATATATGTTTCATTTCACAAAAAAATTTCAACATCAAAACTAATTCTCTAATGTCAAGAATAAAAAATTAAATTGGTATAATTTTGAAATTTTGATATGGGAATGCTTTTTATAAATAACTTCTTAATAATTTTAAATAATGGTAAATTTTTTAAATAACTTGTGGTATTGAATGCTAATCAAATTTAGTGTTAACATGAAGTTAATTATTTAGGTTGGAAATGTATTCAATAAAATAATATAACTATTTATAAGTTATTACTTAATTTTTTAAACTTTTTATTCATAGTTGACAATTATATTGAATATATGATTCTCATTCTAATAGTTTTTATATGATATTATGTGAATTCTATAAATATAAATTATTTAAGGAGATGTAAAATGGACAGCACACTTCCACCCATAAATATTGATTATATTTCCATTGTATTTTAAAATTTTGAATAAATAGATGCATTAACATACAGTATCTATCACGAAGATTATTCAGTTAAATTCTTACATAAATCTATTCATTAGTTATTGAGAAGTTTAGGTTCTAATATTATTTACTAAAATTTTTCCATTTGGAATCAGAAATTTAAATATCTTGAAAACTAATGATTGGAATAATTTAAAAATTCAAATAAATAATCATCACGAGACATACTACAAGTTAATACATTCCTTTTATGGAAATTCAGCAATAGAATGGAAAGACAGTTAATTTTTTCATCTTCTTATAGTAAAATATAATCAAACTTTGACAACAAATTTAAGATAATGAAATAATTGTACTTTCAATGATTTGTATCATATTTAATACTAATTATAGAGTGATGTTATAGAATAATATTGTTTTCCGCAATCATAATAAATGTTTCGCAAATAATAAGTAAATTTTCTTTTGTAATGTTTACTTTTTTAGGGAGAATTCTACCTCTGTCTAGACAGTTCATACATATAAATGCATAATTATAGACATAATCAGAAACATTTATTCATATTTTATATATTGTCCTATCTTTAAAATTGACTATTAAAAAAATTTAATATCTAATAAATAATTTTTTTAAATTGTATTTCATAAAATTTATGTTCTAACGATATTAAAAAAAATATTTTTATATCATGTAATTATAATTTTTCAAATGAGGTAATTTGATATTTTTTAAAAATTAATGTTTCTCTTATTAAAAATATTATTACTTCAATGAAATGAATTGCTAACAATTTTTATATAAATCACAATTCATTTAAATATAAACACGTGTACAAATGAAATTGTAATTAAGGTTAAACGTATGTTATTTATTAAAAATTGTTAACAAGTAACTTTTTAAATAATATATTTTTATGAAAACTAATTTAAATACCTCATTCTCTGAATGATAACTGAATACAATTTTAATTTAATAAATTTAGTTATACAATTATAAATATATAATATTTATATAACTGTTCATCAAACAAAATTATTATTTTTTTAATATATATATATTGAAAAAATTATTATTACAATAGATTGTACTTAAATAAAAATGTTTATTTTAATAATTATAGCGTTGAAATTTATTTTGATGAAAATGTTATTTGATTGACATTTACAGTATTATTTTAACTATTTTTGAAAAGTTACTTGTCATCAATAAAAAAATATTTAATTTTCCAAATTAATAATCTATTAATATTAAGAATTTTCTAAAAATTATAATATTTATGATATGCAAACCTTACTTGTGATACATACACTTTGTAATATTTGTATCTCATTAAATTTTTATATTAGATGCAAAAAGGATTGTCAAGTAATTGCAAATAGTTATTTTTTTATTCCGAAATATTCGAATTTAAAATTAACTAAAATGTTGTATTTTAATCTTATGATTTTTTCTATTTGAATTTCGTATTTCATATATATAAAATACATTTGTGAAGATATTTATTAGAAATCAACACGAATTTCTTTTAAGCATGTTTCACTTATAAATTAATTTCATAATTCAAATTCATGGTCATATATTGAGGTCTGGGAATTATAGTTGTAACTCAGTACCCAGTACTCAGTTTATTTACATCAAATATCGTACTATCTTTGTTTTTCTAATGGAAGTAGACTGAGAAATAGTCATTTGAAATAAATTATACGCTTTTTTACTTTAAGAACATGTGTACATATATTTTTATCTTATGTTTCATCAAATTATTTTCAATTTTATTCAGTACTCAAAATTCAATTAATTAATTCTTATTTACTTAAAATTAGTCATTTATACATAATAATATAATAAAAGAAAATTTAACTAAGCGACGTTAGGAGCGAAAAACTTCAATATATTTAATACCTGTTGAAGTAAAACCCAATAAATTGCGTAACGATTTTCAACAGTTGATAAATATAATGTAAATCATATAATATATATATATATATATCAATTTTAAATTTCTAATCATTAATTTAAAACTCAAAAGTAACTATTTTAAAACGGAATATGGAAGATAAACATGTATCGTTTTAATCCTTGAATATCACGAATTTAAATATTAATTATTAGTAATTTTAAAGAGTTAAATATTATATAAATAATTCCATATTTAATAATTTTCAATTTTTGTAATAGAAAAAGCCGCAAGAGAAGAGATTATCAATTACACTTTCTGCGAAATATTGCCCTTGAATCGAGTAGGTGAAAGATCAGTCTTAATACCAAAAAAAATGCAGTAAGCATCGCAAATTTATGCTCTTACTTCATAATATAATAGTACCAACATTGGTCCTTAAAATTCAAGCTATAGTACTAATTGAAACTATATCGTCTCTTTTTTTTTAAGTACTTTAATACATAAATTAGATATACTTGATTTAGAACCTATTTTAACAATACTTTCTTTTCTCCGTGCAGTTGTTAGTTCTAGTAAACGCCAAATACTGTTTTCGATTATTTCATGGTTTGTAATTGAAACACGTGATTAAAAAGAAAAAATTCCTATTATATTTTTTCATTGATTCAAAAGCAATTTAGTAGAACGAATTCTTAATTCATCATGATATACTTTGTATTTAAACAATTTTTATGCACATTGTAACTTTAATTAATCTTTTTTATAAAAATAGAAAAATTTAATTTAGTACAAAACTACAATATCACAATTCATAAGTTGCATCGATTCTTTTTTATTTTAAAATTGGCTAATTTATACATAATAATATAATATATGAAAATTCAACCGAGCGACGTTAGGAGCGAGGTATTTTTCGCTAGAAATACATTAAACTTATGCATCAATACATAGACGCATACATAAAAATTTAGTTATAGAATCGCATTAACATATTCTCTTCGACTGTACACAACAAAGCGCCGATACTCTTTCGCTTATATAGTAAGTAAGGTATCTTCCAACCACTTGGGGATAAAACTCTCATTTAACGAACATCCTTCTATCAGCGTCACTGAAAACCTTCCGTAACATTCCGCGCAACCTTTCAACGAAAACTTCATGGAATTATTTTAGAATCTCTCTTGCAATATTTCACTGGAAGATTACTTAAAGCTTTCTGTGAAATATTTCGTGGAATATTTCTGGAAGATTTATGTAATATTTGGTTGTACGATTTTAAAAATTTTCCAATGGAATATTTATGGAATTTTCCTAAAATCTTTCATGATATATTTCACCGGAAGATTACTAAAATCTTTCTGTGAAATATTTCAAGGAATATTTCTGAAAGATTTATGTACTATTCCGCTGCACATTTTCGAAGTTTTTTGGAATCTTCCAGCGAAATTTTTATGTAATCTCTCTGGAATCTTTCATAAAATATTTCACTAGAAGATTACTTGAATCTTTCTGTGAGATATTTCGTGAAATATTTCTGGAAAATTTATGTTATATTTCGCTGTAAGATTTTAAAGTTTTTCGGAATCTTCCAGCGAAATGTTTATTGAATCTTCCTGAAATCTTTCATGAAATATTCCATTGGAATATTTTATAAACATTACACGTAATATTTCATGAATTATTCCAAAAATCTTCCGTGAATATTTCATGGAATATTTCAAAAAAGTTTTTGAACATTGTTTTGAAATATTCCATAAATATTCCTGGAAGCTTTGATGGAAGATTCCAGTAGAATGTTACGAAATATTCTGTAAAGACTTTTTAGAATCTGCATTGAAGGTTCCAGTGAAATATTCCAGTGGAAGATTTCGAAATGTTTCAGTAAAATCTTCTATAGTGTGTGAGATTGTATCGGTAAAAAAATTATTTTCTGATTTTTCACCTAGTTGTGTATATCTGGACTCAATAAGTCAAAAAAAGTGATTTTCAGAAAATGTCTGTATGTGTGTGTGTGTATTCAGTAAGCCGACTGGATCTCAAAAACTACTGGATGGATCTGCTTCAAATTTTGCATAAAATTAATTTTTTTATCTAATTTGGTGGGAAGCAATTGAAAATTAGTTTTATTAAAGTAGTTTTAATTTCAGTCATTCATAAAAAAATGTTGATTTTTCATTTTTGGTATTTTTTGTATACTACCCGGTGAATCTGCTTAAAAATTTTCATAGAAATTATTTTCGATTGCCAAAATAAAAGAAACTTTTGAAAATTGATTTTCTTAGCGCAGTTATAATTTTAGGACATTTTAATTTTTTTAAAAAAATGTTTGTATTTATTTTGTTACTTAGATCCCGAAAAGTTCTCGATAGATTTGCATCCAATTTTCCATACCATTTATTTTTATGATTGACTAGTGAATTAAACTAAACATTAGTAATCCAAGGTACAGCATTTGTCCACAAATTTTTATTAGTGTATTAGTGACGAAAGAAAAAAAAACGCTCCCGAGTGCTTTGTCGCAATGCTTTCTCATAAAGCTCATTCAGTGGGAGTAATTTGATTTTATTTCTCTAAACATGATTTTAATGTAAAAAACATAATTTCTGTTCAAGAAAAATGAGTGAGTTTAAGAGGGTGATTAGGTAATAGGAAGAGAGAGTCGGGAATAAATAAATATAGGGTAAAAATGAGAATCAATCTAAGATAAAAAGACAAAGAGGAAGTGATGACGTCAGAAAAGAGTTGAATCAGAAATCAAAAAAAGTGATCACAGAGCTACGCTAGGAAAATTATTTTTCAAAAGCTTGTTTTTGAAAGACAGTAGCAAATAACTTGAATACAATTTGAGAGCAAATCTATCGAGTAGTTTACGTAAAATAGATGAAAAATAAAAGAATAATATTTTTTTCAAAATTTATATTTATTTAAATTTTTACACACGCACACACACACACACACACACACACACACACACACACACAAACACACACATACGCGCGCATACGCATACGCACACACAGAAACAGACACAAACACAAACACAGACTCAGATACAGACACAAGAACAAACACTGGCATAGATACAGGCACAAGCACAGGCACAGACACAGATTCACACATAGACACAGACAGACACACGCACAGACACAGACACGGACACATACATAGGCCAGACTCAACCACTTACACAGGATCAGACGCAGACACAGACATAAGCATAGACACATACACACACACACACACACACAGACAAAAACACACATACATGTACACACCGACACAGACACAGGCACAGGCACAAGATCAGACACAGATACAGGGACAGAAACAAACAAAAACAAAAACCTAGGCGCAGACACAAACAAAGAAACAAACACAAACGCAGACACACACCCACATAAACATAGACACAGACACAGACGCAAACACAGACACCGACACAGACATAGGCCAGGCTCAACCACTTACACAGGATCAGACGCAGACACAGACACAAGCATAGACACACACACACACACACACACACACACACACACACACACACATACATGCACACACCGACACAGACACAGGCACAGGCACAAGATCAGAGACAGACATAAGCAAAGAAATACACACAAACGCAGACACACACTCACATAAACATAGACACAGACACAGACACTGACAGAGACACAGTCACAAACACAGAATCAGATACAGACACAGACACAGCTATAGACAGAGACGCATATACGAGCACCAGCACGGATACAGACACAGACATTGACACAGACACAAAGACAGGCACACACATACACACACACACACACATACATACACAAACACAGATACAGACATAGACACGCAGATACATACACAGACACAGACATAGACAAAGGCACAGACACAGCCACTGACACAAACGCCGACATTCACACAGGCCCGAGCACAGACATCCACAAACACACAGACACACACAAACACAGACGAAGACACAGGCATAGAGAGATATAGAAATAGACGCAGAAAAGCTACAGACACAGAAACAAAGACAGGCACAAGCACAAACGCAGACACAGACATGGACACAGACACATGCACAGGCCAAGGCAAAGTCACAGGCACAACCACAGTCGCAGACATACACACAGACAGAAACAGACTTATAAAGAGACTCAGACACAGATAGAGACACTGCTATGAACACAGACACTGAAATTCAGACAGGCCTGAGCACAGACAGAGATACAGTGACAGGCACAGTCAGCCACACACACACACACACGCACACACACACAAACACACACACACACACAGGCACACACATAAACAGAGACACAGACACAGACACAGACATAGGAACACACAGAAACAGATACAGAGACAGCCACAGAAACAGACACAGGTGCAGGCATGGACGCAGACACAGATACAGACAAAGGCACACACACATACTTATATACACACACACACACACACATACACAGACACAGGCACATACGCAGGTGCAGGCAGGAGCACATACACAGACAAATACACACTCACTTACACACACCCACAGGAACACACACGGACAAAAGCACAGACACAGGCACAAACATAGACGCAGATACAGACACAGACACAGCCACGGACAAAGACATAGACACACATACTTATACAGACATGAACATAGACACGGACACACAGACACAGAATCGTACAAGAACACAGACAGAGACACAGGCACAGATGCAGACACAGGCACAAGCACTAACAGAGCATAAGCACAAACACGGACACAGACAGGGACACAGGCACAGACCCTGACACAGACACCGACACTGACTCAGACACAGACATAGGCATAGACGCAAACGCAGACATACACTCAGATAGACACAGACACATATACACAGTTGCAGACACACAGATACAGACACATACAGAGACACACAGACACGGACAAAGACACTCAGGCACAGACACAGGCACAGACACAGACACAGGCACGGTTACAGACACAGGCACAGATATACGCAGACACACACGCACTTAGTACCACAGACACAGAAACACAGATACGGACACGCAAACACGAACACAGATACACACACACACACACACACACACACACACACACACCCACACAGACACAGACGCAGACACAAGCACAAACACAGACACACACAGATATAGACATAGTCGCAGACACAGACACGCATACACACACACACATACACAGACACACACACACACACACGCACACGCGCACATACACGCACACTTACACAGTCACAGATACAGGCACAGACAAAAACATGGGCACAGATACTCGCACACACACATAGACATTTTTTGGGAACTACTTTTTTGATTCCCTGAGTGTAAATATGTACAAAATGATGGAAAAATTGAAAAAATTTTTTTTGTTCTGACGATGCTCTCTCTATGAAAAATCAATTTGACTTAATCAATATAAAAATATTTATCTTGCAATCAAATAAACGGTAAGCGTTCTTATAGATTAATTATATTGAGTGTTACATTCCGTGATAGATAATATGATCGATATCTTAAGCTTATATATAAAAGATATTAAGAAAAATTGCTGATGAGTCATTTTTATTTACATTGAAGTCACATTTAAAAAATAAAAATAAATAAACACCAACTTAATGAGCTCTATGAGGAAGCATTGCGCCAAAGCACAAGGCGGCGTTTTTTAATTTCAAAATATTTTATTCTAAAATATGGATTTTTTAATAAAAAGGACATTAATTCTATTGTTCTTATATAATTTCTATTAAATAATGTAACAATCAATAAAAGTACTTACTAAACGAACAATATTAACTATGCTCATGGGATTCGCAGATGTTTCAGGGCTTATTTCACTTAAGGATCTTTCATATTCGAACCGGATGTTTTTTTTAGCTAGTTTTATATCGATTCCATGAAGATATCCTGTAATCAAAATTTAAAATTAACTTTATCGTCTTATCTTTTGTTGGCTTATTCATATGTACATATACTGAAAGGAGAGTTTCTGGTATTTGATATTGTACACTATAGTTTCAAAATAGCGTACCAGGAATAATCATCTTAAATAAAGAATAATATATTTGATAGAAAAATTTAATTTAGAAAATAGTATCTATACTACCTCATACATAACACTGATTTGAATTGCTCATTTTAACCTTATTTATAAGTTTCTTAAGATTTTCTTGAAAACTAAGCGATGAATCTAAATTTTACCTAACAAAATATTGCCTTTATTTTATATAAAATGCGAATTTCTCCTAAGTTTTTGCGAAAAAATTAGTTTTTTGATTAGAATAGGTCGATGATATGGGGATATCTCTGGAATTTTTTAATTTTGAGATGTCAACCTGACAACAATTGAAAAGTCTATGATACAAGTTTGTGGAGTGGCACACACTTCAATAAGGGCTTAAATTACTCATTTCTTGTAGTAGAATATGTAATTAAATTTTGGCATCGATTGGAAAATTGGTACTTACAGTACATAATTTTATACGTCAAAAATGTGTTTTTTGATCTATAAAAAAAGTACCATTGTTTCGATCATTCTCAAATTTTCTGAGCATAATGAATATGATAAGAACAACAGTTTAAGCCTACCCTGGTACATATGCTTCTCTTTAGGTAGCTGTTTGACTATTTTTAATGTAAGTGTAATTTTCACCTAGAAATAACACTTACATTAAAAATGGTCAAACAGCTACCTGAAGAGGGGCACATGTACCAGGGTAGGCTTAAACTGTTGTTTTTACCATATTCATTATGCTCAGAAAATTTGAGAATGATCGAAATAATGGTACTTTTTTATAGCTCAAGAAACACACGTAGAAAAATATAAAAAAAGTATCATTTTTTATGTATAAAATTATGTACCGTAAGTACCACTTTTCCAATCGATACCAAAATTTAATTACATATTCTGCTACAAGAAACGAGTAATTTAAGCCTTGAAGTGTGTGCCACTCCAGAAACTTGTATAATAGACTTTATAATTGTTATCAGGTCGACATCTCAAAATTAAAAAGTTCCAGAGATATCCCTATATATGACCTGCTTATTAGATATTAATATTCAACTCCTATGATTTTTATTTTAAAAAATACCATTGTGTTAACTGTTTAAATACTGAATAAATAATAATTTGAATTATTCTATATGCTTCATGTATACACAGTTGTTTTATTATTTATTGTTAAAACTTATTGTTTCTAATTATATTTATAAGTTTATTTGAAATGTCAATCAGAATTCTTATTGGAATTTCAATAGAAAATCCAACATGAATTCCCAACAGAATATTCAAATAAATATATCAAAAATTTGTCGTCCCTCATGTTCATGATTAAAATATTCCTCAGAACTGACAATTGTGAATTTCACCGGAATTCCAATTACAGGCTCAAGGTTACCAGGTTACTCGTGATAAGAAGCTTTCTAATCCTTTCGTCAAAGTAATTACAGTTTATATACATTCTTCTGCTAAAGCCAAACCTCATCCTATTTGTACCAAGTCCTATTTAGTTACCTCTAAGGCTTTACCACGTAAGTAATGATACCTGGGATCTTAAGTAGCAGCCAACATCTCCTCTGGTCTTGTCTTCAATGTTTGTTTTGATTCTAGTGTTTGTCTCACTTTTAATGTCGAGTCTTCAACATTAATGTAAATAGATTAAAGTCTCATTTTAACCTAATCGAAACGTGATGCGTTGGCAAGGGTTATGATTTTTTGGTTCCAACTGAATTTTGTTTGTTTGTGCACGATAATGATGTCATCTTATCAATCCCAGGCTACAATTTTTTTCGAGTTGGCAGAGTTGATAAGGAGGGTGGTGGTGAAGCGGCGTAATACGTGAAGAATTTAGAGTTAAAGTAATACACCACTCTGATCCTATTTCCAATAATCAACCAGAGTACCTGTTGCTAGATATTGAAGTTTTGGATGAAAGGCTCTTATTTGCTGTTGTGTATACTCAACCTAAGACGACCTATCCAGTGGATCCTTTTAATGTTCTTTCCGACCTTAGTGGTAAATACAAAAATGTTATAATCACTGGTGACTTTAACATAAATCTACTGGTGCATAACCACGCTAGTTTGTTTCTTAAAAATCATGTAAAGTCTCTATTTTTTCATATCGCCCCTTCTGAGCCTACAGACCATATTTTGAATGAGAACTTTTGTTAGTGATAGTGATTCAGTGCTTTCTTATTCCAAGACTTAGGCACCATTAATTGCATTTATGCATTAATTGAACTACTAAATTTAATAGCTCAATAATCCTTCAAAAACATTTTTTTCGAAAAGGCTTAATGCTATTTGCCATGTAGATCTATTTAATGGTCTTTTTTCCCATTCTTTCGAAGCTACCTTGAATGATGCCTCTCCGGTTCTAATAATTTAATTAGTTTTTTAAATTTATTTTTGTTTTCTTTAGATAATATTTCTCAAATATGCGCCAGGCTTAACAAATTAATTGCTAATTTGTCACATTCAATTACTCATACTTTTGATAAATTTGCTCTACTCAAGCTGTTCGTCCCCGATGCAAGCCATGGGTTACTTATGACATTAGACTTTTAATGAAGAAACGTGATCGAGCCTATCGTTGGGCGACTAGGACCAGTAGCACTGCAGATATCTCTGGATATAGATCTTTGAGAAGAGTTATTTCGAACAGGCTTGATACTGCTAAGGTTAGATTTATAGCCTCAGAACTTGAAACTGCTCCTAATGCTATGCGTAGTTTGTCAAGACTGCACAAGCTAGGCTTGACCAAAACTTTCCTTTCATCTCCTCTACAATACCTCTCATCAAGAACACTTCTGACTCGTTATTCCTTCGTGGCGAGAAATGGTCTTTCCTTGACTCAGGGCGAAGTTGACGAAATTCTCAGTATTCCTCTATCAGACTCCTCTCCAGTTTTTAATTTTAACGAAGTCGATGCTGCCACGGTTGATGCTTTCGTGCTGTTATGTTGTATTTTGTGCTGCAAAATTGGATTCCTTACTAAAAAACACAACTTTTTCTCTGAAGTTTTTTTTGCTAAGGCATCCTTTTTGAGATATCAAGTTCATCTATGGTAATATTCCTTTTCGAAATAGATATTCTCCTTTTAGGCTCAATCTTGGATGGCTTTTGGTTGAGAGAAAAATAAAATATTTCACCATAGCTTTAGATTACTCAAGCATAGCAAACAGAACTCCGAACATTAACCTATACTGCTACAAAACTCATTAATGAACTAGACTTGAATTCAAATTTTGACCTTTCCTTTAATGTTGAGTCAATAGCTAGGGTTAAAATGCGAACTTTTGACTGGCTCCTTGATGATGATCGTGAAGGTTAGCGTATCTCTTGAGTCTCCTCAGCGGTGCAAAATTATGCTCTTGTGGTTAGTGGGATACTGGGCTGGGTGCTCTAGTTTATCAAATCTAGTTGTTCTTCTTTAGCGTTCAGCTATATCCTTAATTACTCATTTCTTTTTTATATTTATATTCAAGTTGTGATAACCTTGGAGATCAGTAGGTCTCACGAAAGTTAAATTAACGGTAGGCTGGAGTAGAACCTGATACCGACCGAGTAACAATTGAGTTGTTTGTTATTTACTCAAGTTTTAATCGGTGTATCTTCAAATTAAAGGTCAAGCGCAATAGATATTATTATTATGAACATCTATGCACAAGAAAAAAAATATCTAACGGTTTGTTTTTGAGAAAAGCAAGTAACGCGAAAATATTATAAACATAAACTTTTACTTTGGCGTTACTTACTTTTCTCAAAAACAAACCGGTAGATATTTTTTTTCTTATGCATAGATGTTCATAATAATATTATCCATTGCGCTCGACCTTTAATTTGAAGATACACCGATTAAAACTTGAGTAAATAACAAAAATGCCAATTGGACAAGGACAGCGAATCCGGCCATGCTCTTAAGATAAAATTATGGAGTTCGATTAAATGAATAAAAAAAAGCTTTATTTAAATGAGTTTACTATTGTTGCACGCACGCTCAAAATGGACGCCTGCCGCGTATAGCGTACGCCACGCTGCTTGTACTAATCATGAAAAGCAGAGACTGCAACAACAAATTCAGTACACAAAAAAATATATGCTAAAAAGGATACGCTCAATAAAACCATAAATCGAAAAGATAAGCACTGTGGGAATTTTTTACTGGTGAACGCGCATTCGATCGCCCGACCCACACGTCACGATGTTAGAGAAATTAGATTATTCTAATTATCACTAGCGAACTACTCTCGCAATAAAACGAGGCTTTGCTAAGCAAAAAAAAACTAAAGAATATCAAATATCCTCACGCACTTACTCAAAAGCTTAAGATATCCTTAAAAAACTACAGAATTTGTAGCAAAGTTGCATGCAAATCGTAACGACTCTATACTCTACGTTTACGACAGAAGAAATGATGCAATGGCGTTTCCTTCATCTCTACTCAGCTTCGTCTCTTTTACTGTACGCTGCACGCGCCACAAGAGAGAGACAAACAATCCTTAACGGATCCAAGCTCAGCTACTCGAGTCAAGCTACTTGCTATCTATGCTGAGTGCATAGTATACTCGCTATAAATATTCACGTGTGTGCCAAACGATCTTGAGTTCATACTCCTGGATATTTGGCTAGCGTGCTCCCTTCTGTCGTCTATATGCGATATAAATATATATATAATATGGCCAATTTGCCATGTTACAAAGTATTCAATGTAAACAATAATGTTTACTTATTTTGAATTTTTACAAAATGTTATATCACTTTCAATTTTTAATGTCAATTTGCTATTACATTATGATTGCATTTAGTTCTTCTATATTGTCACTAATGTAAATTCAGGTTTCTTTCGTTTATCATTTGTTATTCAATGATACTATTTCTTGTAATTACTTATGTATTTTGTACCTTTCCAACCACATGAGGTCTTACCCCATGGCTAATAAAATGTAGCCAAATCAAATCAAATACACGCATACACATACATATAAACATATACACATATGGATTAAGACATAATTATATCATAATTATAGCCTAGATTTGGCTAGTTTCCACACAGAAAGAAAAATTTCTGTGTGAACAAACGTTACTACTATTATATCAAAGAGAAGAATTAGGCCTTTCGTTTCTCCCAGACATATCTTTTGCAAATTTGCCACTTATATATATATATATATATATATATATATATATATATATATATATATATATATGTATACACATACACAGATTCACATACATGCATACATACTTATACACATTCACATACACATACACACATATAAATTAAGACATAATTATATCATAATTGAAGGGCCCGATAAAAGAACGACTTCGATGCGCGGCCACTAGAAAGTGATATATATATATATATATATATATATATATATATGTAATACAATAACCGCTAAAGCGGTTATTCTATTGCATATATTATGTTTGCGATCAAAAATAATTAGCGTACACTTTCCTAGCATAAAACTTTGAGTGAGGAAGTTGTTTATTATTGTTTCATAATCATTCGTGTAAATTTTTAGCAATTTTTATACAATATATTTGAAAATATACGAGGTTGAAATGCGATAAATCAGGCGCGCTAAAGGCATTGCCAATCTTTGCAATTAAAAATTTATTATGAATACTTTCCTAGCAACAAACTTTAAGAGAAAAAGTTGTTTATTATTATCTTATGTATACTTTTATAGATTTTTAGCAATTTTAAATGTGCATATTTAAAATATGCAAGATTATAATGCAAAAATTTATACGTGCCAAAAGCGCTGACTGTCTTTGAAATTGAAATTCATAAAAATACTTTTCTAGCATCTAACGTTGAATGAGGAGATTGTTTATTATTGTTTAATTTACACTTTTATAGATTTCCAGGAATTTCTATATTTTATATCCGAAAATACCGCTAGTTAAAGTTTTTCGTATTAAACTGCTATATGAGCAATAGAGAAAAAGAGAAAGAAACGCTAATATCTTCAATATCTATCTGTATTTCTTTCATTGCCGAGCACTTTGTTAACAATTGTAACCACTGAACGTAAATATATTTTTCTTAATAATTTCTACTACTATGAATTAATATTATTATTGGATAAATTATTTAAAAACGTTTAGTCAAATTTTAATTAATTCTGTTAATAGATAGATAGACATTTATTTATTTTGTAATAGTTTACAAAAAGTGTGTAACAAACAAAAATATAATATTTAATACATAATAAGATACAGAAATGAGATAATGTAATTATTGCACTCATGATATCACAGTCGATTTCCTAAAACTAATAATACTACAAAAGTAAGTCACTTTTCAGAGTGATATCATAGATCATTACAATAATTAAATACACACACAATCATCAATAAAATAACAATAAACAAATATGTCGAATTAATATCTATCAGTCAAACTAGTAAAAACAATCTAAAAATAAAATATAATAAAATCAAACGACTCAAATAGTCTAAAAAATAATGCATTCACTCTCAACCATGCGCTCATCATCCATACTATAAATACAAGCACACCTTAAATCTATATACATGACTACACATGATAATAAATTAACATAAAGGGATTATAAATATAACATAAAGAGAATATCCATTATTCAAGGTCAAGCAGGTACCCCCTCACTGCCGTCTTAAACCTGCTGATAGATGGAAGATACTTAATTTCAGCAGGTAGGAAATTCCAAAAATGCACACCTTGAACTTGGACACACTGATCTGGAGCAAATCCATTCATATCCCCTTGGGGTCTGGATAAGAGTCCCAGCTCTCTCAACTCCTTCCAGACATTACCACTTGCAAGAGCCTCGAACAGTCTGTTATGATAATATTCACTTCTTGCACGCTCAATCTGCTCGTCCAACGCCTTAGGTAAAATTAAAAATTCTGGAAAATATTTATTGTCTTTTGTCCGTTTGTATCGCCTATATGTGGCATCCCTCCTGCGCTGCATCTGTGACAACTCTCCATCCATCCATGGTTGCTTCTTTTTCGTACATTTAAATATTTTCACTGGTGCTGAATTTTCAATAGCAGCAGTGAGATTATCACACATACAGTCAAGTGCAGACTCAGGATCCACTATATCAGTTGTCAATTTGGACCAATCATAGCCGGCAAATTTCTTCAACAATAATTTTCCACTAATATTTTTATAATTTCGATACTTAATTGGTTCTTACACTAAACTACTACCATCGTGGGCAATAGAAACTTCAATTAAATCGTGCCGACTATGAAAGTTCGCAGGTACGTTACGTGCGCCTAGTATGATGTCATTGTCATCTACAAAAATCAGGTCTGTCCATGTGCGAGACGATGGAGTTATATGCGTGGCACCGTGCTGGACCAACTGAAGCGGAAGCTCAGCGAACAGTTTACTAAAAAACTTCGCATCACTGCTTTCTCGCAGGAGATCGGCATTCAGATCTCCCATTATAATCTTAAATGAAAAATCGGGAGTCAAACTTACTAACGAATCAATTAGATCAGAATCTTTTGTAAAGGAAATGACAGGAGGACGGTAAATGACGGAAACCAACACAGATTCAGAGTTGCCTGCTTTAACAGAAAAAAAAAAAATATATATTTGGGCACTTTAGGCTTACAACTGGCAGTTATAGTTGTGGTATTCGGAAAAGCTAATATTTCACATTTCAAACTATCTTTGACGTAAAGGGCAACCCATCTTCCATGAAGGTTTCTATCCTGTCTAAAAATTTTATATCCCTTAACCTGAATGACGTCATCAGAGACAGTCGGACCCAGCCAGTTCTCAGCCACTCTAAACAGATCATAAGAATAGTCGTCACATAGAAGCTCACGCACCTGTCCAATGTGAGCCCTTAAAGAAGTCACATTCAAAAAGCCCGCTCGTAGTGCACCCCTTCTCCCTTTTCGACTCACCGAGGAGATCTGGCTTAGTCGTTGGGAAGAAAGTTCATTATTATTTAACTTACTTTCAATAACAGGACATTCATCATTGGGAGCTATCTTAACAACATTGTCAACCTTATTTAAACATCCACTAATCACACAAGATTTGTCAGCAATAAAATTTTTGTCTACAATAACATTATTTGAACTAGTTAAAATTTGATCTATATCATCTTTAGTAGCAAATGTGTATGCTCTCTCCCCTCTTGCCCGTCTTGCCAGAAAGCTGCCACTCCTATGCCGAATAAATTTAATACCTTTAACCTTATCATAATTCTTTTGATCTTTGAAATTTTTGTATGTATCTTTTTGAAGGTATTCATTATAAAAACCTTATAATGGTTTTTTATGGCAAACAGACTGGCAAAACGAGAAAGATCAATGTCTGCCGTTGAGAAACTAGTGATTTTTCTTTTTTCATTTAATATTTTTTTAACCAGACTGACTTCGGAGAGTCTGACTAGCAGCAAGAGAGGACCCCCCAGACCGTCCCTGATGACGCCGCTTCTAGATTCAGACAATGTTAAACATACAACCGACAAAATGTGTGACTGCATTAAGTCCGGAAATATGGTACCGAGGACAGCACAAACATAATCCTCCTGTCGAACATTAGCCGCTAAGCAGTCCAGTCCACTGGAGATCACCAATGAGCCACCCTCGATACCACAATTTTGTGTATTTTGATGATTATCCTTTGCTATTTCTGTGTTGATAATTAGTGTGTTGGCGTCTGCTGTTTCCTTTGAATTTGTGTCTGTGTGTGAGACATTTTCACGCTCTTCTACACGCTCCTGCACACTGAGATCAGAGACGGTCTGCACCATGCATGCCAACCTTATCCCAAGTTCTGAAAAATTCTTGTCTACTCCATTAAATTCAGCTTGTATAGCAGATTGAAGCCTATTAATTTTAGAATTTAAATTTAAATCAGTCTTATCATACTTCTCAATTAGAGTGGACAATTTATTTTCCAAACTACTGACCATCCCCCTTAATTTAATATTTTCATCAAGCAGCCTTGCCTGCATTACCTTAAAATTCTTCATTACTTTGTCCTGATTGCTAAGTTCATCTAAGATGCCTCGCAAGCCATCATCAATACCCATTATGCGTCTCTCAACACTCCGGATCCGATCGAAAGCGCCTAAGACTGAATCAAGCTCACGAGACAAATTTCCTTCAATTTCAGACAAAGCAGCTTGAGAAATGGAGATGTCAGCATTATTATTCAATTTTATATTGTTATTTGTCAATTAGTAATAAAAAAATTTTTAAATTATTTAAAAATAATCTAATTATGTTTTGTATAATATGTATATGATCAAGGCAATAAATATGCATAAGAACGCAAAGGAAAAGAAGAACAAGGACAATAAAATAAACAAAGGCAATAACAAAAAATTATAATATTTATCTTACTTCTGAAAATATTAATTATATAATTTTCTTTTAATTATTCATTATTAATTATATAAGATATGATATTCTTGCAAATAATGTGTTGGAATATTATTTACATGTTGATTCATGGATATGATTTATCATCAGAAAAAAAAAAAATTAGATACTTCATTTAATTCTTATTATTGAGTTTCGTTTTGAAAAATCAAGTAATTCTTTTTTTTTAATTGTCAGTGGGTTAAATATCAACAGCGAACTTGTTTTTATGCACTTTACTTTGTAATATTTTTCGATATGAAGTATCAGAATTGCTGGAAATCTACAAAAGTGTAAATTAAACAATAATAAACAATTTCCTCACTCAACGTTAGATGCTAGATAGTATATTACACACCTAGGGAGGTAAAGTATTGGCGAGTCCATAGCACATATAATTGCCACCTCGAGCCGATGGCGAGGGTGGCAAATATGTGCTATGGGGTGGCCATTTTACCTCCCGTGGTGTGTATACTATTTTTCGCCATACCCGGCCCGAAACTATGACTTTTGTTTTTCGGTACCGGGACAAAAGTCGTAGTTTCGGGCAGGGTATGGCGAAAAAGTATTTATTATGAATTTTAATCTCAAAGACAGTCGGCGCTTTTGGCACGTATGAATTTTTGCATTATAATTTCGCACATTTTCAAATATGCAGTATCAAAATTGGTAAAAATCTATGAAAACAAGTCCGCTGTTTATATTTAACGCCCACTGACAATAAAAAAAAAAGAATTACTTGATTTTTTTAAAACGAAACTCAATAATAAGAATTGAATGAAGTATCTAATTGTTTTCTATTTCTGATGATAAATCATATTCATAAGTCAACATGTAAATGATATTCCAACACATTATTTGCAAGAATATTATATCTCATAAAATTAATAATGAATCAGTAAAAGAAAATTATATAATTAATATTTTCAAAAGTAAGATAAATATTATAATTTTTGTTATTGCCTTTGTTTATTTTATTGTCTTTGTTCTTCTTTTCCTTTGCGTTTTTATGCGTATTTATTGCCTTGACCATATACATATTATACAAACATAATTAAATTATTTTAAAATAATTTAAAAATTTTTTATTACTAATTAACAGAATTAATTAAAATTTGACTAAATATTTTTAAAAAATTTATCCAATAATAATATTAATTTATAGTAGTAGAAATTATTAAGAAAAATATATTTACGTAGAGTTGTTACGATTGTTAACAAAGTGCTCGGCAACGAAAGAAGTACAGATAGATATTGAAGATATTAACGTTTTTTTTTTCTTTTTCGCTATTGCTCATATAGCAGTTTAATATGAAAAACTTTAACTAGCGGTATTTTTGGATATGAAATATAGAAATTTTTTGAAATCTATAAAAGTGTAAATTGAACAATAATAAACAATTTCCTCACTCAACGTTAGATGCTAGAAAAGTATTTTTATGAATTCTAATTTCAAAGACAGTTGGCGCTTTTGGCACGTATAAATTTTTGCATTATGATCTCGCATATTTTCAAATATACACTATCGAAATTGCTAAAAATCTATAAAAGTAAACATAACATAATAATAAACAACTTTCCCTCTCAAAATTTGTTGCTAGGAAAGTATTTATAATGAATTTTTAATTGCAAAGATTAGCAATGCCTTTAGCGCGCCTGATTTATCGCATTTTAACCTCATATATTTTCAAATATATTGTATAAAAATTACTAAAAATTTACACAAATGTTCTTGAAACAATAATAAACAACTTCCTCGCTCAAAGTTTAATGCTAGAAAAGTGTACGCTTATTATTTTAAATCACAAACACAATATATATACAGATATATATCACTTTATAGTGGCCGCGCGTCGAAGTCGTTTTTTTATTTGGCCCTTCAATTATAGTATAGGCTTAACTAGCTTCTGGACAGACAAAAGAATTTCTTTGAACAAACTTTACTACTATTATATTAAAGTGAAGAATAGCGACGTTTTTTTTCTTCCGGGCATATCTCATGCGATTTTGCCACTATTTTTTTCGTATATATATATATATATATATATATATATATATATATCTCCCTATATTATATAGTTATATGAACCAAAAATTCAGTCGGTGCCCCCCACATCCCCCCCCACGCCCCCCACAGCCCCCACATGATTTTTATTAATTAAATAACGTAAATTTACGTTATTTTATGTTATCGATCATTACCCCCCACGCCCCCCACAGACCCCCACTAACCCCCCACAGACCCCCCCACAATCCCCCCACAACCCCCCCACAATCCCCCCACAACCCCCCCACAATCCCCCCCACAACTTTTTAGAACCATCAAATACTGCATAATATAGTTTTATATTTTTTTATTATATTTTATTTATGTATAATATTACATAAAAATATAAAAATTTTAATTTTTTTTTTTTGTTGAAAACTCGAAAGTAGTTGCATAAAATTACAATTTATAATATTTAAAATGAAAAACATGTGCCTCATCAGATATCTTATTACCATTTTTTACATAGTTTATCTGAAATTAATAAATATAAATTTAAATTAATTCTATTACAATTCCTCAACACTATAATTAATTCATTTGTTGAAAACATAATGATTTTTAATAATTTATTCATATTATAAATATTTTATTGTATTAAAATAAAAATAAGCATATAGTGTTGAGGATTCAGATTTCCACACCACCTTACATTATAAACCTTTAATAGTATTGATTTATACAACTTTTAAAATTAATTGATATTAATATTTATGTTTAAATTTATATAACTTTCAAGATTAATAACTATTTATATTTATTTATTGAATAGAAAAAGGTGTATAATATAGCGGTACCGTTATTGGCGCGTTAGATTTTGGAACAAATATAAAAAATTTTTTACAGAAGATTTTAAAGATAATAAAGAAAATAAAGCTTTATCACATATTAATCAAATATTAAATTTAGAAGATATGTCATGTGAAAATTTTGGTTTACCAGAACCAAATGAAACATACATTGAAGAAAATGAAGAAATTAATGATGAAATTATAAATTTTAGTAAAAAAAAATTTGATAAAATGTATAAACAATTAAATAATGATCAAAAACAAATTTTTAAAAAAATAATAAATAATAAACAAAAAATAGTTTTCATAGATGGACCAGGAGGTTCCGGAAAAACTTTCTTATACAAAACATTAATATATTATTATATAAGCATTAAAAAAAAATTTTTATCGATGGCTTGGACCGGAATAGCTTCAATTTTATTACCTAAAGGTTTAACAAGTCACAGAACTTTTAGATTACCATTGGATTTAAATAACATTGAAAGCGCATTTTTAAAATTTAATTCAGATAAAAAAAAATTAAGAGAAACAGATATAATTATATGGGATGAAGCATCTATGATTCCTAAAAAAGCTTTAGAAATCGTAGACAAAACTTTAAAAGATGTTTGTCATAATGATAAAAGTTTTGGTGGAAAAATAATTATTTTAGGTGGAGATTTTCGACAAATTCTACCAGTATTAAAATATGGAAGAAGAAATACTATAATTGAAGAGACTATAAAATATTCAAATCTTTGGCCCTTATTTCATATTTTTAAATTAAAAAAAAACATAAGATCTAATAATGACAGTTTCTCTTCATTTTTATTAAATATAGGAGAAGGAAACATTAATCCATTTATTATTCCAGAAGAATGGAAAACTAATGACGTCTGTGCCAAAATTTATAAAAACATTAACGAAAATTATTGTTTTTCAAAAAATGTCATTTTGAGTACACATAATGAAGATGTAAATATTTTAAATAACAGAATTTTAAAATTAATTAAGAATGAAACAAAAACTTATTATAGCATTGACTATGCAACATACAAAGGTGTAGATCAAACGGATGATAATATTCATTTGAATTATCCAATAGAAATGTTAAATAACATAAGAGAAGGATTACCTCCACACGAACTGAAATTAAAAGTAAATACCATAATTATGTTAATTTGAAATTTAAGTATAAAAAATGGATTATGTAATGGAACGCGATTAAAAATAACTAAATTATTCAAATATAACATAGAAGCACAAATAATTACTGGAGAAAATAAAGGAAATAAAGTTTTTATACCACGTATTACATTAAACATTAATGAATCATCATCTTTACCATTTATTTTATATAGAAAACAATTTCCTGTTATATTAGCTTTTGCTATAACAATTAATAAATCTCAAGGCCAAAGTTTCGAAAATATAGGAATATTCATCAAAAAACCTTTATTTTCTCACGGGCAATTATATGTTGCTCTTTCACGTTGTAAAAATGTAAATAAAATATATATTCAAAATGAATCGGAAAACAAAGATATTATACCTAACATAGTTTGGAAAGAAATATTAGAAAAATAATTTTATTATAATTTAACAAAAATTTAATGTTATTTAAATAAATTTTTTATAAATTATTTTATTAATTAAACTTTATTTTTTTCAGGTTATATTTATATTAATTATAAACATTAAAAATTTTTAATAATATATAAATAAAAAAAACATAATGGAATGGAATTCAATTAATGATGTTGAAATTGACAATGTTAATGATCAACAAATGATTGAATGGGATCCAATAGAAGGTCATTATGTTGAAATTAACAATGTCAATGATCAACAATTGATGGAAAATTTAAATGATCAAATTGAAGAACATTTAAATTTCCAAGAAGAATATGAATATTATTTAGAAAGTCTAGATAATAATAGTTCAATAAGCAATACAATAATTTCTAAATTAAATAATATTATTAATTCGTATATAGAGGAAAATAATGAACAATTTGAATTTAAAAATTGGAATGAAGTACCAGAGTATTATAAATATTATGCGAATGAAATTATAAAATATAAAATAAATATAAGCGAACCAATAGCAGAATATGACTTTAATCAAAGTCATGAAATTTATTCTAATTATTTATTAAGATTAGCTAACATTATTAATAAAATATGAAAAATTAAAATAAATCATAAATATTTAAATATATAATAATAAATTTAAAAAAAATTTTTAAATTATGAATATTATTAAAAACAAAAAAAATTAGAATATTTAAAAATTAACTAAAATATTTAAAAGTTATGATTATTTAAAATTTATAAAACGAAATTTTAATAAATAAATAATTTAACTAATAACAACAATAAATAAAAATTCATATTCATAACTTTTATACAGGTAAATATAGTATAAGTAAGTATAAAATAATTTAAAATTATTTTATTTATTTATTTGTTATATAAATAACTAAATTTTAAATAAAATATGATATAATGATCATGTAATAATTTCATTTACAATATCATAATAAATTTATAAATTTTAGTATGAATTTTTGATATATCTCATAAAATGTTTAAAATGAGAAAAAGATATAAAAAGGAATTATAACAAAATAATCCTATAAATCTTATAAAACTCAAAATCATTACGATATATCAAATAATATACTAAATTATCAACAAAATTTTCAATATATTTTAAACTAATGATCATTAATATCATAACAATAATAACACTATTTTTAAGTTATACTACATATAATTAAATATATTATAAATATTTAAAATAAAATATATTTTATAAGACTAAGTGGTTTTTAGGGCTACTGGCGAGGGTTTCCACTAATCAAAAAATCTAACGCGCCATCAAGGTACCTCTATGTTTACACACCTTTTTTAAAACTTCATATATTATATAATTATATTAACAAAAAAATTTTACAAATTTATTCAAAATTAATATTGATTTAAAAAATAAATATTTATAAGTTATATTGATAAAGGTTTGAAATGTAAGGTGGTGTGGAAAGCCGAACCTCAACACTATATATCTCTTCTTTTTTTATAAAAATAAAAAAATAATGAATTAATAATAATTATATATATCTCTTCTTTTTGAAATATAATGAACAAAATAGTGTTGAGGTATTTTTATATAAAGTAACATAAATAATTAATATTAATAGAAATAGTAAAAATATTTATTTAGAGTTTAGATAAAAATTATATTATATAATAAATTAAATAATATTACATTATATAATATAATATTAATAATAAATGTTTAATATATAATTATATTTATAGCATAACTGGGGGTTGGCGAGCAGCGCGAGCAGGGGGGTACCCCCCTAGTATATATATATACGTAGAGTTAGACTATTTAGATTGATCAGAAATCAGTAGAAAAGAAAGATTCGTAATTTTTTATGAATACACAGCCACACAAAAAAAAGAAAATGTCGAAACCCACGAACCGAACCATGTACACTTTATGTTTTTAAGATCGCTGAATCAGAATCAGTGGTCTGATTGACCGATCACCTCAGGCTCAAGGTCATTTCAAGGTCAAATCTACAAAATAAATGGCAACCATATTTTAACAGTATATGCATATGTTTTTGGTCACTGAATCCGAATCCGTGGTTCGTTTGACCCCATCATCTCAAAATAAAAAAAAATAAATTTGACCTTGAAATTACCTTTGTAGATTTCACCTTGAAATCAATTTTGTAAATTTGACCTGGAAATGACCTGGGCCCTGAGGTTATGTGGTCAAAAAAACCACAGATTCTGATTCAACGATCTCAAAAACATAAGGTGTACATGGTCTGGTCAACATGATGACGAAGATAGCGACGAAGTCAGTGACGGCATTGATGGAGATGCAATTGATAAAAATGATTTAAAAGATAAATCCTATAAAAGCGATAGTTATAAAGAAACTAAAAATAATGATGATGATGATGATGACATTTTCCTTTCAGCGTGCCAAAAAGACAAGAGCGTAAAGTTATGGATTCAAAATAAACTAAACGATTTAGTTAGAGAGCTTAACTTATCTGAAGATGAAGCAAAACATTTAGCTTTAGCTTCAAAAGACATAAATCAGTTGGCAAATTCTACTAAAGTATCTTTTCACAGAACAAGAAGCAAAAGTTTTGAACCATATTTTGAAGAAATGGATCACGAGGGTGATAAAATCTCATATTTTATTAAAGAGATGTACCTTTTGGTTCTCCGGTTTTCTAGGAGTCCATTATTTTTCCTAATAGGAGTAGCCATTTTAAGTTGGGTCTTATATTTTGGGTCTTATGTTTTTGGGCCTTATTAATTTTTGGGCCTTATATATTTAGGCTAAATATTTATTGGGACCTATATTATTTTGGATCTTATATTTTTATGGGTTTCATATTTTTTCGGGTCCTATACTTTTTCAATTTCATATTTTTTTGGGTCCTATATATTTTTTGTCTTATATGTTTTTGGGTCCTTTATTTTTTGGTTCCTATATTTTTTTGTTCTTATATTTTTGGGCCTTATTTTTTTGGAGTACATCGATATATATAGATATTGCTTTTACATAGAATAACAACGTCGTATTGGCCAAAGAATCACATAACTGGTCTTATTCATACATATATATTTGTTGTCATACATATATATATATATATATATATATATATATATATATTTGTCATAATGTATACAATATAAATACACTAAATGTAGCGTTCCATTTAAGCCTCTATGCTTTTACAAAAGGATTCTTCAGTAAAGCTTTTATTTCAATTTCGAAACACAGGCTCCGCTTCAGACACTCACTCGTTTACTTTTATTTCGAACGCAATATGTTTAATCGTTTTAAATTTTCAAATTTTTTTATAAAACATTAATTTAAAAACCATGACTTAATATGTAGCGTATCTTTATATACAATTGATTATTACAGCCTACCTCTATATGCAGTCGATTATTACAGGGTATCCCCATATCGGTGATTCTATTCGAACGGGTCGAATTCCAATTTTGAAATAATAGAAAATAAATGTGTTTATTTTAAAAATTTTACTCAGGTTTTTTTTATGGTTATATCTAATAGAACAATATCCCAAAGTAGCCAAGCTGTCCATAGGCTATTCCCAGAAAAACTGATGGATAAAAAATGAACTGATACAGAGGAAATACCTTTTTTTTTTTTTTTTTTAATTTAGTTATTTAAATTCGCGTCCTCCATGATGGGTATTAACGACTGTGATAACATTAAGGTACTGTAGTTTTTGAAACTCGTGAAAAAACGGTGGATGTTCAATGTTTTTTCTGTTGTCGGTCAGCAAGCAAATTCCCGCCTCCGAAAAAAACCAGTGACATGTGTTAAAATGCCACCAATAATTTCTCGATCTGACGGGGATTTAAACCCGCTACCTCGAGAACGAACGAGTCTCAGCCGTCGAGGCACGCGCCTTAGCCGACTGAGCCACGGACGCCTCTAATTAATTTTATTCCAGGGAAATTACTATTTGTTAGATATGTATAAAGATAAAGCCCTTTCTGCCCAATCAATAAAACTAAAAAATCCTTTTTTTCTTTTAAAAAAATTGTTCCTTTATTTTCCTTTCTTAACGTTTTGGACATTTTTTATTTTATGTCCCTCCTCAGGAGCAAAATCACTACATAAAATAAAAAAAAAAAAAAAAAAAGAAGAAACACACAACGTAAATCAAGAATTATTTTCAAAAAGAACATTTACAAAAAGAATTAATAACTCACAGTCAGAATTAAATTATATCTCAATACGTATTAGACAATAACTACGTTGATCGTCAATACAATAAGTAAAGCTAGAACTGCTCCTTATATAGTCTCACTATACAAATGCGCAACAACGACATCAAAGCAAGTAACGGCTTACTTTAAATATTTTTCGCTGTACATACATATTATGAAATTTCAAAATTTCTTAATCTTGATTTATATTCATTATCAAGTAAGCCTATTTCATATTGTTTATTAAGATAATTTTTTTGATTATGTATATGCAATGCCTCCGAAAACAACCTTTTCTGAAAATTACACTCATTATCTAAAATTTTAATTTTTTCAAAGTCTATATAATATTTGTTACTTTTAACATGCATGAATAATGAAGAATTCTCATCTTTTTTATTATATTTACTGACATGTTCCCGCAGTCTTACACTTAAACGTCTACTCGTCTGACCTACATAAGTTGCACTACAATTTTTGCAAGCGATTTTATATGCAACATTGGAGCTGTCCAATATGTTATTTTTATCTTTACCTAATTTTATTATACTGTTAAATTTATTTTTTGTTGTAAAAACGATATTTGTATTAAGTTTATTGAAAAACTTTTTCATTGTTTTTTCAAATTTCTTAAAATATGGTAAGGCTGATTCCATTTCAAATCGAACAGTCAGTATACACTCAAGTCACCAATTACTGCGCTAATGGAGTATGTTATTCTACCCTAAAAATAAGGGTATACGTATTTTTTTATTTTGCTGAAATATCAAAATTGCATCAGATATGCACTTTTGAAAATTGCATACAAAAACTAAATGTTAAAACTGAAAATGTTGAGAATAACTTTAGAGAGCTATCGTTTTACCAATTTCCAATGAATTTTGATAAACCTTTTTTTATTTTATTTCGTTTTGAGCCCTCTTCAACTCCGTGCAAGAAATTTAAAAAAAAAACTAAAAAATGACTGAGATATATGCATTTTACCAAAAAATGCACTTTTCATGCACATGCATTTTTCTCGAAAAGGCCATTTTTTTTGCTGAAATTTTTTTTGCCGATAGAGGACCAAAATACCTATCTAATAGTACTTGTTTGATCCCGGGTTTTTTAGTTTGGAGCGAGAAAAAAATTCACAAATTTTGTTGGTGAAAACTGCTTGTATATACGTTCGGAAGTCTTAAGCAGTCGACATTTAAATATTATCCTTCGTTTAGCATTATCCAGGAACAACAACGTGGACGTAGAAGGATTCTGTTCCCTTCGGGGTGCTTTTTTAGAGTGAGTTCCCCTTGCCTCTCACTGTTGGGATGCGTCAAAAAAATAATTATAGATAATTATTTTTTTTATTTTTGCGCTTATTATTTTTAGTTTTAAATGTAGTCTCACGACGCTTGGCTTTTTTTTTCTTGTTTTTCACTTCATTTAGTGCATGTATAGCTGTCCTGCCAATAAATATATGTGATTTTAATTCCCCAAGTTTTTTTAACCACATATGACTTTTTTGAATTCCATTATATTTAGAAACCCCACTCCATTCAATATTTTTCTTTTTTCTAAATCTTTCAATCTCATTTATTGGTAGTAAAATGATTTTTATTGCATTGGTGTAACTTTGAACCCAATTTATAAAATCGTCAGCATTTTGTATCGATTCTCCATGAACTCTTTTCAAGTTATGTGAAGTAGCATAATGCTTTAGAAGCCCACAAAACAAAATTGTGAAGATGAAATTACGTTTGCTTCGTGGGATAATGGTAATCTTATTAAACAAACAATAGGCTTAACAGTTTTTAAAGAAAAACTTTTAATCTGCGCATTGAAAGCAAGTACTCATATATACATAAAAAATATTCAACGTGAAGCTATAAAAAAAGAAAAAGAAGAAGGTAAAGCTGATCCTACTAACTAGGAGAGTGTCACACCTCTGGATCACGGATTTGGCTCAAACTTCGGGATAAGTTTTCAGATGATAAAATATGGAAAAAGCTAAAGTTATAGTCATAAATACTCAATATTTCCCTAATTACAGACAATTAAAGAAAATCACTAAAAAAGTTACTAGATTTTTAAACGCATATAGTTCTTTAGCATTGATAGGTAGAAGCTTGAAACCTTTTTGAAATTAAAGCTGAGCTCAAATCCTTTCGAAACAGTGGTTACAGCATATCAAAATATTATTTTTTCCTAAAGTTAGAACGTAATAAGGATTGGACCTGAATTTTTTTTATAAATTTAAATTAATAATAAAAGCTAAAATTAGGTCAAATTTTCATTATGCTCTAACTTTAGAAAAAAATAATATTTTGATAGGCTGCAACTACTGTTTTGAAAGGATTTGAGCTCAGCTTTAATTTAAAGTTTCAAGCTTTTAGCTATCAATGCTAAAGAACTATATGCGCTTAAAAATCTAGTAACCTTTTTAGTGATTTTCTTTAATTGCCTGTAACTAGGGAAATATTGAGTGTTTGTGACTATAACTTTAGCTTTTTCC
The DNA here is from genome assembly GCA_017163975.1 of Anastatus disparis. Lineage (NCBI taxonomy): Eukaryota > Metazoa > Arthropoda > Insecta > Hymenoptera > Eupelmidae > Anastatus > Anastatus disparis. The sequence goes on along the minus strand of JAFFSR010000320.1, from coordinate 388,566 downwards.
ATATTCTGTCATCTGAAAACTTATCCTGAAGTTTAAGTAAAATCCGTGATCCGGAGGTGTGACACTCTCCTAGTAAGTAGTGTTTCAAATTGTAAAGAATAGCCGGTTTTAATTATATTTAATTGACTTGGTATTGTGATGAAATAAGCATTTAAATGAATAAGATACCTTAATAAATTTTATAAAATTATCTATAACTTTTGGCTGTATTTTTAATGTTTTTTTGCCCTTAGTTTCTAAACATGCAACAAAATATATTATAATTCAATTCGTATCATCATCCCAGTCTAAAATGATTAATTTTAAAAATTAAATTTTGTCAGTAGGTAATAGATTATTTAGTAATTTAATAAAGTTTAAATTTTTATGACTATAACTTTAGCTTTTTCCATATTTTATCATCTGAAAACTTATCCCGAAGTTTGAGCCAAATCCGTGATCCGGAGGTGTGACACTCTCCTAGTTAGTAGGATCAGCTTTACCTTCTTCTTTTTCTTTTTTTATAGCTTCACGTTGAATATTTTTTATGTATATATGAGTACTTGCTTTCAATGCGCAGATTGAAAGTTTTTCTTTAAAAACTGTTAAGCTTATTGTTTGTTTAATAAGATTACCATTATCCCACAAAGCAAACGTAATTTCATCTTCACAATTTTGTTTCAGTTTTAAAAATTCTAATGTGATACCCGCACCACCGGGACAATCTTTGCATTCTTGCAAGAAACATGAATCAGATGGTTCAGAACACAACATTGTGTTAGTTATTTCTGAACGAATTGAATCTAATTCGGAATTCTTATCGCCTCTAAAACGAATCAAACTTGTAAGAAACAGTTCAAAATTTTCGCAATGTACACAAAGACAAGCTTCCTTCACAGGGCTAGTTAAGACGAAACTTGGTCTTAGACTATAGAATTTCGATTTTCCTATTTGTAAGTTTGGATTTTCTTTTCTTAATTGACTATATGTTTCTTTTAAGCTTCGAGTAAGAAACCGTTTGACTTTTTTAGTTTTTGTGTTATTAATTTTAACAGTTACGACATCAGATTTATTTGGACTTTGTCTACTACAATTAAAATCATCATTTCAAAAATATTCCATAACGATATTTTTTGTGCTTTCATCAATAGGATGACCAGTATATAAATCTGGCTCCGAATAAACTCCTTTATTTTTCACGAGATTTCTTGATTTATTTATCATATACTCGCTTATATTCGGGAATAGTGAGCAAACTTTTATTTTGCTTAATTTTGAAGGTAGTAGAGTTAGAAGTTTTATTTTCTCCGAAATAGAAGAGCATTTTTCTAAAGCCAATTAAAAATTTTCTAAAAATTCATTCCAATAGTTTTCAGTGGAATTTTCGTCCGATTCTATTGATTCAACTGAAATGCCATACGCATCTTCTAATTTACTTCCAACAGTAGCAGAAAAAGCTGAAATTAAGGATTTTTTCTTTTTAGATACGTAATTTCCTCTAAAATTTTCAGGTATTGCAGTTTTTCTTTTTAGGGGTGAGATGCATTCAGGTAAAACTGAATTAATACTCTCATTTAATTCCTCTATTCGTTCGGGTGTCTTCGGAATAAAATCATCATCTCTTCCGCTAAAAAGTTCAGTGATTTCATTTTCAGATATAGACTCAAGATCACTTAAAATCATTTTTGATATGCGTTTATGGCAATTTTTACATACATTAGTAGATGGCAATATATTTAAATCTGGATAAAGCTGTGCCAAATTAATGGCTAAATCTTCCAACGGTCTAAAACGTGAAATACTGCTCATATAAACTACCTTTTTATGCATTTGAAAAAAAATCAGGACATGAAATTCTTTTAGAAGAGTAAATTTCGGACATTGTTATTTCACAATTTTGTTGAATTTTTCACAAGCCCGAGAAGCACCTTTCAAAGCAGCCGTAAAAATAACTAGCTTCTATATAACAGTTCTAATATGCTGTTTTGGTTACGCGATGTGTTTGTCCGCGAGTTAGCCTCCTATTGTTTGTACATCGAAACATACATAATATAGATATACACGAATAGAATTCTTTTTTTTCATGTTTAAATATTTATTTTTATATTACGAATTTACACACATATATATATATATATATATATATATATATATATATATATCACTATTGATGCTATATACATGCATACAAATGTTGAGCCAAGCATACGACAGTGTTTGAATGCAGACTGCTTAAGACTTCCGAACGTATATACAAACATTTTTCACCAACAAAATTTGTGAATTTTTTTCTCGCTCCAAACCAAAAAACCCGGGATCAAACAAGTACTATTAGATAGGTATTTTGGTCCTCTATCGGCAAAAAAAATTTCAGCAAAAAAAAATGGCCTTTTCGAGAAAAATGCATGTGCATGAAAAGTGCATTTTTTGGTAAAATGCATATATCTCAGTCATTTTTTAGTTTTTTTTTAAATTTCTTGCACGGAGTTGAAGAGGGCTCAAAACGAAATAAAATAAAAAAAGGTTTATCAAAATTCATTGGAAATTGGTAAAACGATAGCTCTCTAAAGTTATTCTCAACATTTTCAGTTTTAACATTTAGTTTTTGTATGCAATTTTCAAAAGTGCATATCTGATGCAATTTTGATATTTCAGCAAAATAAAAAAATACGTATACCCTTATTTTTAGGGTAGAATAACATACTCCATTAGCGCAGTAATTGGTGACTTGAGTATATACTGACTGTTCGATTTGAAATGGAATCAGCCGTAAAAATATTACCTGACAACTCTTATTTTCATTTAAATAATTTTTAATATTTCTATGAGCTGCAAGATCATATAATTTTTCTAACCTGATTTTAATATGTCTATTAATTATGTTTGAAGGATATTTGTTTAACATGAGAGTATTTTTTATGTACATAAGATTATCTTTATGAAATTTATTATGAGATAGACCAATGGCCTTATCAACAAGAGAGTAAATGATAGCAATTTTGTTATTATATGGATGGTGTGACTTTAAATCCAAATAACGTCCAGAAGCCGTTGGTTTTTTATACCAATTTGTTATAATATTTCTATTCTCATCAACAATGATCTGTAAGTCCAAAAAGTTAATGACATTATTATTGGAACGTTCTACTGTGAATTGGAAGTGTTCATTACAAGAATTAAAGGTATTCAAAACAAATTCAATTTTCGTCTTTGGTACACATATTAAAATGTCATCAACATATCTATAATAAAGGATCGGCTTAAAACCAAGACCTCTTATAGCTTCAATTTCTAAATCCTCCATTACAATATCAGATAAAATTGGGCTAATAGGATTTCCCATAGCAAGACCAAAAACTTGCTTATAAAATTTATCGTTAAATTGAAAGTAATTATTGCTCAAAATAAATTTAATCACATTTATAAAATCATTGCAGCTCATATTAACATTGTTACAAATCTGAGTCCATCTTTTTTCAATAGCATTACAGACTAAGTCGATCGGAACATTCGTGTACATGCTGATCACATCCAAACTAATAATCTCATGATCTATTGGAATGACAATCTCATTTAGGCTATCTTTAAGTTTTTTACTATTATCTATATGAGAAAATGGAATTTTAACATTGTCCGTAACCAGTCTAGAAAAATTTTTTGAAATGTTATATAAAGGTGAATTAATTGCGGAAATAATCGGTCTAACAGGAAAATTCTCTTTTTGTATCTTAACCAACCCGTAAGCCTTGGCTATGTTAAATTTCTGTCGCACAGTAGGAAGTTTTGTGTTGTCACCAAGAAAATTTTTATCATTAAGATTTTTTATTAATAGAGCGGTGTTATTTTCAAGCTTCGAAAGTGGGTTAGAAGTTATTTTCAAATAATATTTTTTATCAGTAAATAGACATTCCACTTTCTTTAAATAATCTAATTTTTCTATAACAACTGTACTATTGTCTTTGTCAGCTCTAGTTACTAAAATGTTAGAATTCTTATTTAAAAATTGTTTTGTTTTATTTAAATCTATCTTAATTTTTTTATCAGTGAAATTATTTGATATTATTCTATTCTTAAAAGTCTTTAGTGTGTCTAAAAAATTTTTTCTAATAGAATGACTATTGTTTTTGTCTACATTGTTTTTTAAAAAAATTTCAAAATTCTTAATAATTTCTAAAGACGTTGATTTATCAAAATTTTCATTAAAATTAAATTTTTCTCCCAACATCAGAGTGTCAATCACGTATTGAGGCAACACTGTACTTGTTAAATTTACACACCATTTGTTTTGTATATCAACATTATTTACATTTTCGCTTATTACAATGCTGCTGTCTGTGACATATTTATCCGCTTTATTATTATATCTAGAATCTTTTTCGTTTTCAATAAAACGATTTTCAGGCAGAACAACACCGTATTTAAGGGGACGCTGTATCTCTCTATCCTTTTCTAATTGAAAAATGTAAATTTTTGGGAAAACTAGTTATTATTGATAGAAATTAAGGGTTGTCCGCAACTTCTATAGTGAAAAACAATATTTTGTCTGATGAGAGCAAATTAATTTTGTTGCTTTTTTTTCAAGTAAAGTTTGACATACTTACAAATTCCTAAATTAAGCTAGAGAATACGTTATTTAAGTATGTCAAACTTTATTTAAAAAAAAAGCAATAAAATTAATTTGCTCTCATCAGACAAAATATTGTTTTTCACTATAGAAGTTGCGGACAACCCTTAATTTCTATCAATAATAACTAGTTTTCCCAAAAATTTACATTTTTCAATTAGAAAAGGATAGAGAGATCCAGCGTTCTCTTACCTATAGAGATTATTAAGTTTCTTTTTTAATCTGTTTTTACAATGAAACATAATAAATTCCAATTTAACAACATGATAATCATAAAACAATTCTATGACATTAATCTCAACAGAGGTTTTTAAAGCATTCTTACATTTATCTATCTCAGTAATAATGTTTATTATATGTAAATTTACGTCTGTTATTTGATTGTTTAGTAACCTGTGTTTTATACTTTCAACTATATTATCTTGCTTGAGTTTACATTTCTTAGAAAATACATAATTATTATTTGTTTTTTTAACAACAGTAAATATAATAAAAAAGATGAAAATTCTTCATTATTCATGCATGTTAAAAGTAACAAACATTATATAGACTTTAAAAACATTAAAATTTTAGATAATGAGTGTAATTTTCAGAAAAGGTTGTTTTCGGAGGCATTGCATATACATAATCAAAAAAATTATCTTAATAAACAATATGAAATAGGCTTACTTGATAATGAATATAAATCAAGATTAAGAAATTTTGAAATTTCATAATATGTATGTACAGCGAAAAATATTTATAGTAAGCCGTTACTTGCTTTGTCGTTGTTGTTGCGCATTTGTATAGTGAGACTATATAAGGAGCTGTTCTAGCTTTACTTATTGTATTGACGATCAACGTAGTTATTGTCTAATACGTATTGAGATATAATTTAATTCTGACTGTGAGTTATTAATTCTTTTTGTAAATGTTCTTTTTGAAAATAATTCTTGATTTACGTTGTGTGTTTCTTCTTTTTTTTTTTTTTTTATATAGTGATTTTGCTCCTGAGGAGGGACATAAAATAAAAAATGTCCGAAACGTTGAGAAAGGAAAATAAAGGAAAAATTTTTTAAAAAGAAAAAAAGGATTTTTTAAGTTTATTGATTGGGCAGAAAGGCCATTATCTTCATACATATCTATTACTATAACCATTTGCCATTGGCTGCATTAGCTATTACTATTTTTATTACCATCACTTAATATATTATTTTCTAATAATATTTATGTCGAACAAAGATTCTAAACTATCTGAAATACTTTAGAATTAGCTATTATCATATATGGATGAATTTTTAAAAATAAAAAACGACGAGTTACAGAAAAAATATGTATTTTTAAACATTATTAGAAGAAAGTTAAAGAACAAATATATCCATACTTGAGAAAATTTGCTTTTTCAAAATATATAATAACATCATTTTTGTGTTTGGCAGTGGAGTTAAGTGTACTCGATGATGAAGAATTAGTAGAAAGTTCGCCACGTCCACGTGTAGAAACCATTTTATTACCAATACAATCTAAAATAATATATTATCAATTTATAGATTTTCCAATTCAGATGTTTCAAAAACTTTCATTTAAATTCAAATAATTATATACTTACTTTGATATCAACGACAAACTCTTCATCAAGGCTAATGACAAACTGATATTATTATTTTCTGAATACTACGATATAACCTTTGATTTCGCTTTATTTATTTGTAGTATATACGTAGCATATAGTGTAGTATGTAAATATGACTACAGTGATTGTTTACAAAAAGATTTGAGAATGTACTTACTCGGAAATTCTCCACAATTCAATTTTGAATATATAAAAATTATAAGCAGTATATTATGTATTAAATTTCAAGTGTACAAATAATTTAACACTTCATGGTATGAAATTCATGAATAAAATTGTTGACTTTATTATTTAATTAGAATTTTGTGAGTGCATCTCAAAAAAGGCAGGGGAATTATATGCCAGGTAAGATTACCTGATAATTTCAATGAAATTTTTACCGAGTAAACGGTCTTTAATATTCACTGCTATACAAACATTTTAGTTGTACATTACTACTTTCTTAAACGTCTATTACGTATTTGAATATGCGCTTATATCATCAGTGACAGTTAAATGTTTAGAGCCAGGGGAATTATCGTAGAAAAGGTAACTTAGCTTTCATAAGTGAAATTATGTTTACACGTAAACAAAAATGTTATTCTATGATCAACAAAGTAATTTTTAGCGAAATAAACATATAATAACAATATTTCTATGTGATAGGAATAGCTTATATTTTCATAAGATTCAAATATAACATTTTTTATTATTATTGATTTTTATCTATGAAAAAATATACATTTTTTTTATAATAACAAAGGGTCAAAGAAAATATTTTTTTTTTCAACCATTCTGCTGAAATGTATGTACAGATAGAAAAAAATATTTTTTGATCTTTTAGTAGTATTAATTCATCTATCCTGTATCTCTACAACGTTTAAAAAAAATTTTATGTATGATTACAGACAGGGGAGATTACTTTTCATACTTTCTAAGGGCCCCTATAAAAGCTACATTGAAATTAGCGATTATAAATGCAACGAATCATAAAGTTACAAGCTGAAAGTATATGAAAAATTTGTGGTTAATAATATTTGAACCTTGTATTGATAGTTTATTAAACAATTACATGGGATTACCCGTTAAAATAGAATCACTCATATGCAGCTGATTATTGCAGCGCATCCTTATATGCAGCTGATTATTACAGCATATCCATATATGCAGCTGATTATCAAAGCACATCCTCATACGCAGCCAATTATTACAGCGCATTTCCTTATGCAGCCGATTATTACAGCGGGTCCCCAAATGCAGCCGATTATTACAGCGCATCCCCATATGCAGCGGATTATTACAGCGCATTCTGAATGGATAAAAACTTAAGAAAATGGTTATTATTAAAAAATGTTGAAAAAGAGGTAGAGACAATAGTTAATAAATGAGACATTTCATAACTTCTATAAGCATATAAAGTTATTAAAATTGAACAATTTATTTAAAATTATATAGAAAGTAAACAAATTTGTAATTTATAGAGGAATTTTTGATAATGTTAGCAATCAATTCAATCAAATTAATAACTTTTGCAAAAAAATTATTATAAAAAAATTTTTAAATAATCCATTTTTTGGAGGTAGATGGCACCAATCTAAAATACTTCTGGTGTTATACACTATTAATAACTGTTTTTCTATGTTTAATTTATTTTCATTTAATAGGGGTAACATTTGACTATGAATAAACATTCATGGCATCTAATTAATTTAGATTCTTGATATTGAACTTAATTTTGTAACATAAAGTTTATATTGTTAATTTTTTTTATTAATGCATAGTTTTTCTGAAATTTTGCATCTGTTTGTAAGATATTTTTCATAACTGTAGTAAATGATCATATTTTAATGTTCGAATAAATAAATATATTATTATAAGCATCCAACGCTCATTATTCGCATTGCTTTCACCTGACCAGATCGCCATTAAATAAAAACATCGATTTGGTTCTCTTAAGTGTTTTAACTTTCCAAACGACTTCAAAAAAGAGGAGGTTCAATTAAATTAAATTAAATTTAATTTTTTTTTTCAATTTTTTTTATTTTTTTTTATGTTTGTTATTTCATAACTCCGTCATTTCTAAATTGATTTGAAAAAACTTCTGATAGAGGATGTCTGCAGAAAGGTCCCGTATGTGCCTATAATTATTGGGTCAATATTCGGTTTGCACGAGCAAATTATCAAATTAAGAAAAACCGGGTGTTTCGTTTCTCATTTACCTCCCTTATACTTCACCTGCTATACTCTCTCTCTCTCTCCCTCTCTCTCTCTCTCTCTCTCTCTCTCTCTCTCTCTCTCTCTCTCTCTCTCTCTCTTTCTTTCTCTCTGTCTCTCTCTTGCTCTCACTCTGTCTTTCTCAGGACAATCGACTTGCTGCACATATTAATGTGATTAGACTAAGGTCACACTTCAATTTAGTTGAGGCACAATGTCTCGACAAAGGCTACGATCTTTTAGCTCTATTTGAAACTTTTCTGTCGGCACTTGATAATGATGCCATCTTATCAATTGCTGGTTATAATCTATTTCGATTAGACAGGGTTGGTAAGGAGGGGGGTGCTGTTGCGGCATACATTCGTGAGGACCACAAGGTTACAGTCCTGCATCATTCTGACCCTACTTTTAATAATGAGCTTGAGTACTTGATGCTTGATATTGAGGTGTTCAATAAAAGGCTTCTTTTTGCCGTCATCTATGCCCGTCCCAAGGCTACTTACCCTGCAGATTTCTTTAATGTTTTGTCTAGCCTCAGCATCAAATACAGAAATATTCTTATCACAGGTGATTTAAATGCAAATTTACTCGTTACTAATCATGCCTCAACATTTCTCAGAGGCAGCGTCGAGTCGCTATCTCTTCATATCGTTCATTCGGAGCCGACACATCATGTCATTTCTGAGAGTTATATTTAACATTCTTGGCTAGTCTTATTCATTGTTAGTGATGCTGATTCAGTGCTGTCCTACTCAAAATCTGAGGCGCCATTTATAGCGGGTCACGACTTGATTGAGCTGGAGCTTAAGGTCTCCGAACTTCTCAGCTCTCCGAAGAAGTTTTATGCTCGCAGGTTGGGTTCTGTGAATACTGAATCTCTTAACACTTATCTTACGAATTCCCTTGAGGCTAGCTCACATGAGATCAATTATTTTGTTCTGAGTAATTTAAGTAACTCTGTGTTGTCTTCTTCTCTTGCTGTTTCTAGCTCTACCAGTTTAAGTTCTAATCTTGATGTACAGGTTAATGTTTTGTCTAAATCTATTATAGATGCCTTTGACAAGTATGCTCCTCTTAAGCTGAATGTTATACGACCTCGTAGCAAGCCATGGGTTTCTCATGATATTAGGCTTATGATGAAAAAGCCTGACCAAGCTTATCGTTGGGCTACGAGAACTGGCTGCGGCGAGGAAATTCGGAGATATAGGTCTCTGAAAAGCGAAATTTCTAACAGTCTAGACACTGCAAAAATCAATTACATTTCGTCTCAGTTGAATGCCGCCACTGATGCCAAGAAAAAGTGGTCTTCACTCCACAAGCTTGGTTTGGCTAAGAGGTCACTGCCTTTCCCTCTATAGTACCTTTCTTCAGAGACTTTGCTAAAGCACTACTCTTCCGTTGCTAGTGGCTGCCCTTCGTTGACTCGGAAAGACATCTATGAGATATTGAGCATACCCATGTCAAGCTATTAGCCAATTTTTGATTTTCACATGGTTGATGCCAACAAAATTAATGGCTTTATAGTTTCTGCTTCTTCTAAGTCTGCAGGGTGTGATCGTATTTCTGTGAATATGCTTAAGATTGCTACGCTCTCTATTCTTGAACCATTGACAGAGCTTGTGAATGGCTCCCTCGCCTTTTCTTGTTTTCCAACAAATTGGAAAAAAGCTTTTATATTACCATTGGCAAAGTCTAAATCTGTTTCTTCACCAGATCAAACCCGACCTATTGCTAGACTTTGCGAGATTTCCAAGGTTCTTGAGAGGGTTGTTCACGAGCAGCTTTCACGGTTTCTTAAGACAAATAATCTATTGAACGAGCACCAGTCTAGCTAGACAGAGACATAACACCCAGACAGACTCTTCTCAATATTCTGGAAAATGTTAGGCTGGCCATTGATAGGAGAAAGGTCACTGCTCTTCTTCTGTTTGACTTCTCCAAGGCTTTTGATATGGTGTCTCATAAACTGCTTCTCCTTAAACTGCGTGGTTTCAACTGTTCTGACGGTGTAATAAAGTGGTTCGCCTCTTATCTTCAAGGTAGATCGCAGTCTATAGAGAAGCTAAATCGTGATGCTACGCAATTCTGGATGATTATTAATTCTGGTGTTCCACAGGGTAGTGTCTTCGGCCCATTGTTATTTTCTATATTTATTAATGATCTGCCTGAAGTTTTGAAGTATTCAAAATACATGTTGTACGCGGATGATCTACAAATTTATCGTTCGTTTTTTGCTTGTAACATAGAGGAGGAAATTTCCGTTATCAATCGTGATGTTGAAGCCATTGTCAAGTAGGCATCAGTCAATGGTCTCAAACTTAATGCTCTTAAAACTCAAGTCATCACTCTTGGTAGTGAGCAGTTCATTTCTAGGTCTAATGCATCTCAAGTATCACCCATCGTAGTGAGGGAATAGCCTATTTCTTTCTCTAAAGAAGTTAAAAGCCTGGGCTTATGGTTGAATCAGACTCTTAACTGGGAGAGGCAAGTAAATGATATTGTTAGTAGAGTGCATGGAGTGCTTCATCCGCTAAGGTTTTATAGGCACTCGATTTCAAGGAAGCTCAGGAAGAGCCTTGTGGAATCGCTGATTTTTCCCCATTTCGACTATGCTTGTGTAGTATGTAACGATCTTTTCAATTATCAAAACTTGAAACTTCATAGGGCCCTCAATGCTTGTGTGAGGTTCGTTTGTGGTAACATAGCTTTCCGCGAACGTGTGACTCCCTATAGGCTTAATCTTGGTTGGCTCTCGGTCCTATCGAGGAGAAAGTATTTCACAATTTCGTTGGCATATTCTATCATTTCTGGTCGCAGCCCGATTTTCTTGGCAAATCGGTTCGTCAGAGTTGACAATGGCTCTAGCATACGTTCTTCTATACGTAGGCCGCCTAGAATTCTCCTCTGTCTACCCGTTCGTACGAGTGCCTTGCAGAATTTATTTACACATCTCGCTTCTATTTTCATTAACGAGCTAGGTTCTGCAGCTATAATTCCAATATCCTTTGAGGTGGGTTCTATTAGGGCAGTTAAAAAGCACGCATTCGACTGGTTAATCGATGAAGAGCGCGGGGATTGGCATAGGGAAGCAGCTGCTCTAGACTGAGCGCTAGTTGCTTTGGGATTACCAGCTGACGTACGCAATTCAACTTAATTTTACTAAAATCAATTTTTTGTTTAATCTTAAATTTTTCATAAGCTTTTCTTAATTATTTTTCATTGTTTTTCAATTCAGAAATTTTTGTTGTTCATTGTTTTCATTACATTATTTTATTTTTTATGTTAATTCTTTGTATTGTATTTGTTGAATCATACGGAGTACTACCCCATGATTAATAAAATTTTTGTCAAATCAAATCAAATCTCTCTCTGTCTCTCTCTTTTCTCTCTTTTTGGAAGCGTAAGTAGCATCACGCACGATTTTGTAGCTCCTTATGTTTTTGGTTCTTAATATTGTTTTAGAACTCTTAGGAGAGTACTTTTTTGCAGGAAGCCGTCCTAGTGCGAGTCTTGTAAGCCTGGGCTGCTATTTTGCTGCATTTTTTTGCTGTGATTAGGACTCTGGACGACTTTCTCAACGCTACTGAGTTTAACTGCTGACTCTATATTGCCTTGCTGCTTTGTCGTCTGCTTGCTGCTGATCTTGCTGTTGTATTCAGCTGATTAATTTTATCTGAGCTTAGTGCAGTGTTGCGCAGTACATATTGGTGCTACTGGTGGTGCATTGTGTTGAGTGGTGGCTAAAGTTCTGTTTAATTTGTGTGTATTTGCGGTGTGGATTCTATTTTAGCTGGCTTCTATTGTTGGTGCCATCATACTGTCTATCTTTTTCTCACTCTTTATAAATTGTCGCCATCGCACACAGCACACTGTGTTGTAGTATATATTGCAATATATACTCATTTCTCCCTTATCAGATACAGCTTTCGGGACCTGGCGCAGTGTTGTGGTGCACTTTAGAGGTGCATTAAGTTAAGTGGTGACTGAGGGATTCGTTGATGTATCTGCATTTTTGTGTGCTTTTTGCCTTGGCCTACGTCTTTAGGCGGCAAAAATAATATAGACATCTCATTCTGTTGCCTTACAAATTGTCGCCATTGCACACAGCACGTTATCTCGTGGCATACATCTTTCTCTTTCTCTCTTATTGATTGTTGCTGCTCTTACATTCTGTCTCTCTCAACACTATCTGTGAGCACAGCTGATAGTGGTGAGGCCTTCTGATAGTAGTAACTACTGTATGTCATGCCATCTATGCCCACAGTACTGATATCTCTTTCTGCTATTACATCATCATTATCATCATCTCGACGAGTATAAAGCCTGCTATAGCTTAAGGTTGCTCTCCACTGACCATCATTTCTTTATATCTATATACCTTCGTAATATTTCTTAACATTAAGGTTGCTGTCCACCTCTTGGTATCATTTTATATTTTATCTGTACATTATATATTATATATTATTCAGATTGTTCTCCACTATCTACTATTGCTTTTTGCTTATACTTTTAAACTTTTATACTATAATAGTAATCCTGTACATTAGGCTTGCTCTCCACTACTCGGCAGCACTACTCAGTATCATTTTATACTTTATACCTTATTTGCGTTCTATATGAAGGTCACTTTCCACTGCCTGACATCTTTTTGTACATAAATTATCTTCATATTTTAAGAGTCTTCTACACTTTAATTGCACTACATTATACCATCGCACTGCACCAAGTATTTTAAGTCTTCCACTCATATTTCCAAGCCACTGTTCTGTGAGCGCTGTGCCAATTCTCATCATAGTGGCTGTGGTAAATTTGTTGCTATTATGTCAGACCAGGAAGAAAAATTGAAGGTGTGCAATGCATGTATTGCAGCTACCAATCCTGACGCTGTCAATGCTGAACACTCGCGCTTTTGTACAAGTTCTGTTGGATCTGCTGCTTCTCTCTATTCTTCACTTAAAAAAATGCCTACTTCTACATCGGCTGAGATGCAGAGTCAGGAAATGTTAACCACGATTCTCTCGAAGATGGAGAAACTCAATAAATTGGATGGCATAAAAGATAAAATCACTTTTATTGGTTCTCAGCTCACTGCCATGGACAGCAGATTCACCGCTCTTGAGAATCGTGTAAGCACTCTGTCCACTGCATTTGAAGAGCGTTTTAACTCAAACAAGTGTAGACTCGAAAGGGTCTGTCATATGCAACAAGAGCTCAGAAGGAGATTAGAGGATGCACCTGTTAGTGCACCGGATTCATCTGCACTTTTGCCCGTCTCCACTAAACTGCAGGAGTTGGAGCATCTGAACAAGTCACTACTACAGTGTTGTGAAACATTGTCGGCGCAACAATCGCGCTTGGAGCGTGCTTCTGACTTGGCACTTGGTGGGCTTGTGCCAGAAGAGTTTAATGATCTGAAGCGAGGTGCTTTTGCAGTGTTGTCTACTTTGGACTCTAGCTTCTCTTTGAGTGATATTGCATCAGTTCAAGCTCTTAGGTGCCCTAAAACATCATCTGATAAAACGTCAGATGATGCTATACTGAATGAGACTCTAGTGCAATCTACATCAGCTTCTGCATCTATGCAGAACGTGCTCATCTGTCTGATATAGTTCCACTGCTCGTTACTCTTCGCTCCCCAACAGTCGCTCGTTTTGTCATCACTGCTAAGATCAAGAAGGGAAGACTGCACACAACTATGATTCATGACCACTTACTGGATGGAGTTAAGACCGTCGACTCACTTACACCTGCTCCAATCAATGTTAATAAGTATCTCCCTTCGTCACTTTATCAACTGAATCTGCGGGTGCTCTCTAAAGCAAAGGATAAGAGGTACAATTCCATCACTTTTGTGAGAGATGGAAGGCTGAATGTGCGTAAGGGCAAGAGTGATGTACCAATTAAAATCACTTCTGATGACGATTTGGAGGCTTTTTTATTGAAGATTTCGCCGACACCAGCCGTGACCGAGACGACCTCTTAGCCTGTGGTATTAAGGTAAATCCATTCTCTATTACTTCCCAGCCTAACACTTAGCTCTCTACTAACAGAACGGCTTCATCCTCCAATTATAATTGTTTTACTGCTAAGAATGGTCTAAGGGTCTGTCATTTCAATGCTAACTCTATTAGAGCATACATTGGGATGATTAGACTCTTCTTGGCTTCTCGCCCTTATTTTCATGTGATAACTGTTACTGAGACCAAATCGGGCCATATTGTTAGTGATTCTCTGATTGCCTTGGATGAATATGTGCTTTATAGGCGAGATCGTAACACTAGAGGTGGTGGTGTTGCACTATTTATTCATAAGTCACTTACTTCTGTGTGTCTTTGTTCTTTTACAGGTAGCTGGAGTGGTGAGCCTGGTTTACCAGAATATCTTTTTTGTGAAGTCAATTCTTCTGACTTGGCTTTGCCTATCTTTGTTGATGTAGTTTACAGGCCTCCACATACTCCGTTCATAGCTAACACTGAATTTATACCAGACTTAACATCCCTTATTCATAACTATAGCACGAAGATAATCTTAGGTGATTTCAATACCAATTTATGTATTGATACTGATGGTACCATATTTCTTAAGAGCCTGATTGAAGAAAATGCTCTCTTTTTTGTACCATATGATCCAACGCATCATACTTCTTCGTCTGATACATGGCTTGATCTGTGCCTAATTGATTCAAATGATCTTTTACTTGACTACTGGAAGACTGACGTCCCATTCATCGATGGACATGATTTTATCGCTGCTACTGTCAGGTCTTCTTTCTCTAAGCCTCTGCCTAATGATTTGACTTATCGTGATTATGGTTCGGTTGATGGTACTGCTCTTCTTGATTACTTCTCCTCTCTTAATTGTGCAGCCTGTGATGGTGATTCTCCCTTGTTGGCTTGTCTAGAGTGCCTTTATGTCCATCCAATGAAGCGATTGCACTGTATGTGCCTTTAAAGAGAGTCCAGCAGGGTGGAGGTCGCCGTCCCTGGTACACTTCTGAGAATCATCATCTGATTCGTGAGAAAGATTGACTATACCGGCACTGTAAACGCTCTTGACTGCGCGCTGATTTGCTGTGCTATAGAGCCGCTCGTGATCAGGCTCATGAGCGCATTGAATCGACGAAGCTCCTTTACTATTATGTCAGACTATCTGGAATGACGGACTCTCGACAAATATGGAAGGAGCTCAGAAATCTTGGTGTGTGTTATAGTGGTGATAGCTCAGGTCACTCTTTTTCTGTTGATGAAATTAATCGGCATTTTGGTGGAGTCGCGTTTGATCCCTTGGTACCTCCTATTTCTGAATATATAGAGACTCTCTGAGGATGAATCTTTCAAACCTATGTTCAAATTGAATGATCTTAGAGGAGGGTAGAATGGCTATTTGTCATTCTATTTCTCAAGCCAGGGGATTCGATACGATTCCCCAATATATTATTTATACTGTCTTATCGATTATAGGGCCTATTCTGTGTTGTATTTATAATGACTCCCTGCGAGAGTGCGTTTTTCCTCCTTGTTGGAATATCTCGTTAGTTACTACAATCAACAAGGTCTCTTCTCCGCGCACCACGGGTGATATAAGGCCGATCTCACTATTATCCTTCATGTCCAAGGTTTCTGAGCGTCTTATATATGATCAACTGTATTATTAGTTGACTAAAAGACAACTACTCGACGAACATCAGACCGGATTTAGGACTTGACATAGTACACAGACCGCACTTCTTAAATTGACCGAGGACATTAGACTTAATATGGACAGACACTACGTGACTATGCTCCTGTTATTCGACTTCAGCAAGGCATTGGACATGGTATGTCACACCACTTTACTCCGCAAGCTATGTTCTATAGATATGTCGCAGACTGTTGTCAGATGGTTTGGTTCCTATTTGTCTGATCGTCGTCAAGCTGTAATTGATGCTGCTGGTAATCAATCAGATCTTGTCTCTCTGATTACTGGGTTTTCTCAAGGCTCTGTTCTTGGGCCTCTCCTTTTTTCCATTTACATTAATGATGTGGGTACTGGCTTTCACTCTAATGTTCAGTATCTTATATATGCAGATGATTTGCCGGTGTACGTACACTTACCGATTGCTCAGCTTGATTTTTACACTTCTCTTATGAGTGATAATGCTTTGCCGATTTTAAGTTGGGCCTCAAATAATCACCTAAACTTGAATATGAGCCAACTAAAGCCATAATCATTGGATCTTATTACTATATTAATGTGCTATCTGCACTGCCGATAACTGGTGTTCCAATTGATGGTGACATCATCAAGTTTGAGTCGTCTGTCCGTAATCTGGGAGTGTGGTTGGATAGCAAATTAAACTGGAGGGATCACATTACAAATGTGTGCAGTAAGACTTACTCTCTTCTCTATAAGTTTAACTTCCTTAGACAGAGTACTAGTCTCGTATTACGTAAGCACCTCATTCAGACACTGCTGTTCCTCCTCTTGGATAACTGCTGTCTTGTCCTTTCTGATCTATCGGCTGAACTTGATCTATGGCTTCAGAGGGTTATTAACTCTGGCACGCGGTACATTTATGGTGTAGTTAGGCGCGAGCATATCTCTGCTCATAGGTTCTCTTTAGGCTGGTTATCCACAGCGGGTCGTAGAAATTACTTTACTGCCACATTTTTGTACAAAACATTTTCATCGCGCTCACCTTCCTATCTAGTTTCCAGGTACTTGTGGAGCCAGCCTGTGAGGGCTTTAAGTGGTGATGTGAGACCATTGACTATTCCTTTCGCATCTACAGAATATTACCAAAAGTCATTCCTGGTCACGTCATCGTGGTTATGGAATAATCTTTTTGCAGCATTTAGAGGCTTACCCTCACTGTCACTGTTTAAATCTGCCTTATTTTTCCATTTCCTTTTCTTAGAGCGTGGACCTCTGCCTTCATAAAAAAATTTTTATTTTTTTATTTTCATTCAATGTATACAAATATTCATTTGTTTTAAAAATTTTTTATTAAATATAATTTGTTTGTGCTGTTTACAAATAATTAGATAATCTATAATATATTTGCTACACATGTGTAAAGTTAGATGCGTAGTATGCGTATAATTATTGAAGATCATAAATTATTTATAACTGTTTCGTGCATTTTTTTGAAGTTGGTTTTCTTTTTGTTAAAAAATTTTTTTCGATAATCTTTAATTATAGTCATCAAATCATTGTTTTGTAGATATTTGTTATAACAATTATTTTGCATTTATATAATGTTATATTAAAATTGACATTACTTTATTGTTCGTATTTTTCTTATTTCATTTATAATATTTCTTTATACACAATATTTTTATTATAAATTTTGTCTTTATTTTTTAATTTATTAGATTTCATTTTTGCATTATTTAGCAATGAAACTTTTAAATTTTTCCTATTCTTAACTCTTGATAAAGCAAAGTATAATTGACCATGACTAAATGCTGGTGTTGGTTAGTATACACCAACATGATTATAGGATTGTCTTTGGGCTTTGTTGATTGTCCTAGCCAAACCTGATCGTACAGAAAACTGTTTACGACACATATTGAATGGCATTTCTGGTTTAGATGGAGGTAATGTCATTCCTGGTATCAAAACTAATTTTCCTGCATTTTTTCCATTTAAAATTTCAGCGTGAATTAAATATTTCACTAGCATTCTTATTGATAGTCGTGTTCCATTACAAAAGTCATTGTTGAAATTCAAATTTCTCAAAAGGATAATAATAGCACCAACTTTTTATTTTAATTTTTGTAGTGAGAGTCCATCAGGTGTAATTGAATTCAAAAATTCTATTGGTAACATAACATCTAAAATTTCACCATTATCATCTTCCGCCGAATCTATACTTAAGTATTAAATAGTTTGTCCTTCCATAATATCGAGTATTTTATTATTAATACTTATTACGTCTCTATTCGTAGGCGCTAATATTACTTTATCATTGAAATTTATTTATTTGTATTATTATATCATTAGGTATTTCGACTAATTAATTTTCTTCTTCATAATAGGGCTTGGACTTATACCCAGTTAATCGGATAACCGATTAACGGTTACCCGGTTTGATCCGGGTAGATCAACGAGCAGTCGGTTATGGCAATTTTGGCGGCTTCAGTTAACCGGTTAACCGATTAACCGAAAACCATGCGAAAAATAGAATTCACGATTAACCGGTTTAAAACCGCAAGAAATTTTGAATGAAATATTCCATATAATTTTAATTTATTATAATATAAATAATATCAGATAGCATAATATAATTTAAACGCTGTATAATTATAAAATAATAATAAAAATTAATTATAATAACTACAATATTTTTAAAAAATAACATAATTTCAAAAAATAAAATAACTATGATAACAACGTTTCGATAATTTAATAGAAATTAAATAATATTCTATAATAATCTTAATACTACATCTAATATTTATAGTATACCTTTTCGAATGAATGTTTATATGAAAGTTTTGGTTAGGTTTAGATGTTTATAATTGCGATTGTCGTACATCAAACGTAGATCATTTGCTTGAAGTAAATAGCTATTGATCAGACGTGGAGCAGTATAAAAGCAATTTATACGTAATCGTTTGAAAAACAAGTGTTAGTGTAATTACTTCGTTGTCAGTAAGTAATATTTTTTACATACATTCAGTAGTAATTAGCGAAATGAGAAATTTTTGAATAATTTGATTAAAATTCAATAATATTCTACAATGATTTTATTATTTATATTAGCGTTATCTTTAATAGTATTATTAGTATATACATATTCTAATGAAAATTTAAATGTACTATACTCAATTTATTCGCTTACAGTGTAAAATATTATAAAATGATAACCTACAGTTTTAATTTTTTATATAGATTCTTAAGAACTGTTGTAAAATCAAAGTTGTGATAAAACTCATTCAGCATTTTCCGATCGAGACCTTTTTTGTGCACGGTAGAAAAAGGTATGAATTTAACGAAAAAAGCTTCTAAAAAATTATGATTTCAAAAATTTTTTTCATAAGTATTTAAATCTATTTAAGCATGGCATCTCGATTA
Organism: Anastatus disparis; assembly: GCA_017163975.1. Classification (NCBI taxonomy): domain Eukaryota; kingdom Metazoa; phylum Arthropoda; class Insecta; order Hymenoptera; family Eupelmidae; genus Anastatus; species Anastatus disparis. Next base: position 369,100 of record JAFFSR010000320.1, on the reverse strand, counting down.
AAAAGTTGAGTTTGGAAGTTTGCTACACTTTCTGATGACAAAACAATCGTAATTTGCGATTTATGTGATAAAAAACTTAGATACAACTGGTCTCCATCAGCTATTGCGAATCATTTGAAAAAGATTTACAACAAACTCCCTTCTGACGATTCTAAACAACAAATACAAAGGTAATTTATGTTTTTACTAGCATCTAAGCATACTTATATATTATTTATTAAAATAAGTATTTGAATTTTATGAATATTAAGTTTTTGTTTTTCATTACATTTTTGTAACTTGAATTTTAAATCCTTTAAGTGTTAGATTTTGATAATTTTCTTTCCTATATTTTTGACAATTTTATTATAATTTTTTAATAGGGATGTTGCATAAAAAATTTTTTTTAAATTCATTATATCCGTCATTTGAAAAAATAAAAAATAAAGGACACGTATTTTTTCTTTTATCATAAAAATGAAAACTCAAAGAGATATAGGCAGTTGAAAATTGGTGTGACGTCACGTGAACTCGTGACATCATATGCATTGGCGCTATATCTATATATATCAAAATTGTATTAATTTATACTGGCTATAACTTTTGCAATTCATCATATTTTAAAAAACGAAAAAATACGGGTCTTTTATTTTTTCGTATTCTACCAGACGGATATAATGCATTTTTTTATGCAAAGTCCCCATTAATTTTATTTATTTGTTTTCGTTTGTTTAGTACCAGTCAAGAATTAAATTCATTGAATTTCGATGATTCTAATGCTGACGAATTAAGTTTTCATTCAACACCACGCAAAAGACCAAGGCGAAATGATGGCGAAAGGGAGATTCGCAGTGCTCAAAGACAAGAGAAAATAACTGAGGCTATTGCTACATTAATAGCCACCAATCCTTTGCCAGTTTTGCTTGTCTCATCAGATGGATTAAAAAATTTTATCAAAGTTTTGGAACCTGCCTATAAAGTACCGTGTGATAAAACTATTTTCCGTCGGTTAAATGATATAGCTAGTATCGTTACAGCTGAAGTTAATCATGAACTTTCTGAAGCGACTGGCGTAAACCTTTCTATTGACAAATGGTCTTCAAGAGCGCAAGAAAGTTACATTTCGGTTGAGGCTCAATTCATCGATAACAAATTAAATTTGCGTCATGTAACTTTATGCAGTGAACATTTGAAAGATAGACCCAATGCAATTAACATTGCTGCTGTAGTCACACGCACAATGGAATGATGGAATTTAGTCAATAAAGTCCAAGCTGTGGTTCATGATAATGCTTCAGTAATGAATGCTGCTTGCAATATTATTGAAGTTTCCGACAGTGTAAATTGTAATGCACATCTACTCCAATTAGTTGTAAAAGATTCGTTAGCTACTGTTCCATCATATAATGTGACGAGTGCAAAAGACCGTGCTATTACGATGCATTTTCGAAAATCAAATATTGCAAGTGAAGCTCATTCGAAGAAACAAATAGAATTGAATTTAAAAATTGAAAGGCTAAAACAAAGTTGTGAAACACGATGGGACTCAAAATATTTTATGTGCGACTGTTTATTACGCAATAGGGGTGCTATCACGTTAGTATTGGCGGATAAGCAAATTACAAAAAAGTGATATAGCGAGAAAGCTGGAAATTTCAGAGACTGATTGGTATAATATGGAGACAATGGTGAAATTGCTTCGCCCTTTTCAAGTAGCTACAACATTATTATGTAGCGAGAAGACTGTTACGATCTCTATGGTGCGCCCTATCATTTATAATATAATAAAAAAACATTTAGATTATACAGCTAACGATGATGATAACACAATAAATTTTAAAAAAGCAGCAATACATTCACTAGAAAGAAGATTTATGATGGAAGAAAATGAGACTTATGAACCGGAAATGCCTCATGTTGCTCAGTTTTTTGATCCTAGATACAAGTCATTGTCAATGGAAAATCCCGAGATGAAAAATAAAATTTTGACATTTGTACAAGACATTTTTAGTTTAATTAATTCTGAAGATGAGAGTATGGACTCAAGTAGCAGAGATCAGAGTCAAAGCAGTGCTTTAGATTTTTCGTTCCAAGAAGAAAATACAGTGGTAGATTGACGGCATCAATATGAATTATATTTAGCTAAACCAGAATTAGGACGAAATTTAGATCCTTTAGAGTGGTGGAAAAATCATTCAAAAAAATATTCATATATTTTTAATATTGCTGTAAAATATTTAGCAGCCCCAGCCACTTCAGCTTCGTCAGAACGAACATTTTCAACTGCTGGAAATATCGTTACTCCAAAAAGAAGCTGCTTAAATCCAGAAAATGTAAATTTGTTAACATTTTTGTACCAGAATAGAAATTTAATTAATTAATTTTCTTAGCTGTTGCTTAGTATCTTTTTTCATGTTTATCCATTTACTTGTTCTATTTATATTTTTGTTTTTATAATTATGTAGAGATTGTTTTGTTAACTTATTAGGATTTTTATAATCAATAAAAAGAAATGTTTATAATGCAAATAAAATATAGAAAGTATTATTACAATTATTAATCTTATTAATTTTTTTAAACGTGAATAGATATTAACTCTAATTTTAGAATATGAAATAATATTAGTATTAAAAACTAAATATAAAATTCAATATTACTATTACTGAAAAATTAAAATTATCATATCATATAAAATTAAAGCTATCATATATGATTCATAAAGTAATAAATTTAAAAAATATAAAATTTTTAATTAAAAAGTTTTGGCGATTTTTAACCGATTAATCGCGAGTTCTATAATGTTCGCGAGTTATCGGTGAACCGATTAACCGATTAACCGAAACTTTAATAACCGTCAAAACCGATTACCTTTATGTTAACCGAGTAAAACCGGTTAAATCGATTACTCGGTTAACCGGGTAGTCAGAGCTCTACTTCATAAACGTCTGAATATTTACCTTCACCTACGTTTAATAACAATTATTTAAAATTGTTGTCATTGTTAGATATCCTGAAGTTTTTGTTTTATGTTATACGATTAAATTTTGGCCACAAATTTAAACTGTTTTTGACAGAATTTTCAATAATTCCAGTGCGACTGCCATGTTTCGCAACTGGTGATGTTTGTCTAGAATTCCTTTATATAAGTAATATTTACCACCAAATATTTCTTCAACATCACATAAATCTTGAAACAAACGATCAACTGCTTCAAAAGCATATTTTGATGATTCTATTCCATATTATTATTTATACTTCTTTTAATTTTTTATCTTCTATTGAATTAGGTTTTACGTTGCATGTTGCAGATTCTGTGATATTCAGTGGCAATTTGAATGCAGTGCGTACTGTTTTTCCACTTTTTCATAAATTAGCAGCAATTCTTGTTCAAGCAATGCATAAAAATAATATGTATAAAAAATTTAAATATTCTATTAAAACGTTAAGTAAATAACTTTTTCCACTTCCACCTGGCCCATCAATGAAAATACAATTATTTTCCTTTTTTCTTAAATATTCTAAAATGCTACCGTAAATAACCTTTTGTTGATCTTTTGATGTATTTACTTTGATTTGTAAATCATTTAACATGTTGTATTTTATAGAAAATTATGTTGTATCGATGAATGTGCATAAATCATCTATATGAGTTAATATATCTGGTAAATTAAAATCATTTAAACGATATCCAATATAATTTGTAAATTTTCTTCAATAATATTTAATGCTATATTTTTACCTATATTTTTTTCATATTTTGGATGATAAAAATAATGCTTATATTTTTCATATAAATTTCTAGCATTAAGAGCAGGCCGAACTATCTGTCTTTGTTTAATATAGTTTTTCACCATTCATCAAAACATCATCCGTCGTATCAAGAAAAAAATAATAGCCACCGCGAGATATTAGTATAATAAGTACATTTTGTAATAACAATCAAATTATTTTATCGCGTAGTTTTTGAATAATATGAGACCTTCTAACAAACTAGAATACAACCTATCTTTTTTGGTAGGTCACATATTTTTCAAAAACTACACAATAAAATAATTTGATTGTTATTGCAAAATTTACTTATTATACTAATATCTAGCAGGGGCTACTATTTATTTCTTGATACAACGGATGGTGTTTATGTAAATGATGGAAAATGCTATTAGACAAAGACAGATAGTTCGGCCCCTTATAGAATTATGTAATATACAAATAAATGCAAATACTTCACGTGACAGTTAAATTTGAGTAGTAAATAAGGATTATATGGAACGATAAATCTGTTATAAGCTACTCTATTGTTATTTTTACGTTTGTAATACATTTTTTTACCATCATCTCTCCGAATATAAATTGGATATTCAGATGTTTTAAATGACGTTTTTTGATTATAATTTTTTGCAAAATTTTTTGAACATTTATTTTTATTTTTCTGCATACAAGGAGAACTCTACTTTGGTTCTCTGTATGGACAATGAACTATAAATTATTCAACAATTTCAAATGATTGCGGATAAATATCTTCATTTGGAATTTCTGCACTTATAAGCGCATCAACTTAATCAGGAGTATTAATTTTATCTTTTTCATCCAGAAATAATAACATATGCATGTGTGGAAGCCCTCGCTTTTGGTATTCAATAACATAAGTATTAGCAACAGTTTTTCCTAATGCATTTTTTTTAATTACCAATTCTATGAATTGTCTTACTTTTTCTTGAAACACTTAAACCACAATTTTGGGCCTGTCAATTGCATTTTCATAATCTTCTGAATTTTCAATAATTTCTTCCCAGTTAGGATTACATGTAAGAGTTAGAAATAAGTTTGGCTTGCCGAAACGATTTATAAGTGTCACTGAGTCGATATAATTTTGCTTTAAGAATCGTGAACTTCCCGTAAAATTCGATGGTACAATATACATTTTTCCAATTTTTATATTTTCAATATCTTTTTTCTTACGTAAATAATCCATTACACCGTTATAACAATCGTTTCTTAAAATATTTTTATTTTTTATATAAAATATAATTTTTAACTTTTAACTTTTACAAATGCTGCCAGTTGAGAAACTTTACCTAAATTGAGATATGGATTAAATCTATTTCTTACAAAAAATTTATTATTATGAAATTGAAGATTTGAAATGTTGTTTTAGTTAATTTACATCTCATATTGGGAATCCATTCGTATCCTCCATTAGGATTGATAAGTAGGTAAGTCATAGGATCGACATGTTTACTAATTAATGGAATACTCACTGGTTTATCATGTTTCAAATGTATAACGATATCACGTTCGACTGGGGGTAAACCATCTATTCCTACAAATATCATGGCAACTTCATTACATGTTGCTTCATTGTATATATTTTTGTCTAATTTTTCATTGCGTTTAATAGACATAGTTACAGTTTTTGGTGGAACACCAATTTTTCGCATCGTTCAATTTCTCCTTTTTCTGTTTCATACATGATTTTATGAGCTTTAACATAAGGATTACTTTGTCTTAATAATCCATCTAATTTACGTAATAAGTTTAAATTTGTATCTAAGCTTTTCCGTTGCGAAGCTACTAATTCATTACCAAGAACATATAATTGTCCATATTTTCGAGCTTCATTTGAATTAGGATACAAAGCATAAACGTTGTGATATATTTGGCTACAAAATTCTGATTACTTATGGTCCCCTAGTTATTATTTTGTCAAAATTTGCACCAAAACTTGCGAAAGCTAAAGAATTGTGGTATGATCTAATATTTTTACGAAAATGAATACTATTTTCTAGAAATCTTATAGCTAATTTTTTTAATTCTTCCGGGTAGGAGAATTGTTTGGTAGTTCTATATTACCTTTGTGACATTAATTAATAAATTCCTTATTTTTTGTATATTCAAATGCAAAATGTTTAGCACTGCACTATTTACATATGGAAGTATTTAATATTAATATTTCTACTATTATATTAAAGTGAAGAATGAAGACTTTTTTTTTCCTACGTGAATATCTTTTGCATTATTGTCACATACACATACACATACACACGTGCAGCATTAAGATATACAGACACACATACATACATACACATACACATACACACATATACACATATCCAAACACATACACATACTCATATACACACATACACAATCTCCATCACTCCATCTCTCCGTCTCAGTCTCTCCGTCTCTGTCTCTCAGTACTTACAATAGCAGTCGTGTTATTTTTATTATACAACGTTTACAATAAAAGTCGCATTTTATAAATAACATCGTGCTTACATTGGCCTTCGAGTTCCTTTAACTACACGGCGTTTGAAACAGCAACCGTGAATACCCAATTACACAGCGCTGACAATAGCAGCCGCGTATTTTCAAGCATAGAGCGCTCAAAATAGCAGCCTCGAATTCGTAACTACACAACACTCAAAATAGCAACTGTGAATTCTTAATTACACAGCGCTTACAATAGCAGCTGCGTTGTTTTAACCACACAGCGCTCAAAATAGCAGCCGCGAATTCGTAACTATACAGGGCTCAGAATAGCAACCGCGAATTTTTAATTACACAGCGCGTACAATAGCAGCTGCGTTTTTTTAACTACACAGCGCTCAAAATAGCAGCCGCGAATTTGTTATTACACAGCGCTTACAATAGTTGTTGTGTTTTTTACGTACACAGCATTTACAATAGCAGCCACGTTTATTTAACCACACAGCGCTCAAAATAGCTGCTGCGAATTTTTAATTACACAGTGCTTACAATATTTGTCGCGTTTTTCATCTTTAGCTCTTAAAATAGCAGCCGCGTTTTTTAAACCAGATAGTGCTCTGAAAAGCAATCGCAAATTTCTAGTTACACAACGCTTACAGTAGTTTTAGCACTCTTCCGCATCACAGCACTTACTATAGCAACCATATATTTTTTAACCACACAGTATTTAAAAAAGCAATCGCGTTTTTTCAATGGCACAGAATTAACAATTGCAGCCATGATTTTTAAGCACACAGCGCTAAACGCCACTTTACAATTTACAATTTTTTTATATTTAATGTTGTATTAGAGTTTCAAATATGTTTGATTTTATTTTCTCATTCATTATGTTTAATTTTAGTATTGTGGTTTTATAATATTTCTTTGTAAAAGATGTTTATATGGATCATTTTATATTTAACTTTTCTTGATTTTTCTGTTAACATTTTCAATTCTTTTTTATTAGTCGTCTTTGAAAGTGTCACGTATAACTGCCCATGACTGAAAATTGGTGTTGGTAAATACACTTCTACTTTTTTAAATGATTGTCCTTGCAACTTATAATTTTTTGATGATCTGGAATGGCAGTTCATCATTTGCCGATAAGGTCATGTGTGGTAAGAATATAGTGTTCCCTTTTTTACCCCCTGTTAATATTTACGCAATAATAGTAAATTGTTTTAATTTCGTGATTAGTTATCGGGTTTCGTTACAAAGTCCCTCATTCAAATTAACATTTCTGAGCATTACTAGAGCTTCTTTTTTAATTATAATCTATGTGGAAATGAATCGTTGGGCGTTGAATAATTTCAAAATTCTGTTGGCAAAATTACGTCTAAACTTTCGTCATTTACATCTTTTGCAGAGTCAATGCTCAAGTACTCAATTACTGGTTCATTTATTTTTGATAAAATTTTTTCATTCGTTTCTGTTACATCTACGTTTTTCGGTGCTAATATAATATTTTCGTAATAGTCACAATTTTCAATATTTATATTATGCCTGTAAATTTCATCAATTAGATTGCCCTTTGACAATATTTTTTTTTGAAATTTATTTAACTTTATTCTCGTTTCCATATTTTGAATGAAAATTATCATTTCCTAAATTAAGTAATCAATTTTTAAATTTATCATCCGATTCCGATAAACGTTTATTTTCTTCTAAAGACATACATTAAAAATGTTTCCATAAATAGCTTTTATCATACAATTTCCTACTATTTGTGTTCTATTTCCATGTTTCATTATTGGCAATGTTTGTCTAAAATCACCTGAAATGAAAAATGTTTTCCCTCCAAACGGATAATTATTATCACATATATCTTTAAAAATGCGATCGACGGCTCCAAAAGCGTATTTTGATGTCATTGTGATTTCATCCCAAATAACAATTGATACATTTTTCATTTTTTTGACCTATTGTGCTGTTTGCACTAATATCACATATTGTGTCTTCAGATATGTTTAACGGTTTTATAAATGCTGTATGTACTGTCACACCGTCTTGTAATAAATTAGCCACCATACCTGTACATGATACAACTAAATAGTTGATTCCATGAATTTTTAGATAAGTTATTATTGTATTTAATAAGTAGCTTTTACCACTTCCACCTGGACCGTCTAGATATATATACTTTTCAGTGCAAATTGTATTTAATTAATTTATTATTGTATTGAAAATAGTCGTTTGAGCATATGTTAGAGTATCAATAATTGATCCAATATTATTAACGTTATTTACTGTACTATATTCGATTTCATTATTTTCAATATAGTATTCTGAAGTAGGTATATTAAAGTCACTTAATTGGAATCCATTATTAGTTAAAATATCATTAATTATGCTTAATGCATATTCTTCACCTTTTTGTTCATTCATTTTTGGAGGATAATAATAGATTTTATATTTTTTATATAATTCTCGAGCAGTTTTGAATGTTTCCAGGTACCGAGTAAGCAACTGGTAAATGGTCGGTTAAGTTGGTAGTTACTGGGTGAGTAACTGGAAAATGGTCGGACCATTTGGTAGTTACTGGGTGAGTAACTGGAAATAGTTGGACCAGTTAGCAGTTACTCACCCAGTAACTTAAAATAGTTGGACCATTTACCACTTACTTGCTCTGTAACTGGAAACTGATCAGACCATTTACCAGTTACTTGCTCTGTAACTGGGAACTGATCAGACCATTTATCAGTTACTTGCTCTGTAACTGAGAAGTGGTCAGACCATTTACCAGTTACTCACCCAGTAACTGCTAACTCGTCCAACCATTCACCAGCTGCTCTGTAACTGCTTCGACCATTTACCACTTACTCACGTGGTAACTGCAAACTGGTTAAATAATTTATCATTTACCCACCCGCTTACGGTCAACTGATTCGACCATTTACCAGTTACCAGAGTTGTAAATAAGGAAATGGTTTTTTCATTTGAAATGGTCAAGTAATTGAGAATACTTGCACCAGTTCCCAGTTACAAAGTAAGTAACTGGTAAATGGTCTGACCAGTTCTCAGTTACAGAGCAAGTAACTGGTAAATGGCCTGATCAGTTCTCAGTTACAGAGCAAGTAACTGGTAAATGGTCCAACTATTTTTAGTTACTTACCCAGTAACTGCTAATCTTTATTTTATGTAGTATACTTAGTTCATCTGATTTTTAATTCGAAATCTTAACCTCAAAATTTTCAACTAAATTTAAAGTATCCTCTATAACATATGAAGACGATTCGGTGTATCTCGCGTAACATGTTAGCATCGCGCAGTTGGTAACGTTCACACTTCTCATTCTAGCGATCGGCGGTTCGATCCCAACTGAGGTAAGATTTTTTTTCTGTGTTTTCTTTAAAATATTATTTTAATTGATTTAATAAAAAAAATAATTTGAAAATTTAAAAAAATTGTTTGGCATGTAATAAATAAATTAATAATAATTTGGGATGAAAAAATGTAAGACTAAATATTTTTTTCTATATATTATCTGCTCAATCAAAATTTACTATATAAAATAGTAATTTTTCTTACAAAGCGAGTATGTCACAGCATTACTGTATTAAATAGTAATTTTATATGTTTGTAGTAAACTTTATGCAGACATTTTTCTCAGTGTATAAGTCTTGTATACTTAAAAAAAGAGATAGTAATAGTAATAAACCACAGAGTCGTTATATTTTTTCTAATACGATGAGCTTTCGTTCTCAAATTGTTTGAAGCTTATGCAATTGACATTATCAGATTATAATATATTGTCAAATATATGTATGTGTGTATATATATATATATATATACTAGGGAGTAAGCACGCCAAGCCCCATCTTGCATTTATAACTTTAAAAAAATAATTAAAAATTTGTAATTTTTTCAATAATTTTTATTTAAAATACTAAATAATTCTAATTCGATGGTCGTGGGGAAGAAGGTGTCATTTCATTTTTGGTTGTAGAGAGGTGTCATTACGATTTTGGTTAAAGAAAGGTGACATTTCATTTTAGGTTAAAAAGAGGCTTATGGTTTTTAATTTATATATTTAATTTATTTATTTAATTTATTATAATTTTGTAATAAATGAATTTCTTTTGGGGTCTGCTACATGATTAAATAAAAAAAAATTTTTTTTGAGATGGCACTTTTCTTCAGATTAAAATGAAACGAAAGTCCTTTTTTAACCCAAAATAAAATGACACCTTTCTTCGACCAAAATTAAAATGACACCTCTCTACAACCAAAAATGAAATGACACCTTTTTCCCCGTGACCGTCGAATTATTCAAAAGTTTTCATCAGATAAATCTTTAATGATATTTTAATAAATCTAATCATCCACTGTCACGGTATTCTACCATGTTCGAATCTTGCGCGCTTAGGTAAAATCAAATGACACGCGCTCCGTCATATACCTCGTATAAGTTACGTCAAGAAGCACGTAACTCGATGAGCAGCGCGCGCGCGAGGAGCAAGAAAGCCACGAGGCGAGTCAGAACATTTCCAGCTGTTCATAAGCGCACACGTTGGCTTATATATATTCCTGCCCTGTGCGAGAAACATTGTTTAGCGGCCTACAAGCACGCATCATCGCCATATCTTTCGGCTTTTATTTAAGTCTCAACTTAATAAACGCGTTGGTGTAGTGCCGCAAATAGTTTTGAATAAAAGGATAAAGGAAGATCGTTGCTAGAAGATCGTCATCATCTCCTGGTTGTACGTGCTGGTCTTGGCTGCCTCCGAGGAGTCGCAGCGATCAGGAAATCAATCTTTTGCTTGGCTGTCCTTTACGAGCCTCAGCGACCAGGTCGCGGTGTACCATTTCTTTCGTTGGCCAACGGCGGTATATCTCAGCGTACGTATTTTGATTGTCATAGAAGCTTCTACGCGTACTTGTAAGTTTATCTTATTTTATATACTTGGCTAAGATTGCTTTCCTCGAAGAAATCTTAGCGCAGAGAGCGCGCGCGTTCATTGTAACATCTTACAATAATTTAGTTCGCGTCGCGTCCCACCTTAGAATTATCTTTAGTATTTATTATTCTTACCTTTGTCATCTAAATCTATTTTATTGTATTTCTTTCATTACTAGTTTAATAAAGTCACGTTAAGTTAAAGACCTTAATCAAATTGCTTACCCCGACGCCTCCGCGGTCCTTATTTTTAATATCATATAATATACATATATTTTTGTGTAAAATTAGGAAAGCTGTGCTAGCGGTATCGCGTCTCTCGATCAGGTAAGAGAGAGAGAGAGAGAGACGCGCGGCAACGAGCTGACGGAAAAATACTCCGTTGCATATCAATCTAATATACTAACTAGCTCTATCGGAGTTTGTTGCATAATATTTAAAATATTTAGTATGATTTTCTGCAACTCCGTGTATAGTAAAACTCATAATCTTAGCTAAAATAAAATTTAAATAAAAGCTCATTCTTTTTTGCAACGTGTAGTAAAATACCGTTACAAAATGGCGCCCAATGTATAGATGCGTCAACGGAATCAGATCTTTGCGCGTGATATAATAAAGCAAAATTTGCAAATGGCGTCGAGCAAGTAGCCAGCGTCGAAGTGAACAGGCTTCGCGTTGCTTTAAAATTTTTTGTATTAAAGATGGCGTTTGCTTACAGCAAAAATTAAGTACAACACGTGTTGAATAAAATTGTTTTTTCGTAAAACGAAATTATTATTACAGAAAATTTATCGAATTTAAAATTGAAAAATTTTTGTTTCTCTTTCCTTTTTGGGATTTTTTCGGAAATATAGGACAAAATTTTCTTTAAAAATAAAATTGCGTCCCCACGTGTCCCAGCGAAAATTTTCCTTTTTTTTCTTTAGATAACGCGCAAATATTTTCGACGTTTATTAGACACGGAGTTCAAGAAATAAAAACTCTGCATGCTTTTGTTCGCTTTAAGTGAAAAAGCGAACAGGCATTTAAATTTATTTAAAATAAAAACGTGCGTTAGTTATATAACCCCATTGCTGATTAGGTCGTTAGTCGTAGTCGCTTGACTTTAATAGTGAGAGAGAAATAGTGATTTCAACTGTCGAGGAAGTTGAAATTAGATTAGTTATTAACTGCCCTTTAATATAATAAGATTCTAACCTCAATAAGAATAAAAAGTAAAATCCTTTTTTTACACATTTAATATAAAATTCAATTAGATAAAAGTTAAAATATATTTATATATATATATATTAAAGGGTCAAGAAAATTTTTTTTTCGTGTGTGCATGATTTAGTAAATTTTAAATTAATAATCTTAGTGACACATTCGTATTCTCTCTCATCAAAAATTGCCAGATCATAGCGAGGCAATTGATCAACGCAGTGTGTGTCGTAGAGAAAAGTTAAAAAGTTCTCAAAGTTTACACTTTAAAATTTTTTTTTTTTACCTTTTTACACTACACATTAAATACAAATGTATAATAAAGAAAAAAATTGTCCTCACACAGTTAGGTGTGCGCTTTTAACTAAAGTTTAAAAACGCACAGGCTTTTGGGATTTAGTCGCGTATTTGGAAGATTTTAACAGTTTTAACTCTCTTTGTAATAAAAATTAAAATAACAGAGTTGAAAATTTTTATATCGGTCAGCTCAATAAAATATTATTAGTTATCGCATTTAATAAATAAATCCAAAAGCCAAAACATAAAAATATATTGTTTCAAAATAATTATATATACATATATTTTATCGTTTTTTTGCATCGTAAGTGCACGGCTTAGTTTCTAACCACACATATACGAACTCAAACATTATTTATTATACATATAGCGAATACACACACACTGCAAGCGTATAGTAGCGTACTTGCGTGCAATCAACTTTAAGATATAGTATATTTCAAGAAAGAAGATAAACCGATCCAAGATGGCTGCGCAACAAAAGCCAGTCGACGAAAGTCACAAAGCTACCGCTTGAAGAGTCCATAAATGGGCAGCATGTCTATCTGAAGATGACTTGTTAGAATCTCTTCAAGCATTGGAACTAAAGCAAGAAGGGTTATATTACGAACAGTCACATCGAATAGTACGATGGCTGCTAGGTAATTATACAGCAGTAGACTTTGAGGAATCAAGCTCTGCAGAAAACGAAATGGCGACACGACAACACCGCCTTTCGGTCAGGCAAGATTTCATAGAAAAGGCGATATTCGAAAAGACAGGGTCTACGATCTTGGACGAAAACACAGACCCAAACGAGGAGCACCCACTCACTGTATTACGTAATGATGGAGCGGTGGTGAGAAATTTAAATACTACGTTGAGTAACGTCACGCAAAACGAAATGCGCAACGATCTGGTACCACTGGAAACTCGCCAAGAACAACAAGGACAAGAAATAGCCGTAAATGTCTCGAATATACCGAAGGAATTACTAGACTACCTTACTACAATACATAACCAAGTAAAAGATGTGTCGTCTAAGGTAAAAGGAATGGCAACTACAATGGATTCGCTATCACTAAAAGTGGAAGTGCTATCACAGCCGAAATCTTCGAGCACACAGCTGTTCGATCAGGCTACAGGTGAGGTAACACCTGGACGGGAAAACCTCCAAGGAAATAAAAGTACCGAACAGCGTGTCAACTTTCGTGATACATTTAGCGTACATTACGCTAACAGTAGCAGCCCATTAAATAACCAAGAAAATAACAATGCAAGCGCAAATGCACTAAGCTATGGACGCTGCAATAATTTATCAACTGGTACTACAGGTGCACGTACAGTCGAAGGGGGAGGGACCCCTCACACTGCAAACAGTGCGACGGTTAACGTTGATCAGAGCAGGCACAGTGATCGAACAGTAAACGCACATAAAACCACAGACGTGGGTCATATAGTGCGCCGCTGGAACGTTACATTCTCGGGTGAACGAGGTCAAAGCATAGACCTCTTCTTAACGAGAGTAGAAGAGTGCAGAGCATTTGCTAAACTCAGCGAGAGCGACTTACTATCCTCGCTCTCCGAACTGCTAACAAGAGTTGCTGCTACTTGGTACAGAAATAATAGACACTCGTGGCAAACATGGGCGCAGTTCAAAGAAGCAGCATTACGTTGGTATGGCCACAGCAGACGCTTTCAACAAAGATTGTTAGTAGAAGCTAATGCACGCACGCAAGGCAAACACAAGCCTGTGCGTGACTATATTATTTGTCTGCAATCTATAGTCTTAAAGCAAGTACCTTTGCCAGATATAAACCAACAGCTCGATCTACTACGTCGTAACCTATTACCGGAAATTTAGAGAATGGTAAGAAGGGATGAAATAGTAGACATCGAATCATTATTGGAAAAAGCTGCAGAAGCTGAACTGACGCTTGAGGCAGAAAGGGTCTACAGACCACCGCCTCCGCCTGAACAGTCCTTATTATCTGATGTGGCTTACCGGCCCACGAACAAGCCTAGAGACAGTAAGCCACAAGTAGCTGCCGTATCTGATAAGCAGGTATCTGCTGAGCAGTTAAATCTTGGGAAGGTACTAACCCAATTAGCGAAAGAAATGCGTGAACTTAGGGAGACTTTTGGAAAGCAGCAAAAACCCAACGAGGATAACGCACAAAAATCTATGCTGCCTAACGCATCGCGAGGAAATTCTCCTAAGAGGCGGCAAAATTTTAATAGACCACCTCGTAAACCCAATCTAGGGCATGGTAACTCCGAGCAACAAAGCCAAGGCCAAAAAAAAAATGAGACTGAAAACTCAAGTAATGGTAAAACCAATGGAGGGAAGCAAAATGGTACAAAAAACCGAAATCCTAACCTCAGTTGTTACCGCTGTGGGCTACCTGGCTACACACAGTGGTCTTGCCCACAATGTGCGGGAAAAGGGCAAGGGAACAAGTAGACGAGGTACCTACTGTTCCTAACGAGGATTACGAGACCTCAGAACTCTCTACTAGAAAAATGGTAGAAGAAAAGTTACCGGAAACCCTAGTAGCAGAGCAGAGCAAGTCTCGCACTTGTCAGGCAGAGACAAGTGATCAGGAAGAACATCCGCAATCAAATATTGATGATGAAGCTCGATGGTGGCTCACGGTAGTGATCGGAGATTACCGTATAAGGGCCTTGTATGACCGAGGTGCATCACGCACGGTGATGAATTCTATAGGTTTGCAGTTGGCAGCCGTATGTAATGTGCCTTTGATACGAGCTACGGGCAGATTCGCTAAAGTAGCAGATGGTAGACCATGCTCACTAGTAGGTTATGTTGACTTACCGTTTACTGTAGGCGGAGTTACAAAAACGATCCGTTCTGCAATCATGCCTAGCCTAGACGAAGAATGTTATCTAGGTGGCAACTTACACGAGCATTGAAGGCTATCTTCGATCCGTGCGAAAATAAACTTTCTTTCAAAGGTACAAATGTGAAAGTGAATTTAGAAATCGCTGCGCTCAGGCAATTGTATGTTGCTAAATTAGGCTCAGTCGGTTTGGCTGACGTATCAGCAACCGATCGCGCTCAGGTAAAAAGACTAGTTACAGAAATATTAGGAGAAGATGATACTCCTATAGGTTGTACAGACTGGATCGAACATGAGATCGATACAGGCTCTGCACGACCTATCAAACAGAAATATTATCCTGTTTCCAAAAAAGTCGAAGAATGGATGCACGAGCAGGTTAATGAGATGCTAGCTGCAGGCATTATTGAACCTTCAATGAGCGGTTGGTCAAGCCCGGTGGTTCGTGTTAAGAAACCCAATGGCAAGTTTAGATTTTGTATTGACTTTAGGAAAGTTAATGCAGTCACAAAACCTGATGCATATCCATTGCCAAGAATGGATGATATCTTGCGTAAACTGCAACAGCAAGATACATCTCTACAATGGATTTGAGCAGTGCGTACCATCAAATTAGGATGAAAGAAAATTCGCGTGCTCAAACGGCATTTACAGTGCCTGGCATGAGCCTTTTCCAATTCAAACGTATGCCGTACGGCCTGAGCCACGCTGGCGCCACCATTCAGCGATTAATCAACAAGGTTATAGGCCCAGAACTCGAGCCGTATGCATTCTCATACCTGGATGATATAATCATAGTAACTGAGACCTTTGCCGAGCATATGAAATGGTTAAAGAAGGTATTACTCCGCATAAAGGCAGTAGGTCTCACGATCAGTCACGAAAAAAGCATATTCTGCGGAGAAGAGGTCAAATATCTGGGGGTTCTGGTAAATAGAGATGGATTTAAGCCAGACCCAGAAAAGATAAAACCCATTATTGATTACCCAGCTCCTAATAATTTAAAACAGCTGAGGCGTTTCATGGGTATGGCCTCGTGGTACAGGAAATTCTTGAAAAATTTCGCCACGTTAGCAGAGCCATTGACGAGGCTTACTAGAAGAGACTGCAAATACGTATGGTCAAGCAATCAGGAAATCGCTTTTGATCAAGTAAAAGCTTTAATCGCATCAGCTCCGTTACTGCATCGACCACAGTTCAGTTTGCAATTCGTTATACAGACGGATGCTAGTGACTCAGGCCTAAGAGCAGTACTTCTACAAGTAGTCAACGACGAAGAGCGAGTATTGGAATTTGCTGGTCGTACAATGTCCAGTGCAGAGCGAAACTACAGCGTAACAGAAAGAGAATGTCTAGCCGTTATATGGGCTGTCAAAAAGTTTCGCTGCTACATTAAAGGTTATGACTTCAAAGTCATAACCGATCATAGTAGTTTATGTTGTTTATGTAATTTACATAATCCAACGGGCAGGCTAGCGCGGTGGGCGCTGGAGCTGCAGGGTTACTCTTACACTGTTGAGCACAGAAAAGGTGCATTGAATTATGTGCCTGATGCACTATCACGCATGCACGAAGATTCAATGGAATGCGACACTCATTTAAGTGCACTAAGTTGGGCGTCACAAACCAAAGATGTGTGGTACAAGTCTCTGCTTCAGCAGGTTATGAGTAATCCCAAGGACTATCCAAGATGGAAAATAGTTGGAGGTCAATTGTACCGCTATGTACCGGACAGGTTCACTAAAGCAACAATGGGAGATGATGACGCATGGAAACTCGTCGTCCCCAGTAAAAACCGAGCAGAAGTATTGCATGAATGTCACGACGAGCCGACAGCTGGCCACTTAGGTCGTGATAAGATAATAGCTCGCGTAAAACTATATTATTACTGGCCATATATAGAGAAAACAGTGGCACAATACGTTAAGAGTTGCGAGATCTGCCAACAGTGCAAGGTAGAGCAAAAATTACCTGCAGGTTTGATGGGCAGAAGAGAAGTTACAGGCCCATGGAAGGTCGTTGCGGGTGACGTAACAGGTCCTTTCCTAAGGAGTAAACATGGTTACGAATATGCTTTAATTTTTGAGGACGTATTTACAAAGTGGGTGGCGTGCATACCTATTAGAAAAGCAAATGCACCCACGATCTTAAAAGCACTAAGAGAAAGAATTATTCTAAAATTTGGCGCGCCTGAGATTTTCTTATCTGATAATGGATCAGAGTTCAGGAATCACATGATAGATAAATATCTAAATGAAGCAGGTATTTGTCATAATACTACTCCTGCATATCACCTACAGGCTAATCCGGTAGAAAGGATAAACCGGACAGTTAAAACCAGGATTACTGCATTTATTGATGAAAATCACCGTTCTTGGGACGAAAAGTTACCTGAAATTATATTTGCATATAACACTGCGAAACAGAGTACAACTGGTACTAGTCCAGCATTGCTAAATTATGGTAGACAGCCAGTACCTCCGAGTTCGCTGAAAAAGGAAGAAGACAAAGCGGCTCAGGAGAATGAGCGGTTACAAGAAGTAACGAACTGGCAAAATCGTGTAAGCAAATAACCTTTGCTACATGAACAGGTAGTGGATCGTGCACAGACTGCTCAGCAAAAGCAAGCTGATGCATACGATACGGGCCGAAGAGAAATAGTATATAATATAGGAGATTCAGTATGGAAAAGGAATAAATTACTCTCTTCAGCGGCCCAGGGCATTGCAAGTAAGCTTGCGCCGAAGTTTGTAGGCCCATATGTAATCACGTCTAAATGTGGCTCCAACACATGCAGACTGATAGATCAAGATGGTAATGCTTACGGCCCTGTTCATGTAGAGCAATTAAAACCGTACATAGCACGGCAGGAAGACGAATCACCATCTCAACCACCGTTGGATCAAACACGAGCGAACGAGACGATGAGCGACCCGTCTCCTACGAGCGATGCGACTCCGTGTGCCGACGGTGATTTGGGCTCAGGTTATGTCCGACCGCCTGCGAGTGGTGATACTCCCCAACCCGAAAAATCGAATAGGAAGCGAGGTCGTCCACGTAAAACAGCGATCGTTGTAACACGAACAGTAAAGCGTATGCGTCAAGCTGAGCCCGAACCGATCAGGCGTAGGCGTGGTAGGCCAAAAGGTTCTACAAATATAAAGCATAGCGAAAACGTAACCGACTTTTCACCAAGGAAAACGCGTGCGCAACGAATGAATACACAGTGATAAAATAACAAACGCATTAAACTTGCTCAATGCATTAACTGCACACCTTCCGCGCGCTAAGCAGAGCAGCAGAACCCGGTTATGCTGCGTCTGGCGGAGGGGTGTCACGGTATTCTACCGTGTTCGAATCTTGCGCGCTTAGGTAAAATCAAATGACACGCGCTCCGTCATATACCTCGTATAAGTTACGTCAAGAAGCACGTAACTCGATGAGCAGCGCGCGCGCGAGGAGCAAGAAAGCCACGAGGCGAGTCAGAACATTTCCGGCTGTTCATGAGCGCACACGTTGGCTTATATATATTCCTGCCCTGTGCGAGAAACATTGTTTAGCGGCCTACAAGCACGCATCGTCGCCATATCTTTCGGCTTTTATTTAAGTCTCAACTTAATAAACGCGTTGGTGTAGTGCCGCAAATAGTTTTGAATAAAAGGATAAAGGAAGATCGTTGCTAGAAGATCGTCATCATCTCCTGGTTGTACGTGCTGGTCTTGGCTGCCTCCGAGGAGTCGCAGCGATCAGGAAATCGATCTTTTGCTTGGCTGTCCTTTACGAGCCTCAGCGACCAGGTCGCGGCGTACCATTTCTTTCGTTGGCCAACGGCGGTATATCTCAGCGTACGTATTTTGATTGTCATAGAAGCTTCTACGCGTACTTGTAAGTTTATCTTATTTTATATACTTGGCTAAGATTGCTTTCCTCGAAGAAATCTTAGCGCAGAGAGCGCGCGCGTTCATTGTAATATCTTACAATAATTTAGTTCGCGTCGCGTCCCACCTTAGAATTATCTTTAGTATTTATTATTCTTACCTTTGTCATCTAAATCTATTTTATTGTATTTCTTTCATTACTAGTTTAATAAAGTCACGTTAAGTTAAAGACCTTAATCAAATTGCTTACCCCGACGCCTCCGCGGTCCTTATTTTTAATATCATATAATATACATATATTTTTGTGTAAAATTAGGAAAGCTGTGCTAGCGGTATCGCGTCTCTCGATCAGGTAAGAGAGAGAGAGAGAGAGAGACGCGCGGCAACGAGCTGACGGAAAAATACTCCGTCGCATATCAATCTAATATACTAACTAGCTCTATCGGAGTTTGTTGCATAATATTTAAAATATATAGTATGATTTTCTGCAACTCCGTATATAGTAAAACTCATAATCTTAGCTAAAATAAAATTTAAATAAAAGCTAATTCTTTTTTGCAACGTGTAGTAAAATACCGTTACACAACACAAATTTATAAAAATATATTTGCAGAAAAAAAAACTATTATTTTTATAAATAGATTATTAAATAAAAAGAATACCTACTTGACTATAACATAATGAATTAAAAAATTGTTTTATTAATCTATAAATCTATTAATCAAACGTTGTTTTTCTCGTTTTTTTTTATCGATGTTTTAAAGTTTTTTATTTAAAAATTTTTTTTCATTGACGTTTCAATGTAAACAGTATTACATTTGTTTGTCTCTAGATAAACATATTAATATTAATTGTTCTAATAACAAAATTAATAATACATGTTAATTATCTTATAAAATTTTCAAACATCGAAAACATCATTTAGGCCCGAATTCATAGTCGTGTCTTGAGTACTAAGTATGACTTAAAACTGTGATATCAACTGTGATAACCTCTTCATGTAGCACTCAACTGAAAAAACCGCTGATACTCAAGTAACGATACTTGTTTTAAGTCATTCTTAATACTCAAGGAACGACTATGAATTCGGTCCTTAACCTTCAGGCGGCCGGGGTGACCCCAAAAGGTGCCACCCCAGCCGCCTGAAGTTTAAGGGGATTTAAAAAGGTATATGATTTATACATAGCTACTGACATTGCAGTTTTCCAAATTTTTAATCTTTATTGAAAAATTTCTCGAAATTTCTTTGTATAAGGCTTTCTATTAGTAAACATGATAGGCAGTAATGAAGAGATATTTAAAACATTTTTGTATTAAGAATAAAAAATTTGGAAAACTGTGATATCAGTGTTTTTTTTATAAAATTAAATAAAAATAGAATTCAATTTATAAAGACTATATTTAAAAAATTGATTTTGATTTTGATTTAACGAAATTTAATTTCAATCATTTAATTATTAAACTTCAATTTAGCTATTTCAAAATGATATTTTCAACCCTATACTTTAAATAAAATCATAAAATTAATAATTATTTTATATGATCAAACTTCACGATGATTACAGGATAATAAGCTAATGGTAAAAAAGATATTATTACCAATCTTTCATCTATTATTAATCTTAAACTTATATTTTATGATATATCTTTATATGCAAAACTTTAAATTCGCTATTACTAAGTTCTCTACAAGCTTAAATTCAGCTACATTTAGCTAATTTTCAGATATTTCAAAGTTTAAACTTAGCTCGATTCAGTTATCTCCAAGCTAATTACAAACTTAATTCAAGCTCAATTCAACGCTGTTATGTAGTTCCAAAAATAAGGGGCATATTTTTAACGACGACAGCGACGACAGCGGCGATATACTTTTAATAGTATACAGAGAATATAATATAAATAGATCGAAAATACAGCTAAAATTTAGCTGAAATCAAACCAAAATTCACTTAAAATTGCTTAAAATTAATATAAATTTTAGCTAACTTATAGCTGAATTTCAGCTAGATTCTAGCTAAATTCTTATACATAGTGGAAGCGGTGGCGGCGAAATCTTTTCATTATATATATACAGTACTGCTCAAAAATTCGATAACACCATGTAAAAAAGAGCATGGAAAAAATATCTATGAAAAAAAGAGTCGTAGAAAAATTCCAAAAAAAAGATTTTAAAGTACTCTTCAAGAGCTTTGAAAATCGACGTATAAAATTATTTTTAAAGTTTTTTATCGCGTTAAAAATATAATTTAAAAATAAACATTTTTTGTCAATTTTTAAAATTTTAGATTCGTTTAGATAGTTTTTTGAGGATAATATGAAACAATCTGAAAAAATATATTTTAAAGTACTTTAAAAGAGTTTTCATTTGCAGTTTTTTTTAATTTCTACGATGATTTTTCGTGAAGCCATAAGGCTTCAAAGTTGAGCATTTTTGCTGTTTTTTGCAGAAAATTGGTCATTTTAGAAAATAATGTCGCAAGTATTCCAATTTGCAACATTATTTTATAATGTAATATCATTTTGTGATGCAATGTACTCTTCCGTCAATGTCCTTTTTTCTCTCTTGTCTAAAATCGACCTATCGAAAAATTTTTATAATTTTAAAACATATTTTTTTCTTTTAATGCTATTTTCAACTGCAGATCTATTTTATGTAACTAAAAATACATCTTTTTTCGCGATGCAGTTATTCTCTATTTCTGTTACTTTAGTGAATATTCACATTTAAAAAAAAGTCCGACCCCTGATTTTAAAGCTGGATAAATAATGTTCCAAGTCCCATGGATCTGAAGCTGCGGCAAGTCAAAAGAAGACGATATTTTTTTGTTTCTGTTTTACTGTTGTAAAAATGTTAATTTTTATTATTTGAAGTACCTAGTATTATTTTTAAAAGATTGTAACCTGCTCTTTCGAATACCGTTGAAATTTTTAAGCCACGATAAATTATTTCAAAATTATAAGACATTTTAGTTAAGTCAATTTTAGACAAGGACATACAAAAATACGACGGCGAGAATGTTTTTACATTACAAAATGACGTCTTTATTTTCAACAGGGTTAAACACAAGTTTAAATGCACTATACTCAGTAATATAAGAATTTCAGTATTAAACTTTTCAAAATCGAAGCCTTCATCAGAGGCATTTAAATTATTGGAGAACATATGAAATTTACCTTAAGTACTGACTTCCAAGGTAATATAGAGATTTTCAACACGCTTTCACATAATTTTATAGTTCAAACACTAAAAAAGCTGAGATTTAAACTCTATAAACACATTTTTTTTAAAATTAATTTTTTATATTTATATATTATGATTGAAGAGCCACGTTGCCTGAGGGGCTAGAGCATCCGACTCTCACGCAGAGGGCCAGGGTTCAAATCACGGCGAAATCAGGATTTTCCCTCTATTTTTTAATTTTAATATTGAAAGTGGAGGATATCCCGAGCTCACCGACACCGCGGTGGACCACCCTCGAGAGACTTTTTTCAGTTTTAACAAAAACCGATGAAAGTCACTCGAGGGCCGGTAAAACAGAACGCGACTGCTCCACTATTATAGTTGAGCCAGACCGTTCTGCCAGGTAGGTGTTTGAGCTCCCGATGTGCTAAAAAGGATGGGTATAAGCGATGCTCCCCGCCTAAGTAGGCCTGCACGATAGTGCACATACATACCGAAGTCAGGGAAATTAAGGTATGGTTTCGAACGCGAAAACACCGGAACACAAAGGTGGTCGAGGTGTCACTTACTTGGCCAAATAGGCTGTAGGTGGATAAACCCTAAAGATAGATAGATATATTATGATTAAGATGTGACATTATTTTATTTGAACTATTTTTTTGGATATCTCTTATAGTCCCCCAAATTTTCGGGATTATAGACAAAGTTTAGCTGATTGGAAAAAATAGTTTAGCAATAGAAAAATTCTTAAAAACTTGGGCAACTGTTTTATTCTAAAAAAAAAAACACCAAATGCAAAGACAAGTTGATTTTCTAACACTGGCATTATTTCGATGATTTTAATCAAATCTTTTTGTGGCAAAAAATTGACATTTTAATAATAAAATTGTTGAATTATTATTTTAAATTTACATACGTTTCATATTCTGAAAATAACATAATTTAATGTTTTTTAATATCCTACCTATCTTATATAGAAAATTTATTTGATGAAATTTTCAAGCTGCTTACTCTTGGGTCGAAGATATTAACTTTTTTCTGGAGAAGATCGAATCTGTGAATAACTGGAAATAACTAAAGATATCTGTCATAAACTGTTTAATTTTAGACAGAAATACCAGTTATTTCCCGTTATTCCCAGTTATTTCCCGTTATTCCCAGTTATTTCCCGTTATTCCCAGTTATTTCCAGTTTTTTTCCAGCTATTGACAGTAACTTACAGCAGTGTTAAAAAATAATTTGAAAATAAGAACTATTACAATTATTTACAATTATTTCCAGTTATTTACAATTATTCATGGGTACTTGTAATTATTTTTAATTATTCCCACTTATTCACAATTATTTACAGTTATTTACAGTCATATCAACTGGTTATAACAGTTATTAAACCTCTAATTTTTAAAATGATTTTTCAACTTAACTGGAAATAACTGGAAATAACTAAAAATAATTGGGAATAGCTAAAAATAACTGATAGATAGATAGACATATATTTATTTTGTAACAGTTTACGAAAAGTGTGTAATACAAAAAATAATACATAATAGAATACAAAAAAGATAATACTGTAACGTTACGTGTAAATATTGCACTCATGAATCACAGTCGATTTCCCAAAACTAATAATACTACATAAGTAAGTCACTTTTCAGAGTGATATCGCAGATCATTACAATAATAAAATGCACACACAAACATTGGTAAAAATAAAATTAAACAAATTTGTTGATTTAATATCTATCAGTCAAAACAATAAAAATTCAAATGAAATATAATAAAATAAAATGAAATAAAAATCAAACGAATTAAATCAAAAAGTAAAAAGTAACACATTCACTCTCAACCATGCGCTCATCAATTATACTATAAATACAAGCACACCTTAAAGCTATATACGGGACTATAAATAATAAATTAAAATAAAGAGAGTATATGTTATTCAAGGTCTAGCAATTACCCTCTCACTGCCGTCTTAAACCTGCTGAGAGATAGAAGATACCTAATTTCAGCAGGTAGGGAATTCCAAAAATGCACACCTTGAACTTAAAACGAATTCTTTCCAGTCTCAGTGCACATAAGTGGCAATGCTAGATCCTTTGCCTCTCCTCTAGTAGCCGCCCTGGGTATACATTTAGTAAAGAGACGCACTGGAAGCTCTGGAGTATTCATGCGCACGATTTTGTACATAAGTACAGCCAAAAAATACTGTCTCCTCGAATCAGTGCGCAGCCAACATAACGTGGTTCTATAAGGAGAAACATGATTACCCATTCTCAAACCCATTACATATCTCACACATGAATTTTATAATCTCTGTATTCGTCTTCTCAACCCCTGAGCAGCATTGAGCAAAACCACTGAACAATAATCACGATGTGGGAACAACAGGGTGGTTGCTAGCGGTTTACGCAGAGTCTCCGTGGTGTACTAACAAAAAAACTGCAGGGAATATAAAACTATTAAACTTTTTTGTAATCATATTAATGTGCGGTTCCCAAGAAAGTTTAGGATCAAGCACGACACCAAGACTCACTACGGAGTCAGAGAAGGGTATACTAATGCCTCCCTCGAGATCGATCGTCCTTGACCTTCCAGCATAAAAAGAGTTTACAAAAGGACTATTGCCAAAGACGATCGCCTTAGTTTTATTAAAATTCAAAGTGAGAGAGACACCAGCAGCCCACTTTGACACCGCTTTAACCACCCTCTTTAAGACGTAAATACCCTCTTCCACATTCTCGCCAGGCACCTGCATGTAAATTTGCAGGTCGTCTGCGTAGAGTAAGTGCTTGACGCAACCAGAGTCGAGAGCGTCACGTAAGTCATTCATATAAAGACAAAACAACAAAGGCCCCAATACCAAATCCTGTGGAACTCCTAGGTTGGTTGTCAGCCAACTCGATTCCTCATTTAAATGCGTGGAAACCATTTATTTCCTTCCTGATATATAGGAGTTAATCCACAAGAGAGCGGACCTGGAAAGCCCCATCAATCTAAACCTAGCAAGTAACTTGAAAGGAGAGATCGTGTCGAATGCCTTACTAAAATCAAAAAGCAAAAGTAACGTTACGAGTTTTTTGTCTAGACCTGATTTGATATCATCAGTTAATTTAAGAATAGCTGTCTGCGTCGAGTAATGCTTTCTGAAGGCAGTCTGCATTGGATCAAGTGATTTCTTAGCAGTAATGTAATCCTGCAATTGGTCATGAGCGATCTTCTCAAGTACCTTTGGAAGGAAACATAGAATAGCAATAGGCCTGAAATCCTTACGCGATTTTGGTGCAGAGCACTTCTTTAATGGCACAATACGTGCCTGATTCCAAAGGCCAGGGAAGACCCCCCGTGCGAAAGAGAAGTCAAACAGAGTTACAAGATGTTCACCAATAAACAGTGATGATTTGACTATCACGCTTTGCGGAATGCCATCCTCACCAAGAGCCTGCGATGAGAAGTGAGAAACCGAGAATAACATCGTTAACATTGATTGGTTTAAAAGCGAAACCGTTTTCGCTGCATTCAAAGAGAAACTTTTTGCGTTTTTCACCGTCATAATGCGGCGAAATCGACACCCCAGCAAAGTGCGCATTAAGCTCATCTGGAGCAAATCCATTTAGATCCCCTTGTGGTCCGGATAAAAACCCTAGCTCTCTCAACTCCCTCCAGACATTATCATTTGCAAGAGCCTCAAACAGTCTGTTATGGTAATATTCAGTTCTTGCGCGTTCAGTCTATTCATCCACTGCCTTACGTAACCGTAAAAATTCAGAGAGATATTAACTGTCATTTGTCCGTTTGTATCATCTATATGTAGCATCTCTCTTGCGCTGCATTTTCGACAACTCTCCATTCAATCATGGTGGCTTATTTTTTGTACATTTGAATATTTTTATTGGTGCTGAATTTTTAATAGCGGCAGTGAGATTATCGCAAATCTAGTCAGGTCCAGACTCAGGATCCACTATATCAGTTGTCAATTTGGACCGATCATAGCCGGCTAATTTCTCTAATAATAATTCCCCACTAATATTCTTATCACTGATTCTAATCAGATTCATGCAGGCCGTCACTGATCGAATTTTTTTTTCTCTTCTAAGTGATAAAAATTCCTTCCAATATGTATATGAAGATAAAATTCACCTCAGAGAACGCTCGTAAATATGTTTTTTCCTCGCTTCAGCGTATTGAGTGTTGGATGTAAAAATGAAAATTGAAAATTTCAAAATAAACCTCAATTTTCAAATTGCCGTAGCTCCATCAATTTTTGACCTTTTCGTACGTTCTTTTAATAAAAATGTGCGAAATTAAGTCTCGTTTTAAATGCCGTTTCTAAATTTAAATACGAGTTGGTCTCTCTGAGTTATTCATGAAAAACCGAAAAAAGTGATTTTTTCAAATCTAATTTTCTCAAAAACTATATTATTTTTTTTTTGAAATTTTTATATGTTATTATACATAAAAAATACTAACTTCTAGGATACGTAAGAATATGCCATTTTGCCTTATTTTTTTAAACAAATTTTTAAACGTTTTTTTTTATATTTTCCATTTTAAAGCATTGATACCATGGCGCATCATGCAATTTTTCTAACTACTACGTCTTTTTACAATTCGTTTATGCTTTTATTTATTAATTTATCAAAAATATTTAAAAAATCTTTAAAATAAACCCTCGATCAAATTTTTTTATTAATTAGAACCGAAGCTATGATGATTTTAAGTTTATAAAAATAGAAATTTCTCTTGTTGATAATTAAAAATTTTTATTCAGTTTGAATTTTGCGCCCACGATTAAAATTTACTTTGTTGGGAGTGACATATGCCACTGGTCGATGGCAACGATTCGCTTTTTGCATTCTCAGTAACGACTTGACGCATTCAAGCATATGAGACAAGTAAGATCAAAAATAAAATTGCCTAGCAAAAAAAATTTTTTTTGCTCTGTCAAAGAACTAATTAATAATAATGGCATCAATGGTTGTTAAGACTAAGTTCAAGAATTTGAAAGAAAGCCCACATTAAATGAAAATAACTAATGTGAAACATGTGATAAATAGCTCGAAAATATTAAAACTGCTTTAGATACTTGTTCAAATTTTCTTGAAAAAGTGCGGCTATTAAGTCTTATACCAAACAATATTTCCAAAAATTATTTATAATCAGTTTTATCAAATGTAACTGTTTATATGATTGATCAAGCAAGATCATTGGTAAATAATAAAAATATTTACAAAAAGCCTGAGAACCATTGTGGCGATTCTTTGGATAGTGAAATTCTAACGAGAGTGAAAAATTATTATTTGAACGATAATCTCAATTGTTCTCGTCAAAATGCAAAGTGACACCATATTTGTTAAAGAAAATGGTATAAAAATTAAAAAAGTTAAACGCTTTCTTACGCGAAGCATAAAAGAAATATATCAATTATTTATAGAAGAAAATCCTGAAATCAAAACAAAAATTGGTAAATCAATATGCTATCCCTTAAGATCAAAGTGGGTTATACCCCATCCACCAAACGATTCGTGTCTGCGTTTATTGCGAGAACGTGAAACTTATGTTGGGTGCTTCAAATAAATATAAAAACGAGAATAAACATGACATTGTGGATTTGGAATTGAAAATTAATTCTTCACTTTTTTGTTCAAAAGATGATATATAATGTGTACTAAGAACATTTAAAGAATGCCCAATTGGAGATATTATTGATTTTAAAGTGATTTCCTTGACAGAAGAAGATTCATACAAAGAAATAACTTTATTAGACAATTTTATTTTATTTATCTCATATGCTTGAATGCGTCAAGTCGTTAATGAGAATGCAAAAAGCGAATCGTCGCCATCAAGCGGTGGCATACGTACCTCCCTACAAAGTAAATTTAAATCGTGGGCGCAAAATTCAAACTGAATAAAAATTTTTAACTATCAAAAAAAAAATTTCTATTTTCATAAACTTAAAATCATCATAACTTCGGTTCTTATTGATAAAAAAATTTAATCGAGGGTTTATTTTAAAGATTTATGTTAATGATTTTGATAAATTAATAAATAAAAGCATAAACGAATTGTCAGATTAGAGTTTTTTGTAAAAGAAATGACAGGTGGACGATAAATGACGGAAACCAACACAGATTCAGAGTTACATGCTTTATAAGAACAGAGAATATATTCAAGCACTTTAGGTTTACGAGTGTTAATTAAAGTTGTAGTTTTTGAAAAAGCTAATATCTCATATTCCAGGTTATCTTTAACGTAAAGGGCAACTCCTCCTCCATAAAGGTTTCTATCCTGTCTAAAAATTTTATATCCCTTAATTTGAATGACATCATCCAAGACAGTCGGACCCAGCCAGGTCTCAGCCACTCCAAATAGATCATAAGAACGGCCACTACATAAAAGCTCACGCACCTGTTCAATGTGAGCCCCTAAAAAAGTCACATTCAAAAAGCCCGCTCGCAGTGCACCCCTTTTCCTTTTTCGACTCTCCGAGAAGATCTGGCTTAGTCATTGGGGAGAGAGATCATTATTATTTAACTTACTTTTAATAACAGAATATTCATCATTAGAGACTATCTTAATAGCATTGTCAACCTTATTTCGACGGTGCTTACGAAGACAATCACCCTCAGATTTGCGACGAAGACTATCACTTCCAGAAGATACGATGAAAACTATTATTTTAATTTTTATGTAAATGAATACTATCACTTCTGAACTATTTGCGACGAAAAGAATTGGATTTCAATGTATGTAGACGAAAACTATCATTTTAATTTTTATGTAAATGAAGACCATCACTCCTGAAAAATTTGGAACGAAAAAAATCATATTTCAATGTATGCAGACGAAAACTATTATTTTAATTTTTATGTAAACGAAGACTATCACTTCTAACAAAGAGCGCAGAAAAGTTATTTTTAATATTTTTTTTCGTTGAGGAGTGATTGTTTTCGTTTACATAAAAATTAAAATAATAGTTTTCGTCTACATACATTGAAATATAATTCTTTTCGTTTCAAATTTTTTAAGAGTGATAGTCTTCGTTTACATAAGAATTAAAATAATAGTTTTCGTCTACATACATTGAAATATAATTCTTTTCGTTTTAAATTTTTCAGGAGTGATAGTCTTCGTTTACATAAAAATTGAAATAATAGTTTTCGTCTATATACATTGAAATATAATTTTTTTCGTTTAAAATTGTTCAGGAGTGATAGTCTTCGTACGGCACGTCGATTTAAGCATCCACTAATTATGCAAGATTTGTCAGCAATAAATTTTTTATCTAAAATAACTTTATTTGAACTACTTAAAATTTTATCTATATCATCTCTCGTAGCAAATGTGTATGCTCTCTTCCCACTTCTCCGTCTTGCCAGAAATCTACCACTCTATGCCAAATAAATTTAATACCTTTAACCTTAGCATAATTGTTTAGATCTTTGAAATTTTTGTATATATATTTTTGAAGGTATTCATTAATAAAAACCTTATAATGGTTTTTTATGACAAACAGACTGACAAAACGAGAAAGATTAATGTCTGCCATTGAAAAACTAGTGATTTTTCTTTTTTCATTTAATATTTTTTTAACCAGACTGGCTTCGGAGAGTCTGATTAGCAGCGAGAGAGGACCCCCCGGACCGTCCCTGATCACGCCGCTTCTAGATTCAGACGACGTTAAACATACAACCGATAATATGTGTGACTGTGTTATGTCCGGAAATATGGCACCGAGGATAACAAAAGCATAATCTTTCTGTCGAACATTAGCAGCTAAGCAGTCCAGTCCACTGGAGATCACCAATGAGCCACCCTCGATATTACAATTTTGTGTATTTTTGTGTGTTGGTGTCCACAGCTTCCTTTGAGTTTGTGTCTATATGTAATATATTTTCACGCTCCTGAACACTGAGACCAGAGACGGTCTGCACCACGCATGCTAACCCCACCCCAAGTTCTGAGAAATTTTTGTTTACTCCATTAAATTCAGCTTGCATCGTAAATTGAAGGCTATTTATTTTAGTATTTAAATTTAAATCAATCTTATCAAAATTCTTAATAAGAGCGGACAAACTATTCTCCAGACTACTGACTATCCCCTTTAGTTTACTATTTTCATCAAGCAGCCCCTTTCGCACTGCCTAAAAATTCTTTATCATTTTGTCCTGATTGTCAAGCTTATCTAAGATGCCTCGCAAGCCATCACCAATAATCATTACACTGCTCTCAACATTCTGAAACCGATCGGGAGCGTCCAAGACTGACTAGGAGAGCACCCCACCCCCGGGAAACGGATTCAGCTGAAATTGCAGAATATGATTTTTTGATGGAAAACAATGAACCTGTGTTTTTTCTTTTCATCAAATAGGCTTCCTAGACAAGGATATAGACATTTTTTCAAAAATATGGTGAATAAAAGCCTTTACAAAAACTTGAATAACCGAAGAACTAAGACTCTTACAAAAAAATGCATAAAAAATAAAATGAAGCACTAATTAAATGCTTTCATTTAGGTTTTGTTGCATTAAAAAAGCTTAGCTTGTTCAAAAGTTATTCTTAATTGAACATTACCACGTATTTACTTAATATTTTTAGCATATAAAATATGATCAATTTTTCACGTTATTTCATTAACGTATTTCAATCGCCTGTAACTTTTGAACCACCGAAGATTTTTTAATGCAACAAAGCTTAAATTAAAGCATTTAATTCGTGCTTCATTTTATTTTCCATGTATAATGTATTCCAATAATTCAATAAAACAATTCAGATCATTTAGTATGCGGCATTTATTTGCTTCTTCCTGATCAAATATGTATAATTGTCCATACTTTCTTGATTAATTTTTATTTGCATGTTATGCATACCTACTATGGTATATTTGTCCACTAATACGTATAATTTGAGGATCTTTATTAAATAATATATCAAATGCTGCACCAAAGCTAGCAAATGCTAAGGCGCTATTATATGATCTTATGCATTTTTAAGATTATTACTTAGCATAGAATTTCCCGTAAGTAATTTCTTAATCTCTTCAGGATATTCTGGGTCTTCTTCTAATGTTGTATTTCCTTGTTGCCAACATGATGTAATTTTCTTATTGCTTGACATTTCAAATGCAAAATGTCTAGCACCACAAAAATTAAAAATAAAATTCAAATTACCAATAATATTTTCCACGATATAATTTTCATTATTATTGATCGATGTATTTTTAGCTATTTGGTAATAATTTATATCACTTTTATTTTCTTTTGTTTTGAATTTATCTTTGTTTTTTTCATAATAATTTTCATTTTTTACTGAAGCAATTAAATTATCATCTTTTTTTTCAATGTTTTTTCATAAGATTCATTTGAACGTTCCAACATTTTTTGTTTGTCTTTCAATTAATATTGTTTTCTATTTTCTAAAACTTTATCTTTATTATATTTATAATACGATTTGTCATGAATGCGTCTATCATATTTGTGATTTTGTTAATATGTTAAATTCTTTTTTTCGTTTCTTAATTGTTTTTTATAAATTCATTTTGGTTAGAAATTTGACTTTTTTGTTGCAAAAAATTAATTATTTTTTATTTTTTAGTTAAAAATTTAATTATTTTTTTAAATTTTTATCCCTCTTGAAATTATTTTCAAGTTTCGTAATTACATTAATGTTTTAAGAATTCATTTGATTTTCATGTTGCGTTATATTTAAATTTTTTAATTTCTTAATCGAAACTTTTGTTAATTTTAATAATTTTTTATTATTAAATTTATTTTTAAATATCAGAATTGGTTCTTATTCAATATCATTTTCAGATTTTTCAATGTTATTGTATATAATTTTTTTATAATTAATTTTTAAAATTTTTCCTTTAGTTTGTTTATATTTTCTTTTACCACTGTTTTGGTTGCCTTCAACGCGGAGGGCATGCCTTCAACGCGGAGGGCATGCCTTCAACGCGGAGGGCATGCCTTCAACGCGAAGGGCATGCCTTTAACGCGGAGAGCATGGGTTCGAATCCTGACCAGGTACCTCTAAACTTTTTTTCGAAAGAAAATTAGTGTATGTGCCATTTATATCGCGACTCTTAAAAATCTGACCTCATTGGGTATCGGTTGATTGTTGGTCACAAAAGTGGCTGATTATCCATCGGTAGTCAAAGTTTTCGGTATGGTGGGTCTGACAGTCTAGCCTGATGTAATGTGTTAAACGGTACCGGGCGGGGACTCCCTCGACTTCACCATGGAAAAAGGTTAATCATATAGAGGGCAATATCCTTTATATATTAATCTTTTCTTTTAAACAAAAAAAAAAAACCACTGTTTTAGTAAATTTTGTGTAGATAAGTTTTTAGTTTATAATTTTTTGCCTCAAACATTTATATTATCTAATAAATGTCATTGTCTTAGTGCCAATTCTTGTCACTTTTTTTCTTCAAGATATTCGAAATTTATATTTTGAAAATTTAATTTCATCGTTGACAATTCCTTGTGATGTACAATTTGCTAATTTCTGGATATCACTTTATAATTGATATTAATATAATTGCTCTTTACTAATGGAAACATAACAACTGAATTTGATTCATACATAATTATCAAATGTCCACGCATTTTTTCGATGTCAAATTCTATTCCACAAGGACACAAATTATTAACGATTGCTGTTGCAAACGCTATTGAAAAAATGCCACAATCAAAAGGAGTAATCTAAAACTAAACTTTTTCAAAAAATATTTGTAAGTTTTTACGGATTAGAAATAGTTTATTGATGTCAATTTTTTGTTCATCATTTGATCCATTACTATTTAAACTATCATAAACATGAATTACATTTTGTGAATAATAGATACAAATCCAGTGACCAAAATGCCGATTTCCGGAGAAAAGCATTTGTATGTAATCTTGATTTGATGGAACTCGATTAATATTTTCGGGCCTTTGTAAAAATATGGTTAGTTGCATTGAAAAATTTCTATGATTATTCAAAATTTGAACAAATTTTTGATTGTGTTTATTATTTAACATACTTAATTGCCCAGCATATCCATCTTCACCTATTATAATTAATTTTTCTTCTTTGGTTAAAATAATTCTATGGAAATAATAAATTCATGTGTACTTCTAAATTCAAATTATTTGATATCAGAATTTCAAATACTTCTGAAAAACTATGAAAAATCCTGAAATAAAAATTTTAAATTCCATTTATACAGATAATGAAAAATTCTAATTGATAATTATTCTTAAAATTTTAATAAATTACCACTTATTAAATAAATAAACATAAAAAACATAAACATTATGAGACAAAGTTCAATGTTCATTATTGAACATTGTTCATTTGAAGTCTTTAACTTAAGTTTTTTTGTTATCACTCGACAGCGACAAAAAAAGTGCGCGAATTTTGAAAGTTTTGAATTCTTATAACAAAATAAAATTAATAATATTATGTATAAATATATATTATTTTATTTGAAATTGTTTTATGATGAACTACTCTATTTCTGCTACTTTTAAATTATTTCTTTAAATTTTATTATATTATTATCAAAATATTAAAATAAAAATAAGCAAACTTAACCTAAAAGCAGAAACCGGTCACAGACGCCATGTTACATACATATATATATGTATACATTGTACTACGCGATCGAATTCATGACAATTTATTTACATTTTAAGTACGTAACGTGCAAAAAATGCAATGTTCATAGTAGATTTGAACGTAAAAAATAATTATTTAATTTTCAAAAATAAATATATATATAAATATCTACATTTACTTTTTTATCGTCTTTGACCTTAGCTGTACTTGCAAGAACCTCCTTATTGATAGAACATCTGGTAAATCTTTTCTTTGCTGAAATTTCTTTTTGATTTTAATCTATACGAACTTAATTAACCTTGCTCCTAACGTCACTCGGTCAAATTTTTATATATTATAATAATATGAATAAATTAGCCAATTTTAAAGTCAAAAAAATTGCCTTAATTCATAAGTTTTCATATCGCAGTTCTGTTTGAAATTTAGTTTTAATATATTTGAAAAAAAGGATTGATTATAGTTCCAATATGCATAAAAATTGTTTAAATACAAATCATACAATCATGATAAATTGAAAATTGGTTTTACTCAATTTTATTTGAATTAATGAAAAAATATGATAGGAATTCATTCTTTTTAATTACGTGTTTCAGACAGAGGGACGAAAATAAAAAAACAGAGATATAGGGATGGAGAAGTAGAGACAAAGACACAGAGACAGAGACGGAGAGACAGAGAGAAGAAGACAGAGAGACGGAAACAGAGAGGAAAAGACGAAAACGGAGAGACAGAGACAAAGAAACATAGACAGAGGGACGAAGAGATAAAAATGGAAAGACAGAGACAAAGAAACAAAGACGAAAAAGTGCTATCATAGGAACGAAGATAGAGAGACATAGACAGAGAGACATAGATGGAGGGACGGAGACGGAGAGATAGAGACGGAGAGACAGAGGCAAAGATGCAGAGACCGAGAGATATAGACATAGGGACGAAGATAGAGAGACGAAGAGACGGAAATGGGAAAACGGAGACGGAGAGACGAAGAGAAAGAAACAGAGACATAGAGACGGAGTAACGGAAATGGAGAGACGGAGACAAAGAGATGAAGATGGAGATGCAAATGTTCTGTATGTGTATGTGCATATGTGTATATGTGTATGTGTATGTGTGTATATGCATGTGTGTAAGCGTATGTGTGTGTATGCATGTAAATGTGCGTATGTGTATGTGAATGTGCGCATATGTGTGGGTGCAAGTGTGTATATATATATATATATATATATATATATATATAACAATTATGCAAACGATATTCCCGAGAGAAAAAAAGACTTAATTTTTTACATTCATATAATGGTAGTAATATAATATAGGATTATATATGAGTAATATAATGAAGTAATAACGGAGACCGAGAGACAGAGACGGAGAGGCGGTGGCGAAGATGGAGAGACGAAGACGAAAAGACAGAGACGTAGAAACGGAGATGAAGTGACGAATATTGTGCATGTGTGTATGCGTATATGAGTAAGTGTATGTGTATGGAGACGTGTATACGTGTGTATGTATGTATGTGTATGCGTATATGTGTATGCATGTATATGTATGTGTGTATGTGTGTGTTAAAGGTGCACGTGTGTATGTATGTGACAATAATGCAAAAGATATTCACGTGAGAAAAAAAAGTTCCAATTCTGCACTTTAATATAATAGTAGTAATTTTTTTTGTATTTATTCTTTGAAACTCACTCAAGCTTATTTTAACCACATATTATGAAAGTTTTTAAATTATGACGTAAATAATTATGTAGTTTCTTGAGTACAGACTTTGCTAGGTTCAATTGTTGTCAATCAATATCGTCACGATATTTTTCTATGTAAAAGCTATAGCGTTTATTAAAAAATGGATTTTTGTTTTTCATTTCTAATAAATAAAAGATAATAAGACTGTGTTAGAAATAATAATTCATCTCGTTTAAAAATGAATTCGTTGCCTCTGGTAACCAACAATAAATTCATTGGAATAGTAATTTTTAGCGCAAAAGCATACTTGTATATCACAGAACAACAATAAAGTCAAAATTATGCATAAAATTTAACTTAATGTGAATCAAATGCAAATAAATTATATAAATGTAAATAAGATGAATGTTAAAACAAAAGTTAATGTAAAAGATATGAATAATACTATATTTATATTAGTTAAGTAAATGAAGAGAGGAAGCTGAATATTATCAATTAATCGTAATTGTAATCATATTAATAAAATATTAATGAAGATATTATTTTTTTATTATTATTATGTAATATCAGACTTAGATGTAATTGAGAGAAGAAGTTTCGTATTATCTATTAGTTATAATTATAATCACAATAATGAAATATAAATAAAAATGATCAATCTTTATTATTACCACAGAATGTTAAAGTAAGAAAAAGGTATGAGATGGAGCCGTGGGGAGGGGGGGGGGGCACATAAATCAAAGGGGGTGGCTGTGAGATTTTAGGGGGAGAGGAAAAGGGGGGCCTTTTTGTTTCAAATAACGTGAATAACAATTTAGATGAAGAATTAGAGGTCGTCTGTAGCTTATTCGGTAGAGTGATAGATTCGTAATCTCGATGCTCTAAGTTCGGTTCCCGCTCTCGGCTTAATGATACAAGCACCATTGTACGTTATATGTGCTTTGTTCACAAGCACATGGACAAGCATCCGTCGCTAATTAGCATTTCAATGATAGCATAAAATATAGCGACAATAAATAAAAAGAAAAGGAAGAAGAATTACAATGTAATTTGAGGAGTGGCTGTATTGAGGGAGGGCTAAGGGGGTCAAGGAGAGGGGGGGGGGTTAGAAGTTGCTTAAATCCTGATCTTGCAACTATATATATATATATATATATATATATATATATATATATATATATATATATATATATATTGTTTATTCTGTGTATGTGTATTATTAAAAAAAAAACTAAATATATGAAATAATTATCAATTAAAAAAATTAATTATTTTATATTACATGTTACTTTATTCAAGTGTAATGTGTACGTTGTATAAAGTTTTTTTGAATAGCCCATGAATTAGGCAATTCCATTCCTTGACGATTAATAAATAAATTTATTAGAACATTCAAAGATATAACTTCTATTAATCAATATAAAATAGCGTTAAAATTAAAATTTACTGATTTGGATCTTTAAAAATGATAATAATTATTTTTTAGATCAAACATCAGTTATATGTTACATTGGTAACGTTTAAATAATTTTTTGAACAATTTTAAAGTAATTAATTTCTATTTAAATACAAATACCCATATAAATATATATGATCAAATATGTATTTGTGTGAAGTGATTGTCAACAATTAATTTAATTATTATTTCATATATTGAATTAGAATAGTTTTGTTTATTTTGATTCAGACATTTTAAAAAAAAACATCATCCATTGTGATTAATAATCGTTCTCACATAATTTAATTTATTAATATTATATTTTAACATTATAATATTAAACAAAATTGAATTATAATTAGAGTGTGAATGTGTCATTGGTGTGTGCGTGCGTGTGCGTGTGTGTGTGTCGGCGCTAGCGAACGATCATGATATGTGTACGTGTGTTATGCGTGTAGTGTTTTGTTAGTTAATATGCGTATTGATACGAATTGGTGTACGTGTATGTTATGGTGTTTTTGTGTATTGGTATAAATTTGTGTATTTTAGTATTTGTGCTGTGCGCGCATACGATCATTTATGTATAGGTGTATTTATGCATTAATTCTTTACGATTTATTGAATAAAATCATCATTTTTTATGGAACTTTTTGCATAATTAATTTTAAAAGCAATAATTATAAGGAAATTAATGCAGTATTATGAAATTTTTGCACGTCTTCACGAAAGGAAAGGGTGAGCAGTGGTCGCATCATGAAATAGCAACATTCCGCTACTAACAACTATACTAAATTTAATATTTTAAATGCTTGTGTGAACCTTTTTATTATGTTTAATTGTTATTTTGATACATAGAATACTTATTTTCGTTGTAACTGTGTAAACAAAGACAAACATTCATAGCACATTTATACTTATATTCATCTTGCACATTATACTCAAGAGTGATTGAACTCCGTACGCATCATATGTCAAGTCTTCTACCTCGAGACTACGATAGCAAACAATAACGTTAAACATTCGTGAGAATGCGACACACGAGAATGCGACGCACAAGAGGCGATCGAACTCTAAACTGCATCACATGCAAAATTCAATCAATCTTTTTACCAAAATTATAAAAGTATCTAAGGCTACGCTTCGCCTAAAATTATTGTACTAAAGGTTAAGAAGGACATTGGTTCTTTAGGATAGGTATTCAAGAATAAAAGAATATGTGTATGTATATATATATATATATATATATATATACATATTCTTTTATTCTTGGATACCTATCCTAAAGAACTAACGTCCTAAATTAAAAAAATAAGTTACAATAACAATTCAAATTTCATAAAAATAATAAATCAAGTTTATTAAATGAAGTTTAATACACAAAACTTTACAAATTAATAAATTCAGTTCTAACGGTTGACAACTGTACGATATTTTGTAATAAATTTTTAAAATGTTTTCAAGTAGATAAGCTATAGGCATACTGGCTCAGGTTCCTTCTGGATCACCCCCTCTCTCCTCAAAGTGATCTAGAATGTAATGTGTGTATAAGCCCATAAGAGTATCCCCTTCTTCGAGTGATTTTTTGAATTTTGGTTTTTATTTACGCCCACCCTTCCCTGCTCCATGTGATCGAGAATGTAATGTGTGTATAAGCCCATAAGAGTATCCCCTTCTTCGAATGATTTTTTGAATTTTGGTTTTTATTTACGCCCACCCTTCCCTACTCCGTGTGATCGAGAATCCGATGTGTGTATAAGCACATAAGAGTATCCCCTTCTCCGTGTGATTTTTTGAATTTCAGTATTTTGTTCACGCCCACCCTTCCCTACTCCATGTGATTTAGAATCCAATATGTGTATAAACCCATAAGAGTTACCTTTTTTTGTTTGATTTGTAGGTGGCCCCATACCGTAGGGAGTCCCAAGATGTTTTTTCTTTTGAAAGATTAATGTTTACGATTGCATGTTTTCCTTTTTTTTCATCTCTATGACTTTTTTTCTTTTAGCCACCTTCTTTTGATCGATAGATATTTTTCCTTTGGTCAAGGAATATTTTTCCTTATCTTTTACAAATAAGAGTTCTCTTTTTTTTTAAACAAGATGAAAAAAGATAGCTGACCCTTATAATAAATTTTTTTCTCAAAAAAGATTTTCTTTCAAAAAGATAAAGACAGTATTATATCTTAAAGGTTGCATGATTCATTATTTTCATGCACCTGCGACTCAAAAAAGAACACACACAGTGTACTGCATTAAGAGAAAGGACATTCTTTTCCTTCTCTCCTTAAAGCAGGTTAATTTTTGTGCAACGTTCAAGAAAATGCATAGTGGGCAGCGCTACAAAAAAAGACTCTCCATCCGCCGAAAAAACTTTATGTTTGCTAGTGACCCTTTCGCTTCCCCGCAGCGCCACTTAGTCGGCGCAATCAGTGTGCTGAAAATGGACTCTGATTACTCCGATAATCTTAATGCAAAGACTCTCCATCCATAGAAAAATTTTACGTTT
The DNA here is from genome assembly GCA_017163975.1 of Anastatus disparis. Lineage (NCBI taxonomy): Eukaryota > Metazoa > Arthropoda > Insecta > Hymenoptera > Eupelmidae > Anastatus > Anastatus disparis. The sequence goes on along the minus strand of JAFFSR010000320.1, from coordinate 329,346 downwards.
GCTAGTGACCCTTTCTCTTTCGCTTCCCCGCAGCGCCACTTAGTCGGTACAGTCAGTGTGCCAAAAACGGACTCTGATTGCTCCGATAATCTTAATGCAATCGGCGCTTTACGCAACGCTGAAGGATACATGCGGCGCCTAATGTCTTTGAGTGCAGGTATACACAAAAAAACCTCGGTCTCGTCATTGTTTACCACTGCATGTTTTTTCTTTTTCATCTCTATGACAGTTTCTTTAACCCACATGCTTCTGATCGATAGATATTTTCCCTTTGGTCACTTTCACATTACTTAACTATTCAAAGTCACTTTCTGCTTGTTCTGATAATCTTAATGCAATCGGCGCTTTACGCAACGCTGAAGGATACATGCGGCGCCTAATGTCTTTAAGTGCAGGTATACACAGAAAACCCTCGGTCTCGTCATTGTTTTACCACTGCATGTTTTTTCTTTTTCATCTCTATGACAGTTTCTTTAACCCACATGCTTCTGATCGATAGATATTTTCCCTTTGGTCACTTTCACATTACTTTACTATTTAAAGTCACTTGTTTTCATTTTGTTGGAAAGAGACCTTTTTTTCCTTTTCGTAAAAATATGTTTTCTTTTACTGAGAAAAGAAACTTTGTTTTGGTTTTCATGTTTATAATCTTACAATCTTTTTTCTTTCAAAATTGAAACTTTTATTGTGCCCATTCTATATCCATGTATTAAGTTAAAATAAGGTTATTGGTGAATTTTTTTCTTTTCAGAAAAGGTTTTCTTGACAGGTTTATATTTTTGAAAGTCACCACTTATCTTATTTTATCTTTTTTTTAAGAAAAAAGGTCTTTTACTCTTTTCCTAAAACGATATATCGGTCATTTAATTTTGAAAACGAAGCCCTTTGCGAATGCATTCTTTTAGATAGAAAAGAGGGCGTGGAAAATACTTGGAGGATTGTCAAAAAAAATTTTTCCGCAGGTAGGTAATTTTGTAAATTTTTTTGTATAAATACTGTGCTGCATGCAATGTTCAGTATTCAGTCTCTCAAGCTTCCTAAAGCAAGATTGAAAAATTTAAGTTTCGATTTAAATCGTATTTAAAAAAATAAAAAATGGCAAACGGAAAAAAAATCAAGAAAACAAAACGAGTGCGAGCCTCAAAATAATGAGGGATAGAATCCAATGGTTAATGAGGAACGGCTCGTTGATCTTGTTGATGCTTGATCACGTCACATGGGCGATGGATGCAATAACATCGTGTGAGTAATATTTGATAATTTTTTTCTTTTTCATAATTAATAGTTTTTATATATTATTTCAATAATTAATTATTTTTGTTTTCTTTTTTTAGTGCCACCGATGCCGCAGTCTGCTTCAATGCAGCAATTATATCAAGGCTTCGAAAATATGGAAACACCGAGGGCAAGCCCGAAGCGCTCGAGAAAAAGATCATCAAGCTCGAGTTCGAGTTCAAGTTCGAGTACCAGTGGAACGTCATCGAGTTGCTCTTCATGCAGAGCAACGCCCAAGAAAGTTCCCAGAGTGAACAACGAGGATGTAAGAACTCCTCTTCGAGAGAACTCGCCGCAACCAGGGCCCTCGGGTACAAGTAAGTTAAAAAAAACGAAAAAAATATTTCATTAAAATATAAAAAGAAAAAAGATTAAAATATTTATTTTTTCTGTTTCAGGATCACAACTTCGGGAGAAGTCACCGCAACCAGGGCCCTCGGGGACAAGTAAGTTAAAAAAAACAAAAAATATTTCATTAAAATATAAAAAGAAAAAAATTAAAATATTTATTTTTTCTGTTTCAGGATCACAACTTCGGGAGAAGTCTCCGCAACCAGGGCCCTCGGGCACAAGTAAGTTAAAAAAAAAAAAATATTTCATTAAAATATAAAAAGAAAAAGATTAAAATATTTATTTTTTCTGTTTCAGGATCACAACTTCGGGAGGAGTCTCCGCAACCAGGGCCCTCGGGCACAAGTAAGTTAAAAAAACAAAAAATATTTCATTAAAATATAAAAAGAAAAAGATTAAAATATTTATTCTTTCTGTTTCAGGATCACAACTTCGGGAGAAGTCTCCGCAACCAGGACCCTCGGGTACAAGTAAGTTGAAAAAAAACAAAAAATATTTCATTGAAAAAAATAAAAAAAGAAAAAAGTTTATAATATTAATTTTTTTTTGAAAATAATAATTTTATCTAAATAAATAATTAATTTTTTTTTCTTTTTTTCAGAAGAGAATGGCAGCGCTACTATCCAGGAGAATAGACCTCCTCCTGCAAGACGAATCTTGCAGCTTAAACATTCAGGGAAAAGATTGTGATGAATACAAGGCTTCCTAAGTCTAACCAGGAGAATGAGAATGCCAGATTCCCTAAATCAACGCAGGAGGATGAGGGAACAGTTTCGTCATGCAGTGAACTCATGATAACAGAAGACATCACATATCTTGATTGAAAAATAAATTTATGTACATGTATTTTTTATATAAATATAAAAAAGAATTTTTGTAACTGGCGGAAAAATATGTAATAAAAATTTTAATTCAATAAAAAAAAAAATAATAATAGTTCATAAAATCTTAATCTCGCTTATTTGATGAGCCTTCCTATATATATGTAATATAATCTATTTTATAAAAAAAAATTTTTTTTCACTTAAATAAATTATTATAATTAAAAATAGTAGTTGGTTTTGGGAATATTAAATTAAATTATAATAATCATTGATAAAATTTTTATTTTTTTAAAATCACATATAATTATTTTTTTTCATTTTAGAAATACAATTATATTTTCATTTTAGAAATACAATTATTTTTTCATTTTAGAAATACAATTATTATAGTATTTTAATAAGATAATAATAAAAAAATTTTAAAAATTTTATTCATTTGCAAAATATAAACATGTACATTTCATTTTTTTGTTTTGTTTAAAATAATTATCAACCTCATCTTTATCATTAATATTTAAGTAATTTCGTAGCCATGCTCGTATAGCAATCGTATTATTGACTGCACACACGGGTCTTTTTCTTCTTATACAGAAAACGTGGTTCAAGCAGAAGTGGTGCTTATCACCTATTATTCCTTCTAATGCTGGACAGCCGAAATCTTCAACATTTGAAATTGACCTGCAAATAAAATAAACAGAATAATTAAACTATAATATAAAAGTATAAGAAAAGTATTAAAAAGTATAAAAAAAAGTATTAAAAAGTATGAAAAAAGTATTAAAAAGTATGAGAAAAGTATGAAAAAAAGTATTAAAAAGTATGAAAAAAGTATTAAAAAGTATGAGAAAAGTATGAAAAAGTATAAAAAGTATAAAAAAAAGTATAAAAAAGTATAAAAAAGTATAAAAAAAGTATGAAAAAGTATAAAAAAAGTATAAAAATGTATAAAAAAGTATAAAAAAGTATGAAAAGTATTAAGAAAATGATTATTTTGAATATAAAAAATTTAAATATATTTTTACTTACACACTTGGTAAAAGATTTTTCAACCATTGCACTTTCTGCTCTCCTTTGACAAATAATTTTTTGATTCCTTGCGAGCAGATTTGGAAAACACGTTGTAGACGATGATATGGAATATCTCCGGAATTCCATGCTATACCGTGATGGAACCTTTCCACCCACTGAGCCATGCATTTTTCTTCTGTATTTAGTTCCTCCCATGTAATTGGAGATTTGAAAACATAGACTGTAGGTAAAGCTGTTTTTCTAAAATTGAGGAAACTAACTTCTTTGAAAATAAAAGAATCCTCTGATATTCTTTGAAATCCTTGAATATCACATATATAAATGCTTTCTTCTTCCGCAGACTGCATGATATAATTTTTGAACAGCATATCGTAATCACGAGTTCTAGCAATCTCGTAGCGTTGGATGTTTCAGTATGAATTAATATCGGGAAATGAGAATAGAAAATTTTCAAATCGTAAGTTTATGTCAAGCAATTCCCCTCTTACTTTTTTAAGATTGGACGATGGAAAATAGCTCAGTTTTCACTGGTTAAACTAAAAGATGATAGTCACTCCCCCTCTAACTTTTTAAGATTGGACGATGGAAAATCGCTCAATCCTCATTGGTTAAAACTAAGAAATGATTCTGATAGGTTAAAAAAGGTAAAAAATTCATCCCTACCCGTGAAAACCTCTCTTTTTCTGAAAAACTTGCACTCCGTTTTACTATCGGTTAGTTAATTGAATTTTCTATCTCTCCTTTTGTTAACTTACCTTTAAAAAGGACTGAAGGTTTCTGGATGAGCATACTTCGTCAGAGGAGTCGTGAGTGTACATAGTCATCGGGACTAAACTTTACCAATCGTGAAAGTTTGTGTTTGTGAAAGGTTATTTTAAATAAAAGAAAAAAAAATGTCTTCAATTAATTTCTTTGAACGTCTTGTGCAACTACTCCGTGATGCTTTGCAAAATGTAAATGAACTGAACAATACCGATCTCCATTATTGGATAGATATGTGCAATGGTAGTTTAGAGAAATTAAATGAAAAAATTGTCAATTCTGATCTTACAAGAGGAGAAAAGCAAAGATGTCAAACTTGTGTGTTACATCTTTCGGGTATTCAAGTTCAATTTGAACATCATCTTCAACGAGGAGGTGGTCTGCAATCTGAAGAAATAGAAGCTTCTGTTGAATGGCGAGATGTGCAGTCAGCTTTCGAAAACAGAATTAGAACTGGCGTAGTGGTAAATATAAATCATGTGGATATTTTAAGTTTTTTAAACGACGCCCAAGAACTCTTTAAAGTACATATACAGTCATGCTTAGAAGAATATAGTGCTCTCAAAGTGAATTCAGATTTCACCGCAGAATTTTCTATACAGAAAAGTAGTGAAGAATTGACAGATATTAAATATTTTACAACCACAAGTACTTCAATTTTAATGTCAACGAATCTAGAAGAATGGTTCAAAATAAATATCAAAGATTCTATTTTGACACAGATAGAAGAATTTCAGGAAAAAGATTCTGGCTGGGCTCTAAAAAGCATTATAAGTCTGAGTATAAATATGAAAAAATATTCTCCGATCAAGGGCAGTTCGTACATTCCTTTACCACCTTTTATACAAAAGAAAAAGCATGTGTCAATGTTCGTAACAATGACAATCAATGTTTCAAGTATGCTATCCTCTCAGCAATATATCCAAGTGAAACTAATACTAATAGAGTTAATCAATATAGCATGCATGAGAACAAGTTGAAATTTAATAACATAGAATTTCCAGTGACACTTAAAAATGTTCCAAAATTTGAAGAACTGAATAATATTTCAGTAAATGTGTACATGTTGAAGAAGTTTGGACAAAAGTTTGAAGTATCACCTTGCCACATTACATCGGATAAAAAGGAAAAGCATGTCAATCTACTCATCATCCAAGACTTTTACATCGATGAGTATGAAAAAGATAATCATTCTGATGATATTAGTTTACCCAAATACCACTATGTTTGGATAAAGAATATGTCTCGTCTTCTGAAATCTCAACTATCTAAGACACATGTAAAATCATTCCATTGTGAAAGATGTTTACAAGTCTTTTATAATGAAGAAAGATTGCAAGTTCATGAAAATGATTGTAAGAATTTGAATTATTGTCGAATTAATCTACCTGACTCGCAGAACAACATTCTGAAATTTGAAGATTATTATAAAAGCGAAAAAGTTCCTTTTATTGTTTATGCTGATTTTGAATGTTTACTGAAGCCTACAATGAATGAGATTGCCTTCCAACTTCATGAAGCATATAGCATAGGATATTATATAAAATGTAGCTTTGATGACAGCTTATCTTTTTATAAGTCATATAGAAAAAATATCGTAGATGGACAGACTCCTGCACAATGGTTTGTTCAAGAATTAAAATCAATCAGTGAGGAAATTGATAAACTCTACAAGAATCCGAAACCATTAAAACTTACGGATTTAGAAGAATTATCTTTCCAAAGGTCAACCATTTGTCACATATGCCGAAAACTAATTTGTGATGAAGAACTCGCAGTACGAGATCACTGTCATCTCACAGGACGGTAAGATATTAATTATAGTTATATTTCAATGAAAAAAAAATTTACTTTATCATGCAAATTTTTTTTAAATATCTATTTTTTTTTACATTAGTTTCAGAGGTGCAGCACATAATTCATGTAATTTGAATTACAAGTATTCAAAATTTATTCCTGTGGTTTTTCATAACCTCAATTACGATACACACTTCATTTTGAAAGAGATAGCCACATCTTCATTGATGGGAGGACGAGTTACGCTATTGCCATATAATAAGGAAAAATATATTTCTTTTACAAAATACATAGATGGCAGTGACCTAAGTTTCAGATTCATAGATTCTTGGCGTTTTCTTCCTTCGTCATTAGAAAAACTTGCATCATACTTGGAAAATGTGCCGATATTGATAAAAGAGTTTCGAACTGATGGTTTTACAGATGAGAAAATTGATTTTCTCAAACGTAAAGGTATATTTCCATATGATTTTGTAGATGGATTGGATAAATTATTAGTTACGAAATTGCCAGAGAAAAATCAGTTTTATAACCAACTCACCGATTCTCATATTGCTGATGAAGACTATAAGCATGCTATTCAAGTCTGGAGTAAGTTCAATATAAGAACATTAGGCGAGTATTCGGATTTATACTTAAAAACAGATGTTTTACTATTGGCGGATGTATTTGAAAGTTTTCGAGAAACATCTCTCAAAGCTTACGGTTTATGTCCAGCTCACTTTTATACGTCTCCAGGCTTGACATTTTCAGCAGCGCTAAAAATGACGAAGGTAGAACTGGAGCTTCTTACAGATATAGATATGTTGATGTTCATTGAAGCAGGTATTCGGGGAGGAATAAGTCAATGCTGTAATCGCTATGCCAAGGCGAACAATCCATATATGGGCTCTCCGTATGATGAAAAACAGAAAATGAAAACACTTATGTACTTTGATATTAATAATCTTTATGGATGGGCAATGGTTCAATATTTGCCAGTCGGAAAATTCAAATGGGTAGAATATGAGACGAATTCAAACTTTTACAACGCACCGCCAGATTCAGTTATTGGATATATTGCTGAAGTAGATTTGGAGTATCCCGAGGAAATACACGATGCACATCGAGATTTTCCATTCTGCGCAGAGCATAGTGCGCCACATGGCTCGAAACAAAAGAAACTTCTCACTACTTTGAAGAACAAGGAGAGATATGTTATTTACTATCGAACACTCAGACAAGTGTTGGAAAATGGACTTCGACTGAAAAAGTGCATAGAATTTTAAGTTTTGAGCAAAAGGCATGGCTTAAACCTTATGTGGAATTGAATACTCAAAAAAGAATGCAGGCTAAGAACGAATTTGAAAAACTTTTTTATAAATTGTTAATCAATGCTGTCTATGGAAAGTGCATTGAGCGAGAGCGGTCTCGAGTTGATGTCCGATTGGTAAATAAATTTACTGGTAGATATGGAGCAGAAGCACGCATAGCTCTACCAAATTTTCACAGCTGTGCTATTTTTGATGAGAATTTAGTTGCCATTCAAATGAAGAGAACGAGCATCACAATCAAGAAACCAATTTATGTTGGATTTTGCATTTTAGAATTATCAAAAACATTAGTTTATGATTTTCATTATTCGTATATGAAAAAGCGAGTTGGAGACAAATGCAAACTTTTGTATACTGATACTGATAGTCTCATATACGAAGTTGAGGATGTTGACATGTACAAAATAATGAAAGAGGACATACATAAATTTGATACTTCCGATTATGAAGAAAATAATCCGTTCGAAATTCCTCGAGTTAATAAGAAAGTTCAGGGTTTGATGAAAGACGAATGTAATGGTAAGATAATGACAGAATTTATAGGATTACGAAGCAAAATGTATAGTATTTCAATCGATGGAGGAGAAGTTATAAAGAAAGCCAAAGGTATAAAGTCCAGTGTTGTTAAAAAATCAATTACTTTTGAGGATTATCGAAGCTGTCTTCAGGATCTCACTATTATATACCGTGAACAGTGCAATATCCGTTCAAAATTGCATACTGTGCATACTGAAAAACAGAGAAAAATTGCTCTAAGTCCTCACGATGATAAGAGATTTTTATTGCCTGATAGTACAGATACTTTACCTTGGGGACATTATAAAATTGAAGAAATACAGATGGCGCAAGCTGCACTTGAAGTAGAGAGGGAACATGCAAGAAAAATGGCTGCTGAAAAAAAAGAAAAAGAGTGGGAGGTAGAAATGAGGAGGGGAGATACACGAGTGGAGATGGATGCTACAGAGAATGAAAGAGAGAGGGAAATCGAGAGAAGGGATGAAGCCACCAATGAAAATAGTGCAGAGCGAGTGGGGATGTCACTTTATGAAGGCGAGCAAATTATCATTGAGTATGATGTGTTAGAGGAGTTCATGAATGACTGGCATCCATCAATGGAGGGAGCAAGTTCCCAGGAAGGAGAAAAAAAGGATATATTACGAGTAGCAATGGAAAGGGCAGACATCGAAGTGGGGAATGGGCTATATCAACCAATGGACCACAATGAGGAGCGCATTCAAGTAATCGAAGAGCTTGAGGACGATCAACCTTGCACAAAGAAATCTAAAATCGACTAACTTTTTAAGTAAGTTACAATTTATTTTTTTTTACCAAAAAACATTATTTTTTTCCATCAAAATTTTTTTCTAACAGAAATTTTTAATTTTTTTTACTTTTTCTTGTTTTCAGAATGGATTTATCTGCACTAAACAAGATTGCTGGAAGCGACTTCCTGCCAAGGAAGAAAGTCACAGACTTAGAAAAAGACCAGCAGTACATGGTGACTTCACTGAAACAAGTCAAGACAAGATTTGGAACCAAGGTCGTAGCAGATTTCGACCAAAGCTTCCAAGTCTTCTTACCAGAAAAGATTTCATCTGCAATCTTAAAAGATGAAGAATTTTTCTACAATCTCTGTGATAATGCAAATAAACTGCGTTTGATTGCAATATACCTGGGAGGATCTTCTTTTAAATTCGATCGGGCTTAAAATAAATAAAAATATACTCGTCAAATTATTTTTCAAACTATTTATTGTAAATTGTACATAATAAGAATACATGAATAAATGAAAATTATTAAACATTATATAATTGTTTTTATTTATCACCACCATTTATAATTATTATATTTATATTGAATCATAAAAAGAAAATTTTAATAATAAAAATATTTTATATATAACTTAAATTAATGAACATAATAAAATTAAATTTTTTTCTTTTTATTTATTACACTGAAATACGTGGTAAAATACATCTTAGCTTATTCAAATAATCTCATTTTTATCTATCCAACTATTATGCTTGCTATTTAGACCTAACCACTTAAAATATACACGTTTACCACTTTTCTTTAAAACTTTTTCTACCAAATAAATTTCTGGATACATAGTCTTTTGAATTTCCGTTTCATAAAAGCCGCCGGAGACTGGTTCATCATAATAATCTTTGACGTGGTAAGTTATGGGATTGGTTTTTACAACTCTTGTTATTGTGAAAATTTCAGTTGACCAATTTGGTGTATAACCTTTTTCAAAAACTTGTTTTATCTTACTTATTCGCACTTTATCTCCTACTTTGAATTTTGGTTTTTTTACAGGTCTTTTTTCAGTTGGGTAATTTTTCTTGATTTCTTTTTCATTTACCTTCGTAACGTTTTCAGGCTCGATTCCTATTGTCCAATGTTTTCTTGAATTGTATGCTTTCACTAACTCAGGCAGAATATCCAACCATTTATAACTTCCTTGTTTGCTGGATTCTAACCACATTGCATTTTTTAAAGTTTTATTAAAGCGTTCACATATGCTTGCATGAAGATTACTATGTGAAGAGTAGTGATTTATCTTGTACTTTTTCATAAGATTCTGAAAGTTTGAATTGTAGAATTCTTTTCCTTGGTCAGTTTGTAAATTCGATGGCACCCGTTCTTGTTTTAATATTGACTTCATAGCTAGAGTAACATCATTGCCACTCTTCGATTTGACTGGTACAGCCCATGCATACTTTGAAAATATATCTATGACAGTTAGTAAGTAGCGAAAACCTTTATTTTCCTTGAAATAAGGTATCATTTCTACAAGGTCAGCTTGCCAAGTCTCATCTAATCCGCGTATGTCATATTTTCTTCGCTTGTACCTTCGACGTGCTGGCTTGTGTAGCTCTTCAACTACTCTTTGACGTTCCATCTTAAACTTCAACTTTAGCAATATCCGATCGTCTATTCATTTCTTTAATTATATATTCAATACTTGCAAAATTTCGTTGAGTCATATCATAGACATAAGTTAATTTTTCGTCTATTTCTGCTTTATATATTTCAACTTTGTTCTCATATTCTTGTATAGCTTTAGCAACTTCTATAATTTTAGAAGATAAGTAATCAACTTCTTTCTGTAGGATATTATTTAGTGAATTCAAACTAATGGCATCATTTGGATCATTAGCCTCTCCAATATTGCAAAGCCGCTTATTTTCTAAATCAATTCCACCATCTGATGTAACATTGAATCCAATACCTCGAGGACCACGACTCACTTGCGAGCCCTCAAGTTTTCTTCCAAACACATCGAGACTCATGATACTACTATTGATTTGAAAATTGTGTACGTCAATATATATGCCCAGCTTCACGTAGTTCCTCTATGATTGATTGGATTTCATTGTTGTGATTATTATTTCCAGCAGATCGTTCGGCTATCAATAATCGCAGTCTTTCGACAAGCTCATTCGGATCATCCCAGTAGACTAGATCTATGGAAGTATTCTTTTTTGCTATTTTATATTTAGGTATGAGACCCCCTCCGCTGGTAGACATTCTACTACGATCACTGCGGAACATTGGTGCTATGATTTTTGAATATTTTCTACTCTTCAAAGAGCGTATATTCTCACTTTTGCTATGTCTTTTTCTTTGGGCATTTGTTGCTTCCAGGATAATGCGATAGTTCTTGCGATCTGTTGTACTCAAAAGATTATCATCTGGTTCTTTTTTGAAAAGCAATTCCATTAGACCATTGCTTTTAGGAAAACTTAAATCTTTCACTTTTATCATTTTATCATCAAATTGAATTTGTGAATCACCCATCATGTATACCCCACTGACTTTTCTCACTCCGTATATGTTATCAATTTTGCTGCGGCTTCCATTTAGCATTGATAAAAAGTCTGTCGGTTCAGTTTCTTTATTCGCAGATACAAATGGTGAATATATAGATTTGAATGATGAATTTGCAGAGTTGAATGATGAATTCATCATTGTGCTATTTATCGGAGAAAAATCATCGCCATTAGAAGCATCATTATCAAACGCCGAACCCGAGTTATTAATATCGTTTACAATATAACTTGATTTATCAAATCTCAATCTTTTTTTTGCAGATTTTCTGTTACTGTCTATGGCCTTAATGTGATTAGAACGTGACACACTTTCAGTTGTCGAATCGACAAGCTTTTCAAGTGGTGTAATAACTGGTTTTAAAGTATCACCAATAACCTTTTCAAAATCATCTCTCTCCTTTTTTAACAAAGAGTATTTTCTTTTAATAGCCTCGCGTGCTCGTAAGAGCTCGCTAAGAACACTTTTTTCTTTCTTAAAGTCAGGCATGCTGACAAGATGCTGTCTACAATCAAACTGCAAAGATTAAGATTTATACTTCCTTTTTAATGGCAAAACAGTCAAATCCTTTTCTATATCTACCATCATTCATTGCTCTATCTTTGTCAATAACAACAAATCCATACTTGTCATTCTTCCAGCATTCTGTACAAAGATTTCGAAATTCATTTAAAGTTAAGTCAGTATTCACATGGTCTTCATAGATATGTTTAAGATTAACATTATCATGACGATAAATTACCATCAAATTAATATTGTCCCTGATGAGATGTTTCGGTATATGAGCATATGACTGACATAGATAAAAGCTATCTACACTTTTGTGTCTCCCCATACAGAAAAAAGCTCTGACGTTATCCTGCTTCTCACAAGCCACATCATCAAAAATCATAATTGAATTAGGTAGGGCTTCATCTGGAGACACTACAGATGCATGTTCACTGAACGATAGATATGATATACCTTCAATTGGTTCTAAAACTTTTTGAAGAAATTGGTATTTCGGTTGATTTAAGGATTTAGAGTATACATACAAATTTTCAAATCTAAGACCATTAGGGTGTGTAATTAGAGCTAATAAACTATTAGTTTTTCTACAGTTCGATGGGCCACAAAATACTGCTCGTATATTATCTGGAAGTAACTCTCCATGTCGCTTTTTTCTTTTCGTTTTCTCAAAATCAAAGTTGCCGACGGGAAGTTTGACGTTCTGCTCAGTAAAATCCATGTTTACGTAACAAAGTCAAATCTAAGATTGACCTTTTCTAAATATAAACGCTTGTTTTATATTTTTGATCATCAGTTGTAAATCAACACTCGAAGAGAGATGCTCGTACACAAATCACAGAAGCACCCTAAGGGTAAAGGGTTACTTGATAAAGTAATCAATAACTTACCTATTGAAATGCATATTCCTGGATATCAATATTGTGGTCCCGGAACAAAACTGAAAAAGCGTCTAAAAAGAGGTGATACAGGTATCAATCCACTTGATCAAGCATGCAAAGAACATGACATATCTTATTCTGATAAAAATGCTGATCGAAAAGTAGCTGACATGAAGCTCGCTGATAAAGCTTGGCAGCGTGTTAGAGCCAAAAATGCAAGTCTTAGCGAAAAAGCAACTGCTTTTGTTGTTGCAAATGCTATGAAATTAAAAGGAAAGACAGGAATGGGTGTAAAATTGAGTAAATTAGTAACTGCAAGTAAAAAATCATTAAAACCAAGTAAACATTTTCGCAAAGTTATACAGTCCGCTTTAAAAGGTGCACGTGAAGCTCTCAAGATCGTTGGCGGTAAGAAAAAAATTATCATTCCACGTATTTTACCTGTTCCATCAAAAATAGGTGGCGCTCTGCCTTTTCTCATACCATTGTTCGCAGCACTAAGTGCAACTGGTGCTCTGGCTGGAGGAGCTGCTGGAATAGCTAAAGCAGTAAATGAGGCTAAAGCTGCACAGAAAAATTATGAAGAAAGTAAGAGACATAATAAAACTATGGAAGCTATTGCTCTAGGAAAAGGTCTCTATCTTAAACCATATAAAACTGGAATGGGATTATTTATGAAACCTCATATCGGTAATGGTCAAGTTAAAAAAAAAAAAACTTCAATTTAACTTTGCCAAATCGTGCACTGACTGACTATGATCTTATAAAGTATGCTCGTATGATGCAAATCCCATATTTTCGAGGTGTTTTCATGAGAAATAATCTACCTTCTGATGGCCCATGGCATAACGAATCTGCTATAGTTAACTTAGATGATTTTCAAAACAAAGGCACTCACTGGGTATGTTATCGAAAACGAGGTTCTGAAGTGATTTATTTTGATAGTTTTGGTGATCTTAAACCCCCTATAGATCTCATGTTATATTTTAACGTGAAAGAAGTGAAATACAACTATAAAAGATATCAAAATTTTGACTCATTTATTTGTGGACATCTTTGTCTTCAATTCTTGTGTGAAAGACTATAAAAGAAGAGTTTTCAGACAAGCAGGATCATTCTTTTTCAAACAGTCATGGAAGATAGTTTCACTTTGAGTCTTTCAGGCAAATCTTCTATCTTAGAAGCGCAATATTTTCCTTCAATAGAACTACCACAGCATAAGAATTTTGTTTTGGGTTTAGTTGAACTTTTAACATTCAACTCGATTCCCAATGTTGACGATTCGAATAATAAACTTCATATAAACGGAGAGAAGATTATTATTATTCCTACTGGCAGTTATGAAATTGATGCTATTAATCAATTTTTGCAAAAAGATTTGAAATCTAAAGACATCGAGTTTTCCTTGAAAGCTAACAACAATACTCTCAGAAGTGAAATTTATTGCAGCCATCAGATAGATCTTAGTCCTCGCGATTCAATAGGCAGTCTTCTCGGTTTCACTCGTCGCGTTCTTCATGAAGACATTCATCACAGCTCTGATTTACCTGTGAAGATATTGAAAATAAACGCACTCAGAGTAGAGTGTAATATTACTACAGGTGCTTACATCAACGACAAAAAAGTTCACACGATCCATGAGTTTTTCCCAAAAGTTCCTCCAGGATATAAAATCATAGAAGTTCCATCGCATGTCATATATTTACCACTCAATGTTAAAAGTATAGATCATCTTCAAATCCGAATCGTTGATCAAGACGAAAATTTAGTGAATTTCCGAGGAGAGGAAATTACTGTTAGACTTCACATAAAATCTGTATAATGGGAATCGTTTATAATTCAAGTGTGCATATAAGTCAGCCATCATGTCAACCCACCATCAGTCGTCCAAAGGTACTCAAACCGTTAACACGGAAGAGCATCCAGTTTCTCAAAAGCATAGGTCTCAAAGTACGTGGAAAAAGATAAATTGTATCATTCTCTGCTGCTTTCAGAAAAATGGACGAAATTCTAAGCATTCAATCAGGTGTCGCATTCGATGAGTCTATTGCTCATTATGAGGTTCACGCACATCAACCATACTCCACATTAAGTTTCAATAACAGTGATGAAATCCGTATTTCTATTCAGCATCAAGATTTATGCCTCTTACTATCATGTAGTTACATCCATGTATGTGGAAAATTACAAAAACCGGATGGACAAGCACTAACTAAAACTAATTTCGTTAACAATGGCATTTGTCATCTGTTTGATGAAATTCGATATGAACTTAATGCTGTAGAGATAGATAAAAGTAAAAATGTTGGTCTGAGTAGTCTCATGAAGGGATGCACTTCATTTAATCCAAATCAGACTTTAACATTAGAAAATGCAGGCTGGCTTGGTGTTGAAGAAGCAAACAAAACAATTGTAGATGATCATGGAAATTTTGACGTTTCTATCCCTCTAAGTATGATTTTAGGCTTCGCAGAAGATTACAAGAAAATTGTTGTTAATATGAAGCATGAACTCATTCTCACAAGATCAAGAAATGACCTGAATGCTATAATGCAGGAAGGTACTGTAGCCAACAATGCAACCACATATGAACCTTATCAAATAAAAATATCAAAGATAGAGTGGTTAATGCCATATGTTATTGCATCAGATAAACAAAAAATCCAGCTGTTAAATTTCATTGGCAAAGATAATCCTATTTCTATGAGTTTTCGTTCATGGGAGTTATTTGAATATCCTCTTCTTCCAACAACAAATAAACACGTCTGGACGGTAAAAACTTCAAATCAATTGGAGAAACCACGTTTCGTGATTCTTGGATTACAATCGGGAAAAAAAGGTTCAAGATCTAAAAATGCCAGTCGCTTCGACCACTGTAATATTAGTAATGTGAGACTTTTCTTGAATTCGCAATATTATCCGTACAACAATCTCAATCTTGACATATCTAAGAATCAATTTGCTATTCTCTATGATATGTATGCTAATTTTCAGAAAAGCTATTACGGAAGAGATTCACAGCCATTGTTGACAAAGTCTCAGTTTATCAATTTTGAACCACTCATAGTTATTGACTGTTCACGACAAAACGAATCTCTAAAGAGCGCTCCTGTCGATGTACGTCTAGAATTTGAGTCTCAAAATGACTTTCCAGCTAATACTTCAGCTTATTGCATGATCTTACACGATCGCATCATTCAGTACAATCCTATTAGTGGAGATGTTCGAAAGCTTGTCTGAATTATCTTCACTTTTACGTAAAAAATTAACATTTCGAAATGGAATATGCGGTAGACATGATTGGTTTTAAGCAAATGGGTGGTGAATATGTTCTAAAGGAAATAGCAATCATTTCTCTCAACGACAGTGGTGATCCTATCGTTCATCTATTCAAAAAACCTTTTTCATGGAAAAGGCTCTCTGACGAATTACAAGAAGAAAACATTCGCCTCAACTATAATCACGGAATAGCTTGGAATACTGATGGGCTTGACTACTCTCAAATTGCAAACTTACTTCGTGAATATTTACATGATGCTACTAAAATTTTTGTTCTGAATGAATTCAAACGTAAATGGCCGTTACGATTCAAATTTCCTGCTTATAATATCAATCAATACGGCTATCCATCAAAACCATCTTTCAAGTGTGTTACCATATGCACAAACCATAATCCAATTTATAAAACTGTCTGTGCACTACACAATGTCAAACTCATGAAATTATTCTATCTCTCAGAAAATCATTTGTAAGAAAAAAAAGACAAAAAAAAAAAGAAAAAAAAAAGTAGTAGAAAACACTATAGGCATTCTGGATCACTTTCGGATTCTAGATCACTGAGGTGATCTACAATGCGTACTTTCTGGATCACTTTGAGGAGAGAGGGGGTGATCCAGAAGGAACCTGATCCAGTATGCCTATAGCTTATCTACTTTTTCACTGCAACATGACTCAAAAAAGGTTATGTTCACGTGCTTCCTTGTGTCAAGTATAAGTAGCATGGGAAGTAGTTAGAACAATGGTGAGTTAGTAGTCGGGACATACTTTTTTCGATGAGCAGTAGCTAGGTGTTTTATACAATGATAGATAATTATTAATAATTAATTATTAATTTTTTTAAAATGTTTTAATGTTGTAAATATTTGATAACTTGGATCTTGTTTTATGATATAAATTTATTTTTATAAAAATTGCACGAATTGAAATGTATTTTTTTTATCATTTAACTTCGGGCGTAATCTTAAATTGGTAGTAATTAGAAAATTGACCATATGATATTTGTTATCGAAAAGGTTTCGGAACGCGGGTGAAAAAGAAAGACACAAATTCACAGCACTTCTTTATTTAATAAATAAAACGAGAACAAACCAATAATTTTGAAAGGTATTAGAGTGCAACACCGAAAAACAAAATACCGTAACAAAACGTCTATATAGCAAGCCTTTTATGATAATAAGAATCTACAGTCAAATTCGAATGTGCAGTGCAGCACCACTCCGCAACATTCACAGATGCTCTCTGATCGGCCTCCCTGAGTATACTACCGTTCCTGAAACAAAAAGCAAAAAGGGAAATAAGGGGAGGGGCGCGCGCCCTCTCGCCTTACTCGTTTAATGGTGGACCCCCACCACATGAATGTGGCGTCTGTCGTGTCATCACGAGCCTTGTATCACCACGTCAAATGTGCGGGCTTTTCACTGCAAGAATACCAAAATGTGCGGGCTTTTCACCGCGAGAAGTAAAAGAGACGCGGGCCTTTCACCACGTAAAAAATAAAGACGCGGGCTTTTCACTGCGAGAATACCAAAACGCACCGGCTTTTCACCGTGCATTTGCATATAGCGACGTGGGCCATCCCACCACGCGTTTAATATGTGTGTCCTGTTGTCACGCCTCTCGATCTTTCGTCTTTCTCATTTTGTGCGAGAACAATATTAGAAAAAAAATGATAAATGCAAATATTACCTGCAATGAGATTTTTTATGTTCACCGTAAGAATAAAGTTACAGGTATAATAGAGCTTTAAAAAGATGTTAAAAAACGACAATAAGAAAGTTACGAAGAATATTAAAGTAATTAGAAAAATTGTTGATTATTTGGAGAAATTGCAAAATCTTTATACCAAAAAATAAATATTGTATACATGATTATATTTTTTGAAAATATTATTTATTTATATTTTTATCTGTACTATTAAATTATTTATTTAAGCTATTTTTATACAACTTGTAAATACGTTGATGAATATTATTTTGTTACTTTTCTATAAAAATATTATTTATATTACTTTATGCATGTTTAATTTTTTTGATTAAATTATTTATTACAAATGTAACTTTTATACATGCTCCAATTTTTTATTAAACCTATTGTTAAATTATAAAAATGTAATAATAAGTAAAAAATTGTGATTAGAAAATTATAAAATGCCACTGCTATTGTATAATAAATTCATATTCAACTGATTTAATATATCCGTTATTTTATTTAAATTTTATTGAAACATTTATATTTAATTATTCTAATTATCACCTTAGACTTTTATGCACAAATAACGTTTTTAATCTGCAGTTAATATTTGTACTGATACTCTATATGCATTACACTATCCAAATTTAAAAAACGCACATGTCAGAAGTAAAATTCATTCAACGCCTTCACAAAATTATTACAACTCTAACAGATACCCAATACCTATTTTTTGAACATTTATACTTTCACAAAATGTCTTTTAAGCTATTTAAAAAAATTGAACAATAACTGTTTGTTAAATAAACGGTATTTCTTAAGTGAGTGCGGCAAAATTGCGTTCTGCCATAAGACTACATGTTGAAATCCCGAAAAAAAAACTTTAATAACTTTTCTCCTGTGTACCCTAGCCTCCCAAAAATTTAATAATGCTATCTTATATGTACCATGTACCAATATATCGAATTTCATTAAAATCTATATGTTGATTCTATTACCAATAGAACTTCCTGAAGCTTCGACAATGATTCACTAAAAATAGAAACAAGTAATAATAGTTTATTCCCTGTTGAAAATCATGACCTCTTTCCAGTACGTCTTTGAAAGATGTCTTTGAAGACGTCTTTGGTCGTGTCTTAGATTGGAACGAAATAAAACGTTATTATTTTAATGTTCCGGTATTATAGTAACAAAATTACGACTTTTTTATAAGTAAAATAATTTTAAAGACGTATTTTTCTAATAAATACTCATAGTAAAAGACGTAAATTTTCAAAAAAAAATTCTTTTTTTAAAACGAATGACGTCTTC
This sequence comes from Anastatus disparis, assembly GCA_017163975.1. Classification (NCBI taxonomy): domain Eukaryota; kingdom Metazoa; phylum Arthropoda; class Insecta; order Hymenoptera; family Eupelmidae; genus Anastatus; species Anastatus disparis. The sequence continues at coordinate 310,494 of JAFFSR010000320.1, read as the reverse complement.
CCTGTTGAAAATAATGACGTCTTTCTAAGACGTCTTTGAAAGACATCTTTGAAAGACGTCTTTGAAGACGTCTTTGGTCGGGTCTTAGATTAGAACCAAAAAAGACGTCATTTTTCCAATGTTTAGAAAAGTTATTTAACAAATGACGTCTTTTTATTATTTCAAAGTCGTATTTTTTTTAATAAAAATGACGTCTTTTCTTACGAATTTTTATTTATAAAATACGTCTTTGAAATTATAAAAAGACGTTATTTGTTCAATAGCTTTTCTAAACATTGGATAAATGACGTCTTTTTTGTTCCAATTTAAGACACAACTAAAGACGTCTTCAAAGAAGTCTTTTAAAGACGTCATTTTCTCCAAATTTAGGGAAAAAAACGTCATTTTTCATGAATTATGTCATTGAAAAATGACTTTACAAGATAATCATTTTTCATTTAAAGGAAAAAAACAAAAACGAGGTAAACCTCGTAGTTTCAACTCTTCGAAAAACGAAGAGCATTTGCGATTGAACGAAGATCGTTCTGGCCTTATATATCTGCGTCTTTGAAATTCGTATAAGGGATTGCAAAACTTGAAAATCGCCACCTGGTGAGTTATAATTAAATTGACGCAATCAACCATCAATCCGACTGTAAGTCACTAGGTGACGATTTTCAAGTTTTCTGATCCTTGATGCAAATTTCAAAGATGCAGATATATAAGGCCAAAATGATTTCAGCTTAATCGCAAATGCTCTTCGTTTTTCGAAAGAGTTGAAACTACAAGGTTTACCTCGTTTTTGTTTTTTCCTTTAAATGGAAAATGATTATCATGTAAAGTCATTTTTCAATGACATAATTCATGAAAAATGACGTTTTTTTCCTAAATTTGGAGAAAATAACGCCTTTAAAAGACGTCTTTGGTCGTGTCTTAAATTGGAACAAAAAGACGTCATTTTTCCAATGTTTAGAAAAGCTACTTAACAAATAACGTCTTTTTATATTTTCAAAGACGTATTTTTTTTTATAAAAATACGTCTTTTTATAATTTTTTAAATAAAAATTCGTAAGAAAAGGCGTCATTTTTACTAAAAAAAATATGTCTTTGAAATAATAAAAAGACGTCATTTGTTAAATAACTTTTCTAAACATTGGAAAAATGATGTCTTTTTTGGTTCCAATCTAAGACATGACCAAAAACGTCTTCAAAGACGTCTTTCTAAGATGTCTTTCAAAGACGTCTTAGAAAGACGTCATTATTTCCAACAGGGAAGATGTCATTCGTTTTGAGAAAAGAATTTTTTTTTGAAAATTTACGTCTTTTACTATGAGTATTTATTGGAAAAATTCGTCTTTGAAATTATTTTACTTATAAAAAAGACGTAATTTTGTTACTACATTTCCGGAACATTGAAAAAATGACGTCTTATTTTGTTCCAATTTAAGAAACGACCAAAGACGTCTTCAAAGACATATTTCAAAGACGTACTGGAAGGACGTCATTATTTTCAACAGGGTTTACAAAACTTACACATTTAAGATATTGGACACTTCCCCTAATCCAGTATACTCTTTACATAATTTTTTGCAAAGGCTTCGTTTTTCTGTGTCGATCTTATATTTATTGACTTAAAACAAAAATTTACTGAAAATTAATTTTTTTTACTTATTAAAACTTTTCAGAATCATACAAATAAATTTTACAAAACATGAACTTGATATATGTGATAAATTCATATTTGTAACATAGTTGTGTAACTCTACTAATAAAAACTGATTTTGTCTTTTTAAAATTTTTTCAAAGTTATTAAATAAACTTAATAGAACTATAAATCCATAAATGTATCAAATTTAAATATTGTGACGTGGTTCGTCCCAATAAAAATTTTTTTTGTAACAATTAAAATTTTTAATACTACGCAAGCATACTCAGGCACACCAGCGGTGCACTCACCGACCCGGGCGCATCTTTAATAAAATAAATAAAATTATTAATAAAGAGATTTCTTTTTGTTGTTTAAAATTCCCGGCACATGAGGAGAACGACGCGCAACAGCCATTACGCACACATTCGCAGACCACGTGTGTGAGCTCCAGTACTGCTAACGTAGACCATAAGTAAAATGAAGATGTAGAAAGAGAGGGAGACTCAAGAGACAAGAAGAAGAAAAGAGATAGGAAGATCAGCATGCTAGAAGAATAAATTAGAATTGATGGCGCGCTGTCTTCTCGCGCACAGAAAAGAAGAGAGACAAGATATAATAGAGAGAGATGAGAAGAACGTAGAGAGGGGATGTCACCAGTTCTTTCTCTTTGCTTAAAGAGGCATGCGGTAGACATACATATCTATATATATAGTATATCTATATATACGGATCGCCTTTACATAAATGTACTCTCTCTCTCAAAACTTATATACACGAAAGAGATAAAAGAAGAAGTGAAGCAAGAGTATACAAAGAGACTTGAATCTCTCTTGTTAAAGGTAGCGCACATGTCGAAGACTTGCGTTTGAAGACCGGAAAACAAGATCAACCAATTAAAAGGCAAGAAATTAGACTAGAATTTATTGATTGGATAAGAAGAACATAAAAGAAGACAGAAGATAGTAAAGAAGAAGGAAGAGGACTTGAAACGAAGGAAGCGGCCATCGTGCAACTCACTCGGTTGCTGTCCTCGTGCCGTGTCGGAGCTCTCTTCAGTCACTTGAAGGATATTCCAGTCTGGAGATTTTTCGTGCGTTGTCTTGGAGCTGTACAGAGACCTGGAGCGTGCTGAGAGAATAGTAGAGTCGACTGTGACGATAGAGATTTCCAGAGGGAGATTTCATCGACCTGATTCCTTTGCGGTTCCTTGCAGCCAGCGTCGACTAGTTGACCAAACACAGAGAGAGAGAGAGAAAGAGAAAAAGCGAGCCAGTCTAACCGCCATTGCCGATATCGTCGATCAGCTTCCCTTCGTCTCGTCAACGACTTCTATAATGGTGAGTGGACTGTAGTCCAAATTAATAAAGATTATTGTGAACTAACGGCTCTCGCCGACTAAAAAGTGTAAATTCAGTGCGGGCGTATAAAATAAAATTAAAGTGATTGTGACAACGTTAAGGAGTAAAATTAGAAAAATTAATGAGGCGTAGTTATAAATTCGTAAAATTTGCTTGTAAAAGTTTAAATTGTAGACCGATAAAGTGAAATTAAAATTTGACCACGTGTTCAACGATTTCGTTGACCGGTTAAATTCTCTTTTAATTTAATTATATTAGTGAAAATTTATTAATTGGATTTCTTTTGATTGACCGGGAATGAAAATTTGAGATCGGTGGACATAGTGGTGCATGTTACATAACACATTTCATGACGCGGGCCTTAGCAGCCATCTTGTAAATTAGATTCTCTTGCCTAGTCTGCGTTGACTAGAAGTTAAAAATGAATCGAGAATTAAATTTGTAGACCGTCAGAAATAATAGTTACATATAAAAATTTTTTTTGGATACATAATAAAATTTCGAGAGTGCGGGAGTGCAAATTCGACCACGTGTCTAACGGTTCGGTTGACCGTAAAAATAAATTAAATAAATTTAAGTAGAGTAATTCGAATGAAAAGTTTAAATAATTATAATTTTTTTTTGTTGACCGGCAGTTAAAGCCAATAGACCGATAGACACGTAGGATCAGTGTGTGAGAGAGAGAGAGAGAGATAAGTGCGCGGCTTTTGGTAGCCATATTGTTGAAAGAAGAGCGAGGTCGCTTACATCGACCATACCGTGAATTCATTTTTTTTTTTTGTTATTTCAATAAAGCGTTAAATAAAATTAAATTAAATTAACTTTCTGTAATTTTATAGTGACCGGGATGTATGGGACATGAGTGTGCGCGAGTTAATTAAATAAAGTTATAGGTTAAAGCAATAGAGAGTTTCATAGCAAATTGATATTTTCTTTTGTTGTAAATAATTAAACTTAAATTAAGAATTAAAGTGTTACAATTTGACCTAGTAAAATTCATTTTTTTTTGTGTGTGCAATACCTCTCTCAACTTCAACTTGATAAAATTTAACACCAGAGGTCGCCCACCTCTCAGCCAAGACAGCCCGAGATTCATGCTGCCGACGAGTAAGCCGGAGGCCTGTCTGGCGCTCTCAATAAATTAAAGATTCTTTCTTTTCGACAGGCCGAACTTTGCATGCGGGAACGGGCAAAGTTATATTAACTTATTTAATAATTTGTTTATTGAAATTTTAAGTATAACTAAATTCTCACATCGCAATATGTATATATATATATATATATATATATGATATACTTGTTTTTAAAATTACTACTGCATCATTACATATGAGGCTAGAAACTTTTGAAAAAATATTTCATAAAAATTTTACCCAAAAACGTTTGATTATTTCTCATTGCTATGATAAAGACATGACGCTTTAATCGTATTACTATGCAGTATACGATTGGAGCGTCATGTGTTCATCATAGCAATGGGAAACAATTAAATGTTTTTAAATGAAAATTTTTTTGTAGTGCTATGAATTGCAACACAAAAAAATAACTATAACAAAGAATAACATTAATCTAGAATATCAAATGTTCAAATATTGCACATTTAATAAAATATTTTTACTCAATTAAAAGTGCAATATTGAATCATTTGATATTTTAGTTTTATAAAATTTCCATGCAGTTATTTTTTTTGTTCAAATTCATGAAGTAATACTATGATAGTGCCATTCCTTTATCATAGCAATGAGAAACAATAAAATATTATTTGGCAGAAGATTTTTTCAAAGTTTTTTTTTCAAAAGTTTCTAAACTTATATGCAATAAAGCTATGCTCATATTTAAAAAAAAGTTTGTTACATATATAATTTTATTACATATAAGAAGTTATATTAAATAAACAATTTATTAGTTCTAAAGTAGTTTAAACAAAATATAAATTTTACTGTATGAATATTAAAACATTTATAAATTATATATATATATATTTAAATTACAAACATTTTCTTTTTAAATCATTCAAAATAACTAGGGAGGGGTACACCCCTGCTCGCTACGCTCGCCAACTCCCCTTTTATATTTAATTCTTATATTTTATAATGTATGAAATCTCTTGTAATAATTTTACGTTTATATATTTATATAAATTCATACTTTTTTTTTTAATTTCAATAATTAATAATATACACATAAAATAAAATATAACATATAATACAAATATTCATTTATAAAAATATAATCATACAAATATAATATACATATAAATTTTAACAATAAATTTTGTTTTTATAATACTTCCTCCCATACTACATTGTTTATATCATTTTCATTTTCATTATTATTTTCCATAAAAATTTTTTTACAATTCTTTGATCTTGATAATGCAAGATATAACTGACCATGTAAAAATAAAGGTTTATTTGAATATATTCCTACTTTTTCGAAACTTTGGCCTTGAGATTTATTAATGGTCATTGCAAATGCCAAACAAATTATAAAATGGTCTACAATATAATATAAATGGTAATGAAGTATGTTCTCCTGTATCTAAAGTTATTCTCGGTATTAATACAGTAGAACCTTTTTTATAACCGGTAATAATTTCAGCTTTCATATTAAACTTGAATAAATCAATAACTTTTAATCTTGTACCATTGCAAAGTCCTTCACTTACACATAAATTTCTTAATAACATTATAATACAATTTTTTTTAAGAATTAATTTGTGTTTTGGGAATCCTGGAAGTCTTAAAGAATTCAAATAATCAATTGGAAATTTCAATTCGACATCTATTTCAGTTTAATCAATACCTTTATGTTTGGCATAATCAATACTTTAGTATATCAATGCATTTGAATTAATTTCATTTAATATTTTGTCATTAATATTATATACATCGTCATTATGAGAAGAAAGTATGATTTCATCAGATGAATCTTCGTTTATTTCTAAATTGTTACCATAAATTTTTGTACATACATCTTTTGTTTTCCAAGATTCAGGAATTTTAAAAGATGTAATTAAACCACTTCCAATTTTTAATAAAAATTTTGAAAAATTATTATCATTATTTCTCATATTTTTGGTTGATTTAAATATTTAAAAATTTTTCCAAAATTTTTGTTTCTGATAATTTGTTTTGTTCCATATTTAATTACTGGAAGTGTTTACATAAAATCACCTCCAAGAATGAGTATTTTATTTCCAAAAAAAAATGATTTTCTGTATTACAAATATATCTAATAAGTTTATCAACAAGTTCTAGTGCTTTTTCAGGTACCATAGAAGATTCATCCCATAAAATAACATCACATTCTCCAATTTTTTCTTATCAGTATCTAATTTAATAAATAAACCCTTACAGAAAAAAAACTATAATCGATGACCGTAAAGAACTATAGTCTAGGATTGAAGTGATACTATATTCATGTATTATAATATATTATAGTAATAAAGTATAGTTTCTTCTATTATTTTCGCGCTACTATAATCAGAGAATATATTAATCATAATGTTTACATACTATAGGTCTATAGTTCGTCGTCTTATAGTGCACTGATAGGTTTATAGTTTATAGACTCATCGTTTATGGGTTTATGGTTTATAAGTTTATGGTTTATAAATTTATGGGTTTATGGTTAATAAGTTAATGGTTTGTAAGTTTATGGGTTCATGGTTTATAAGTTTATGGTTTATGGGTTTATGGTTTATAGGTTTATGGTTTATGGATTTATAGTTTATGGGTTTATGATTTATGGGTTTATGATGTATCAGTTTGTAGGTTCATGAATTTATGGTTTATAAGTTTATGGGTTTACGGTTTGAGAGTTTATGGTTTATTGCTTATGAGTTTATGGTTTATAAGTTTATGATTCATGGGTTTATAGTTTATGGGTTTATGGTTTCTGGGTTTATGGTTTCTGGGTTTATGGTTTATGAATTTATAGTTCATGGGCTTATGATTTATGGGTTGATGGGTTCATGGGTCCATAGGTTTATGGTTTAGGGGCTTATGCGTTTATGGTTTATGGGTTTATAGTTTATGGGTTTATAGGTTTATGGGTTTATTGTTCATGGGTTTATGGTTTTTGGGTTTATAGTTTATGGGTTCATGGTTTATAGGATTATAGTTAAGAGTTTATGGTTTATGAGCTCATGATTGATGGGTTTATGGTGTATGAGTATATGTTTTATGGGTTTATGGAATATGGGCTTATGGTTTATGGGTTTATGGTTCATGGGTTTATGGTTTTTGAGTTTATAGTTTATGGGTTCATGGTTTATAGGATTATAGTTAAGAGTTTATGGTTTATGAGCTCATGATTGATGGGTTTATGGTGTATGAGTATATGTTTTATGGGTTTATGGATTATGGGCTTATGGTTTATGGGTTTATGGTTCATGGGTTTATGGGTTTATGGTTTATGGTTTATCGGCTTATGGCATATGGTTTATAGTTCATGATTTATTGATTCATAAGCTATGATAAATGGATTTATGGTTTATAGGTTTATGGTTTATATTTATAGGTTTATGGCTAATGTGTTTATTGATTATGAGTTTATAAACTATAGGTTTATGGTTCATGGGTTAATGGTTTATAGGTTTATAGCTCATGAGTTTATGGTTTATTAGTTTATGGTTTATAGGCTTATGGATTATGGATTAAACTGGTTTATGCTTTATGGTGTTATGGCTTATGGGCTCATGATTTATGGGTTTATAGTGTAGAAGTTTATAGTTTATGGGTTTCTGGTTTATAAGTTTATGGTTTATGGGTTCATGGTTTATGGGTTTATGGGTTTATAGTTTATGAGTTTATGTGTTTATGGTTTATGGGTTTATGAGTTAATGGTTTATGAGTTTTTGGCTTATGGGTATATGGTTTGAGGGTTTATGGTTTATGGGTTTATGGTTTATGGGTTGATGGTATATGAGTTTATGGCTTATGAGTTTATAGTTTATGGGTCTATAGTTTATGGGTTCATGGGTTTATGGTTTATAGGTTTATGGTTTATGGGTGTATGGTTTATGGGCTCATGATTTATGGGTTTATAATTTATGGGTTTATGGTTTATGGGTTTATTGTTTATGGGTTTATGGTTTTAGGTTTATCGTATATGTGTTAATGGTTTATAATTTTATATTTTATGGTTTATGGGTTTATAGTTCATGAGGTTATGATTAATGGGCTTATGGTTTATGGATTAAACGAGTTTATGGTTTATGGTGTTATGGTTTATGGGTTTATGGTTTATGGGTTTATGGGTTTATGGTTTATAGTCTTATGATTTATGGGTTTATGGTTTATGGGTTTATGGTTTATGGGTTTATGGTTTATGGGTTTATGGTTTATGGGTTTATGGTTTATGGTTTATGGGTTTATGGTTTATGGGTTTATGGTTTATGGGTTTATGGTTTATGGGTTTATGGTTTATGGGTTTATGGTTTATGGGTTTATGGTTTATGGGTTTATGGTTTATGGGTTTATGGTTTATGGGTTTATGGTTTATGGGTTTGTGGATTATAGGTTTACAGTTTATGGGTTTATTGTTTATGGTTTTATGGGTTTATGGTTTATAGTCTTATGGTTTATAGGCTCATGGTTTATGGATCAAACGGGTTTATGGTTTATCGTGTTATAGCTTATGGGCTCATGATTTATGGGTTTATGGTGTAGAAGTTTATGGTTTATGGGTTTCTGGTTTATGGGTTTGTGGTTTATGGGTTTGTGGGTCTATGTGTTTCGGGTTTATGGGTTTATTGTTCATAGATTTAGGGTTTATGGGTTTATGGTTTATGGGTTTATGGGTTTATGGATTATAGTCTTATGGTTTATGGGTTTATGGTTTATGGGTTTATGATTTATGGGTGTATGGTTTATGGGTTTATGGTTTATGGGTTTATAATTTATGGGTTCATGGATTATGGGTTTATGGTTTATGGGTTTATGGTTTATGCGTTTATGGGTTTATGGTTTATGGATTTATGGTTTATGGTTCATGGGTTTATGGGTTCATGGTTTATGTGTTTATGGTTGATGAGTTTATGGTATACGAGGTTATAGCTTATGGGTTTATGGTTTATGGTTCATAAGTTTATGGTATATGGTTGATAGTTTATAAGTTAATGGTTCATAAGCTGATGATTAATGGATTAATGGTTTATAAATTTATGGTTTATATTTATAGGTTTATAGCTAATGTGGTTATTGATTATGAGTTTATAGTCTATAGGTTTATGGTTTATGGGTTAATGGTTTATAGGTTTATAGCTCATGGGTTTATGGTTTATAGGTTTATGGTTTATAGGCTTATGGATTATGGATCGAACAGGTTTATGGTTTATGGTATTAAGGCTTATGGGTTCATGATTTATAGGTTTATGGTGTAGAAGTTTATGGTTTATGGGTTGTTGGTTTATGGGTTTATAGTTTATGGCTTTATAGTTTCTGGGTTTATGGTTTATAGGTTTATGATTCATGGGTGTATGGTTTATTGGCTTATGGTTTATGGGTTTTTAGTCTATAGGTTTATGGTTCATGGGTTAATCGTTTATACGTTTATGGGTCATGAGTTCATGGTTTATGGGTTTATGGTTTATTGGCTTATGGTTTATGGGTTTTTAGTCTATAGGTTTATGGTTCATGGGCTAATGGTTTATACGTTTATGGGTTATGAGTTTATGGTTTATGGTATTATGGTTTATAGTCTTATGGTTTATAGGCTCATGGTTTATGGGTTAAACGGGTTTATGGTTTATTGTGTTATGGATAATGGGCTCAATATTTATGGGTTCATGGTGTAAAAGTTGATGGTTTATGGGTTTATGGTTTATGGGTTATGGGTTTATGCGGTTGGGGTTTATGGGTTTATTTTTTATGCGTTTATGGTTTATGGGTTTATGGTTTATGGATGTATGGTTTATGGGTTTATGGTTCATGGGTTCATAATTTATGGGTTCATGGATTATGGGTTTATGGTTTATGGGTTTATGGTTTATGCGTTCATGGTTTATGGGTTTATAGTTTATGGGTTTATGGTTTATGGGTTATGAGTTTATGGTTTATGGGTTTATAGTTTATGGGCTTATGGTCTCTGGGTTAATGGTATATGTGTTTATGGTTTATGGGTTTATGGTTTATGGGTTTATGGTTTATGGGTTTATGGTTCATGGGTTTATGGTTTATGGGTTCATAGTTTCTGGGTTTGTGGTTTATGGGTTGATGGGTTTATGGTTTATGAGTTTATTGTATATAGGTTTATGGTTCATGGGTTTATTGTATATGTGTTAATGGTTTATGGGTTTATATGCCATGGTTTATGGGTTTATATTTCATGAGCTTATGATTTATGGGCTTATAGTTTATAGATTAAACGAGTTTATGGTTTATGGTGTTATGGTTTGTGGGTTTATGGCATATGGTTTATAGTTCATGAGTTAATGGTTCATAAGCTGATGATAAATGGATTTATGGTTCATGGTTCATGAGTTAATGGTTAATAAGCTAATGATGAATGGATTTATGGTTTATAGGTTTATGATTTATATTCATAAGTTTATGGCTTATGTGTTTATTGATTATGAGTTTATAGTCTATAGGTTTATGGTTCATGGGTTAATGGTTTATAGGTTTATGGGTCTTGGGTTTATGGATTACGGGTTCATGGTTCATAGTCTTATGGTTTATAGGCTCTTGGTTTATTGATTAAACGGATTTATGGTTTATGGTGTTATGGCTTATGGGCTCATGATTTATTGGTTGATGGTGTAGAAGTTTATGGTCTATGGGTTTATGGTTTATGGGTTTATGGTTTATAGGTTTATGGGTTTATGGGTTTATGGTTTATGGGTTAATGGTTTATGGGTTTATGGTTTATGGATTAATGATTTATGGGTTTATAGTCTATGGGTTTATGGTTTATGGGTTTATGGTTTATGAGTTATTGGTTTACGGGTATAGTGTATGGGTTTATGGTTTATGGGTTTAGTGGCTTATGGTTTATGGGTTAATGGGTTTATGGTTTATGGGTTTATAGTTTATGGGTTTATAGTCTATAGGTTTATGGGTTTATGGTTTATGGGTTTATAGTTTATGGGCTTATCTTTTGTGGGTCAATAGTATATGGGTGTATGGTTTATTGGCTTATGGTTTGTGGATTTTTAGTCCATAGGTTTATGGTTCATGGGTTTATGGTTTATAGTCTTATGGTTTATAGGCTCATGGTTTATGAATTAACTGGGTTTATGGTTTATGGTGTTATGGCTTATGCTCTCATGATTTATGAGTTTATGGTGTAGAAGTTTATAGTTTATGGGTTTATGTGTTTATGGTTTATAGTTTATGGGTTTATGGTTTATGAGTTTTTGATTTACGGGTTCATGGGTTTATGGGTTTATGGTTTATAGGTTTATGGTTTATAGACTTATGGTTTATAGGCTTATGGATTAAACGGGTTCATGGTTTATGGTGTTATGGCTCATGGGCTTATGGTTTATGGGTTTATGGTTTATGGGTTTGTGGCTTAAGGGTTCGTAGGCTTATGGGTTTATGGTTTATGGGGTTTATAGTTTTTGAGTTTTTGGTTTACGGGTATGGTGTATGGGTTTATGATTTATGGGTTAAGTGGATTATGGTTTATAGGTTAATGGGTTTATGGTTTATGGGTTTATAGTTTATGGGTTTATAGTCTATAGGTTTATGGGTTTATAGTTAATGGGCTCATGGTTTATGGGTCAATAGATTATGGGTTTATTTTCTATGAGTTTATGGTTTATGGGTTTATGATTTATGGGTGTATGGTTTATGGGTACATGGTACATGGGTTTATGGTTCATGGGTTTATGGTTTATAGGCTTATGGTATACAGGCTTATGGTTTGTGGATTAAACGGGTTTATGGTTTATGGTGTTATGGCTTCTGGGCTCATGATTTATGTGTTTATCGTATAGAAGTTTATAGTTTATGGGTTTATGGTTTATGGGTTTATGGTTTAGAGGTTTATGGGTTTATGGGTTTATGGTTTATGGGTTTATGTTTTATAGGTTTATGGTTTATGGGTTTATGATTAATGGGTGTACGGTTTATGGGTTTATGGTTCATGGGTTCATAATTTATGGGTCCATGGTATATGGGTTCATGGTTTATGGTTTTATAGTTTATGGGTTTATGTGTTTATGGTTTACGGGTTTATGGTTCATGAGTTCTTGGTTTACGGGTTTATGGTTTATGGATTCATGGCTCATGGGTATATGGTTTATGGGTTTATTGTTCATGGTTTTATGGTTTATGGGTTTATGGTTTATGGGTTCATGGGTTTATGGTTTATAGGTTTATAGTTTATGGGCTTATATTTAATGGATTAAACAGGTTTATGGTTTACGGTGTTATGGCTTATGGGCTTGTGATTTATGGGTCTAAGGTGTAGAGGTTTATGGTTTATGGGTTTATGGTTTATGGGTTCGTGGTTTATGGGTTCGTAGGCTTATGGGTTAATGGTTAGTGGGTTTATGGGTTTATGGCATATGGTCTATTGTTCATGAGTTATTCTCAGATGAAATTTTGAAGTTACATTTAATTTGTATTCAAATTTTTTCGGGAACACCATGCGACATTTAAATTTAATGGTTTTTTATTGAAACATGGTTCATGACAAAAACATCTACGACATGGGTTGTCATAGTTAATATTTGTATTATCATAATCATGTGAAAGTGGAAACATTCTTATTGGTTGCGTTTCAAAAATTCCTTATAAATGTTATCGTATTTGAGAAATATCATATCATTAACAACATGGACATAAATTATAAAGTATTGCAACAGCAAAAGCAATTGCAAAAAGGCTCCCTACTGAAAAAATTGAGATGAGATCTTACTCGATTTCTCATCCGAGATTCCGTGACAAAAGTGCAGCTGAGATCTCATCTGATCTGACGTCTGATTTCTCATCTGCTGTTTCAACGGAAAAAAACTAAGTTCACCAAAGTAAAAATTTTTCAAGTATTGGTTGAAAAAAGTCAATTTAAAAAAATCTATTCTCGCATATTGAATCATTTTGCATTGATTGTAATATTTTTCTGGGGTCTTCAAATTTTTTTATTCTCTATAAACTCTGTTGAAAATAATGACGTCTTTGAAAAACGTCTTTGAAGACATCTTTGGTCGTATCTTAGATTGGAACAAAATAAACCGTCATTTTTTCAATGTTTAGGAATGATAATCAACAAGTGACGTCTTTTGTATAATTTAATAATTTTGAAAACGTAAAATTCATAGTTGATGACGGCATTTTTACAAAATTTGTTAATGTTTTCAAACGAACGACGTTATATTCCTTGAATTCGAAAATTCAATTGATACGTCTTTCTGCTACGACGTCCTGTTAGTATTAATGACGTTCATTTAAGACGTCTTTGAATGACGTCTTCAAAGACGTCTTAAATGTGTTTCACATTAGAACAATAAAATTTGTTAAAAATTTGTTATGCACAAATAACGTCTCTCTCCCTGAATTTTGACATCAAAAGACGTATTTCTACGGTGATAAGAATATTAAAAAAAGTCTTTTTAGATGTCATTATCTCCAAATCTAGAAGTAATAACGTCAGTTTTTATGAATTATGTAATTGAAAAATGTCTTTACATGATATTCATTTTTCATTCAAAGGAAAAAACAAAAACGAGGTAAATCATAATCGTAATAAATTTTTATTATCAGATAAATAATATGTTTTTCAAGGTTGAGAATTAACTGCTTGAAAAATGAGAATTGAATACTTTGTGATAATTTTTTATGATTTCCATGTTAAGAGTATAAAAAGAGAATATATTTTAGGTAATCAAGTGGAATAGAATACAGTTTTGAAATATAATGGACTATTATTCGATGATATATGAGGATATCTCAACAATTTTTAATCTTTTTATGATGTTTTTGAAAATTCATAGTACAGACGTTACTGGATTACCCAATGATGCACACTATTTAAACTAGGTTCATACTTTTTGTACAATCTGGAAATTCTATTTTTTATGTATCTAGTGAATGTGCCACCAAGGGTACAGTAGATATTTTTATAAAACGTAAATTTTTATATGGATAAAATTTCGGAAATTTTTTACAAAAGGTATAAACCTAGTTTAAATAGTGTGCATCATTGGGTAACCCAGTAATAGTTGTAAAATGACATACCACAGAAAGATTAAAAATTGTAGAGATATCCTTATATGCAAGTCGTATAATAGAATACAAAATAATCAGCTAATAAGTATCAAGTAAATAAGCTCTTATTGATTGAATGTTTATTTTTTTAAATATAGCATGTATTTTTTAATGTATATACTCATAATTAGTTAGAATCATATTTAATTATTATCTTTTTTTTTGCTTTGGTACAAAAATTTACAGAATATTTGTTTTGGGTAGTTAAATTAAAAAGTAAAAAAATCATATGATCTACAAAGAATATTTTAATCAATGTATAATGATAAATGGAAAAATACGTTTTTTTGATAATACTTTATTTTTAACAAACGCTTCAAAAATTTTCAACTTATAAAACTTAGTTTTTAGGCAAACAGGTACATTAAAAAATTTTTTAAATCTATGACCCTAAAATAATATTTTGATTAATGTATAATGGTCGAAAATGAAGGAATAAATTTTTCAGAATCGACTTTATTTTAACCCACACTTAAAAATTTTTAGCTGAGGGGACTTAGTTTTCACACAGTCAGATACATTGAAAAATAAAAAATTGATGACCCCAAAAAAATGTTTCAATCAAAGTAAAATGGTTCAAAATGCGGAAGTAGATTTTTTTAAATTGAATTTTTTAAACCAAAATTTTCTCTTTGGCAAACTTGGTTTTTTTCCGCTGGAACGGCAGATAAGAAATCAGATGAGATCTCAGCTACGATTTTTGCATAGGATCTCAGATAAAAAGTCAAGTGAGATCTCATCTGATTTTTTTTAGTAGGGTTTACATTTAAAAACTGTTGAAAGTGTCATTACTAAGTTTAAGCCTGAAAAAAAATATAGCCATAATTTTTTTTTTATGATATTAATTAATAAAATTCCTCTTCACCATCCCTGTTGAAAAAATCCACGTGGATTTCCACGTGGGTTTCACATGGATTCCATGTGGATTTGCATGGGAATCCACGTGGATTACCCACGTGCATTCCCACGCAAAAAAATCTGTGAGGATTTTATAAAATCTATGTAGATTTCGTAAAATTTATGTGGATATTAATAAATCCATGTGGATTTTATAGATTCTATGTGGATTTTCAAGTAATCTACGTAGATTCTTGAGAAATCCACAAGTTTATGGGTTTATGGTTTATGGGTTTATGGGTTTATAGTTTATGCGTTTATTGTATATAGGTTTATGGTTTATGGGTTTATCGTATATGTGTTAATGGTTTATGGGTTTATATTCCATAGTTCATGGGTTTATAGTTCATGAGCTTATGATTTATGGGCTTATATTTTATGGATTAAACGAGTTTATGGTTTATGGTGTTATGGTTTATGGGTTTATGACATATGGTTTATAGTTCATGAGTTAATGGATCATAAGCTAATGATAAATGGATTCATGGTTTATGGTTTATCAGTTAATGGTTCATAAGCTAATAATGAATGGATTTATGGTTTATAGATTTATGATTTATATTTATAGGTTTATGACTTCTGTGTTTATTGATTATGAGTTTATAGTCTATAGGTTTATGGTTCATGGGTTAATGGTTTATAGGTTTATGGGTCATGGATTTATAGATTATGGGTTTATGGTTTATAGTCTTATGGTTTATAGGCTCATGGTTTATGGATTAAATGGGTTTATGGTTTATGGTGTTATGGCCTATGGGCTCATGCTTTATAGGTTTATGGTGTAGAAGTTTATGGTTTATGGGTTTATGGTTTATAGGTTTATGGTTTATGGGTTTATGGTTTATGTGTTCATGGTTTATGGGTTTATGGGTCATGGGTTTATAGATTATGGGTTTATGGTTTATAGTCTTATGGTTTATAGGCTCATGGTTTATGGATTAAATGGGTTTATGGTTTATGGTGTTATGGCCTATGGGCTCATGCTTTATAGGTTTATGGTGTAGAAGTTTATGGTTTATGGGTTTATGGGTTTATTGTTTATGGTTTATGGGTTTATAGGTTTATCGTTTATCGGTTTATGGGTTTATAGTTTATGGGTTTGTTGTTTATGGGTTTATGGTTTATGGGTTTATCGTCTATGTGTTTATGGTCTATGGGTTTATATTTTATAGTTTATGAGTTTATAGTTTATGTGGTTATGATTTATGGGCTTATGGTTTATGGATTAAATGAGATTATGGTTTACGGTGTTATGGTTAATGAATTCAGAGGTTATGGGATTATGGTTTATTGGTTCATGGTTTATAAGCTTATAGGTCTATGGCATATGGTTTATAGTTCATGAGTTAATGGTTCATAAGATAATGATAAATGGATTTATGGTTCATAGGGTAAATAATTTATATATATAGGTTTATGGCTTATGTGTTTATTGATTATGAGTTTAGTCCATAGGTTTATGGTTTATGGGTTAATGATTTATGGTTTATAGGTTTATGCTTTATGGGTGTATGGTTTATTGGCTTATGGTTTATGGGTTTTTAGTCTATAGGTTTATGGTTCATGAATAAATGGTTTATACGTTTATGGGTCATGAGTTTATGGTTTATGGGTTTATGGTTTATAGTCTTATGGTTTATAGGCTCATGGTTTATGGATTAAACGGGTTTATGGTTTATGGTGTTATGGCTTATGGGCTAATGATTTATGGGTTTATGGTTTATGGCTTTGTATGTTTATGGGTTTGGGGTTTATGGGTTTATTTTTTATGCGTTTATGGTTTATGGGTTTATGATTTATGGGTGTATGGTTTATGGGTTTATGCTACATGGGGTTATAGTTTATGGGTTCATGGATTATGAGTTTATAGTTTATCGGTTTATAGTTTATGGGTTTAGGAGTTTATGGTTTATGGGTTTATAGTTTATGGGCTTATGGTTTATGGGTTGATGGTTTATGGGTTCATGATTTATGGGTTTATGGTTTAAGGGTTTATGGTTTATGGGTTTATGGTTTATGGGTTTATAGTTTATGGGTTTATGGTTTATGGGTTTATGGGTTTATGGTTTATGCGTTTATTGTATATAGGTTTATGGTTTATAGGTTCATCGTATATGTGTCAATGGTTTATGGGTTTATATTCCATGGTTTATGGGTTTATAGTTTATAAGCTTGTGATTTATGGGCTTATAGTTTATGGATTAAACGAGTTTATGGTTTATGGTGTTATGGTTTACAGGTTCATGACATATGGTTTATAGTGCATGAGTTAATGGTTCATAAGCTAATGATGAATAGATTTATGGTTTATAGGTTTATGATTTATATTTATAGGTTTATGGCTTATGTGTTTATTGATTATGAGTTTATAGTCTATAGGTTTAAGGTTGATAGGTTAATGGTTTATCGGTTTGTGGGTCATGGGTTTATGGATTATGGGTTTATGGTTTATAGTCTTATGGTTTATAGGCTCATGGTTTGTGGATTCTAGGTTTATGGGTTTATGGGTATATGTTTTATGGGTTTATGGTTTATAGGTTTATGGTCTATGGGTTTATGATGAATGGGTGTACGGTTTATGGGTTTATGGTTCTTGGGTTTATAATTTATGGGTTCATGGTTTATGGGTTCATGGTTTATGGGTTTATAGTTTATGGGTTTATGTGTTTATGGTTTATGGGTTTATGAGTTTATGGTTTATGAGTTTTTAGTTTGCGGGTTTATGGTTTATGGATTTATGGCTTATAGGCATATGGTTTATGGGTTTATTGTTCATGGGTTTATAGCTTATGGGTTTATGGTTTATGGGTTTATGGTTTATGGATTTATGGCTTATGGGTATATGGTTTATGGGTTTATTGTTCATGGGTTTATGGTTTATGGGTCTATGGTTTTATGGGTTTATGGGTTTATGGTTTATAGGCTTATGGTTTATGGGCTTATGGTTTATGGTGTTATAGCTTATGGGCTTATGATTTATGGGTTTATGGTGGAGAAGTTTATGGTTTATGAATTTATGGTTTATGGGTTCGTAGGCTTATGGGTTAATGGTTTCTGAGTTTATGGTTTATGGGTTGATAGTTTATGAGTTTTTGGTTTACGGGTCTATGGTGTATGGGTTTATGGTTCATGGGTTTATGGTTTATGAAATTATGGTTTATGGGTTAATGGGCTTATGGTTTATAGGTTTATGGTTAATGGGTTTATAGTCTGTGGGTTTATGGGTTTATGGTTTATGAGTTCATAGTTTATGGGCTCATGGTTTATAGGTTAATGGTTCACGGGTTTATGGTTTCTAGGTTTATGGTTCATGGGTTTATGGTTCATAAGCTTATGATTAATGGATTTATGGTTTATCAATTTATGGTTTATATTTATAGGTTTATAGTTAATGTGTTTATTGATTATGAGTTTATAGTCTATAGGTCTATAGTTTATGGGTTAATGGTTCATAGGTTTATAGCTCATGGGTTTATGGTTCATAGTATTATGGCTTTTTGGCTCATGATTTATGGGTTTATGGTTAAGAAGTTTATGGTTCATGGGTTAATGGTTTATAGGCTTATAGTTTATGGGTTTATGGTTTATGGGTTTATGGTTTATGAGATTATGGATTATGGGTTCATAGTTTATGATTTTATGGTTTATGGGTTCATGGTTTATGGGTTCATGGGTTTATAGTTTATAAGTTTAGGTGTTTATAATTTATGGTTTACGGGTTTATGAGTTTATGGTTTACGGGTTGATGGTTTATGGATTTATGGCTTATGGGTATATGGTTTATGGGTTTATTGTTCATGGTTTCATGGTTTATGGGCTTATGGTTTATGGGTTTATGGGTTTATGGTTTATAGGCTTATGGTTTATGGGCTCATGGTTTATGGATTAAACAGGTTTATAGTTTACGGTGTTATGGCTTATGGGCTTATGATTTATGGGTTTAAGGTGTAGAAGTTTATGGTTTATGAGTTTATGGTTTATGGGTTCGTGGTTTATAGGTTCGTAGGCTTATGGGTTAATGGTTTCTGGGTTTATGGTTTATGGGTTTATAGTTTATAAGTTATTGGTTTACTGGTTTATGGTGTATCGGTTTATGGTTTATAGGTTTATGGTTTATGGAATTATGATTTATGGGTTAATGGGTTTATGGTTCATAGGTTTATGGTTTATGGGTTTATGGCTTATAGGTTTATGGGTTTATGGTTTGTGAGTTAATGGTTTATGGGTTCATGGTTTATGGGTTTATGGTTTATGGGTTTATGGTTTATGGGTTTATAGTTCATGGGTTTATAGTCTATGGGTTCCGGGTTTATGTGTTCATTGGTTTATGGTTTATAGGTTTATGGGTTTATGCATTATCGGTTTATTGGTTCATGGTTTATGGGTTTATAGGTTTATAGTTTATGGGTTTATTGTTTATGGGTTTATGGTTTATGGGTTTATCGTCTATGTGTTTATGGTTTATGGGTTTATAGTTTATGAGCTTGTGATTTATGGGCTTATAGTTTATGGATTAAACGAGTTTATGGTTTATGGTGTTATGGTTCACGGGTTTATGACATATGGTTTAGAGTGCATGAGTTAATGGTTCATAAGCTAATGATGAGTGGATTTATGGTTTATAGGTTTATGATTTATATTTATAGGTTTATGGCTTATGTGTTTATTGATTATGAGTTTATAGTCTATAGGTTTAACGTTAATGGGTTAATAATTTATCGGTTTGTGGGTCATGGGTTTATGGATTATGGGTTTATGGTTTATAGGCTCATGGTTTCTGGATTCTAGGTTTATGGGTTCATGGGTCTATGGTTTATGGGTTTATGGTTCATAGGTTCATGGTCTATGGGTTTATGATTCATGGGTGTACGGTTTATGGGTTTATGGTTCTTGGGTTTATAATTTATGGGTTCATGGTTTATGGATTCATGGTTTATGGGTTTATAGTGTATGGGTTCATGTGTTTATGGTTTATGGGTTTATGGGTTTATGGTTTATGGGTTTTTAGTTTGCGGGTTTATGGCATATGGATTTATGGCTTATGGGCATATGGTTTATGGGTTTATTGTTCACGGGTTTATGGTTTATGGGTTTATAGTTTATGGGTTTATAGTTTATGGATTTATGGCTTATGGGTATATGGTTTATGGGTTTATTGTTCATAGGTTTATGGTTTATGGGTTTATAGGTTTATGGTTTATAGGCTTATGGTTTATGGGCTTATGATTTATGGGTTTATGGTGTAGAAGTTTATAGTTTATGAATTTATGGTTTATGGGTTCGTAGGCTTATGGGTTAATGGTTTCTGACTTTATGGTTCATGGGTTTATAGTTTATGAGTTCTTGGTTTACGGGTCTATGGTGTATGGGTTTATGGTTCATGGGTATATGGTTTATGGAATTATGGTTTATGGGTTGATGGGTTTATGGTTTATAGGTTTATGTTTTATGGGTTTATAGTCTGTAGGTTTATGGGTTTATGGGTTCATAGTTTATGGGCTTATGGTTTATAGGTTAATGGTTTACGGGTTTATGGTTTCTAGGTTTGTAGCTCATGGGTTTATGGTTCATAGTATTATGGCTTTGGGGCTCATGATTTATGGGTTTATGGTTAAGAAGAATATGGTTCATGGGTTAATGGTTTATAGGCTTATAGTTTATGGGTTTACGGTTTATGGGCTTATGGTCTATAGGTTTATGATTTATGGGTTTATGCTTTATAAGCTTATGGTTTACGGGATTATGGTTTATAAGTTTATGAGACTATGGTTTATGGGTTCATGGTTTATGGGTTTATGGTTTATGGGTTCATGGTTGATGGTTTATGGGTTCATAGTTTATGATTTTATGGTTTATGGGTTTATGGTTTATGGGTCTATGGGTTTATAGTTTATAAGTTTAGGTGTTTATAATTTATGGTTCACGGGTTTATGAGTTTATGGTTTATGAGTTTTTGGTTTACGGGTTGATGGTTTATGGATTTATGGCTTATGGGTATATGGTTTATGGGTTTATTGTTCATGGTTTCATGGTTTATGGGTTTATGGTTTATGGGTTTATGGGTTTATGGTTTATACGCTTATGGTTTATGGGCTTATGGTTCATGGATTAAACAGGTTCATGGTTTACGGTGTTATGGCTTAGGGGCTTATGATTTATGGGTTTAAGGTGTAGCAGTTCATGGTTTATGAGTTTATGGTTTATGGGTTTATGGTTTATGGGTTTATGGTTTATATGTTTCTAGTTTATGGGTTTATCGTATATGGGTTCATAGTTTATGGGTTTATATTTTATGGTTTATGGGTTTATAGTTTATGGGCTCATAGTTAATGGGTTTATAGGTTTATGTTTGAGAGATTTTGGTTAATGGGTTTATGGTTCATGGGTTTATGGTTTATGAATTAAATGGGTTCATGGTTTATGATGTTATGGTTTATGGGTTTATGGTTCATGGGTTTATGGTTTATGAGATTATGGTTCATGGGTTCATGGATTATGGTTAATGGGTTCATAGTTTATAGGATAATAGTTAATGGGTTTATGGTTTATGGTTTATAAGTTTATGGTATATGGTTGATAGTTTATAAGTTAATGGTTCATAAGCTAATGATGAATGGATTTATGGTTAATGTGTTTATTGATTATGAGTTTATAGTCTATAGGTTCATGGTTTATGGATTAAACGGGTTTATGGTTTATGGTGTTATAACTTATGGGCTCATGATTTATGGGTTGATGGTGTAGAAGTTTATGGTCTATGGGTTTATGGTTTATGGGTTTATGGTTTATAGGTTTATGGGTTTATGGGTTTATGGTTTATGGGTTAATGGTTAATGGGTTTATGGTTTATGGGTTTATGATTTATGGGTTTATAGTTCATGGGTTTATGTTTCATGGGTTTATGGTTTATGAGTTATTTGTTTACGGGTGTAATGTATGGGTTTATGGTTTATGGGTTTAGTGGATTATGGTTTATGGATTTTTAGTCCATAGGTTTATGGTTCATGGGTTAATGGTTTATACGTTTATGGGTCATGAGTTTATGGTGTATGGGTTTATGAATTATAGTCTTATGGTTAATAGGCTCATGGTTTATGAATTAACCGGGTTTATGTTTTATGGTGTTATAGCTTATGGGCTCATGATTTATGGGTTTATGGTGTAGAAGTTTATGGTTTATGGGTTTATGTGTTTATGGTTTATAGTTTATGCGATCATGGTTTATAAGTTTTTGGTTTACGGGTTCATGGGTTTATGGTTTATGGGTTCATCGATTTATGGTTTATGGGTTAATAGTTTATGGGTTTATGGGTTTATGGTTTACGGGTTTATGGTTTATAGACTTATGGTTTATAGGCTTTTGGATTAAACGGGTTCATGGTTTATGGTGTTATGGCTCATGGGCTCATGTTTTATGGGTTTATGGTTTATGGGTTTGTGGCTTATGGGTTCGTGGGCTCATGGGTTTATGGTTTATGGGTTTATGGTTTATGGGTTTATGGTTTATTGGTTTATAGCTTATGGGTTTGTGGGTTTATGGGTTTGGGGTTTATGGGTCTATTTTCTATGCCTTTATGGTTTATGGGTTTATGATTTATGGGTGTATGGTTTATGGGTTTATGGTACATGGGTTTATAATTTATGGGTTCATGGATTATGAGTTTATAGTTTATGGGTTTATAGTTTATGGGTCTCTGAGTTTATGGTTTATGGGTTTATAGTTTATGGGTTTATGGTTTATGAGTTTATGGGTTAATAGTTTATGCGTTTATTGTATATAGGTTTATGGTTTATGGGTTTATATTCCATGGTTCATGGGTTTATAGTTCATGAGCTTATGATTTATGGGCTTATAGTTTATGGATTAAACGAGTTTATGGTTTATGGTGTTATGGTTTATGGGTTTATGGCATATGGTTTATAGTTCATGAGTTAATGGTTTATAAGCTAATGATAAATGGATTCATGGTTTATAGTTTATCAGTTAATGGTTCATAAGCTAATAATGAATGGATTTATGGTTTATAGATTTATGATTTATATTTATAGGTTCATGGCTTCTGTGTTTATTGATTATGAGTTTATAGTCTATAGGTTTATGGTTCATTGGTTAATGGTTTATAGGTTTATGGGTCATGGGTTTATAGATTATGGGTTTATGGTTTATAGGTTTATGGGTCATGGGTTTATAGATCATGGGTTTATGGTTTATAGGTTTATGGTTTATAGGTTTATGGTTTATGGGTTTATGGTTTATGGGTTCATGATTTATGGGTTTATTAGTTTATGGTTTATGGGTTTATGGGTTTATGGTATATGGTTTATGGGTTTATTGGTTTATTGTTTATCGGTCTATGGGTTTATAGTTCATGGGTTTATTGTTTATGGGTTTATGGTTTATGGGTTCATCGTCTATGTGTTTATGGTTTATGGGTTTATATTTTATGGTTTATGGGTTTATAGTTTATGTGGTTATGATTTATGGGCTTATAAATTATGAATACAACGAGATTATGGTTTATGGTGTTATGGTTAATGAATTTAGAGGTTATGGGATTATGGTTTATTGGTTAATGGTTTATAAGCTTATAGGTCTATGGCATATGGTTTATAGTTCATGAGTTAATGGTTCATAAGACAATGATAAATGGATTTATGGTTCATAGGTTAATGATTTATATATATAGGTTTATGGCTTATGTGTTTATTGATTATGAGTTTAGTCCATAGGTTTATGGTTTATGGGTTAATGATTTATAGGTTTATAGGTCATGGGTTTATGATTTATGGGTTTATGGTTTATAGACTTATGGTATACAGGCTAATGGTTTTTGGATTAAACGGGTTTATGGTTTATGGTGTTATGGCTTATGGGCTCATGATTTATGGGTTTATCGTATAGAAGTTCATAGTTTATGGGTTTAGGGTTTATGGGTTTATGGTTTATAGGATTATGGGTTTATGGGTTTAGGGTCTATGGGTTTATGGTTTATGGGTTCATGGTTTATAGGTTTATGGTTTATTGCTTTATGGTTTATGGGTTTATGATTTATGAGTGTACGGTTTATGGGTTTATAATTTATGGGTTCATGGTTTATGGGTTTATAGTTTATGGGTTTATAGTTCATGGGTTTATGTGTTTATGGTTCATGGGTTTATGGGTTTATGGTTTATGAGTTTTTGGTTTACGGGTTTATAGTTTATGGATTTATGCCTTATGGGTATATGGTTTATGGGTTTATTGTTCATGGATTTATGGTTTATGGGTTTATGGTTTATAGGTTCATGGGTTTCTGGTATATAGGCTTATGGTTTATAGGCTTATGGTTTATAGGCTTATGGTTTATAGATTAAACAGGTTTATGGCTTATGGTGTTATGGATTATGGGCTTATGATTTATGGGTTTATGGTCTAGAAGTTTATGGTTTATGGGTTCATGGTTTATGGGTTTGTTGTTTATGGGTTCGTAGGCTTATGGGTTTATGGTTTCTGGTTAAATGGTTTATGGGTCTATAGTTTATGAGTTATTGGTTTACGGGTTTATGGTGTACCGGTTTATGGTTTATTGGTTTATGGTTTATGGAATTATGGTTTAGAGGTTTATGGGTTTATGGGTTTATGGTTTATGGGTTTATGTTTTATAGGTTTATGGTTTATGGGTTTATGATTAATGGGTGTACGGTTTATGGGTTTATGGTTCATGGGTTTATAATTTATGGGTTCATGGTTTATGGGTTCATGGTTTATGGTTTCATAGTTTATGGGTTCATGTGTTTATGCTTTATGGATTTATAGGTTTATGGTTTATGAGTTTTTGGTTTACGGGTTTATGGTTTATGGATTTATGGCTTATGGGTAGATGGTTTATGGGTTTATTGTTCATGGTTTTATGGTTCATGGGTTTATGGTTTATGGGTTTATGGGTTTATGGTTTATAGGCTTATGGTTTATGGGCTTATGGTTTATGGATTAAACAGGTTTATGGTTTACAATGTTATGGCTTATGGGTTTATGATTTATGGGTTTAAGGTGTAGAAGTTTATGGTTTATGGGTTTATGGTTTCTGGGTTCGTTGTTTATGGGTTCGTAGGCTTATGGGTTTATGGCTTATGGGTTCATAGTTTATGGGCTTATAGTTTATGCGTTAATGGTTTATAGGTTTATGGTTTATGGGTTTATGGTTTATGGGTTTATGGTTTATAGGTTTATGGTTTATGGGTTTATGGTTTATATGTTTCTAGTTTATGGGTTTATCGTATATGGGTTAATAGTTTATGGGTTTATATTTTATAGTTTATGGGTTTATAGTTTATGGGTTTATAGTTTATGGGCTCATAGTTAATGGGTTTATAGGTTTATGTTTGAGAGTTTTTGGTTAATGGGTTTATGGTTCATGGGCTTATGGTTTATGAATTAAACGGGTTCATGGTTTATGGTGTTATGGTTTATGGGTTTATGGTTTATGGGTTCATGGTTATGAGATCATGGTTTATGGGTTCATGGATTATGGTTAATTGGTTCATAGTTCATAGGATAATAGTTAATGGGTTTATGGTTTATGGTTCATAAGTTTATGGTATATGGTTGATAGTTTATAAGTTAATGGTTCATAAGCTTATGATTAATGGATTTATGGCTTATAAGTTTAGGGTCTATATTTATAGGTTTATAGCTAATGTGTTTATTGATTATGGATTTATAGTCTATAGGTTTATGGTTCATGGGTTTATGCGTTCATGGTTCATAGGTTTATGGTTTATGGGTTTATGGTTCAAGGGTGTATGGTTTATGGGTCTATAGCTTACGGGTTTATGGTTTATGGGTTAATGGTTCATGTGTTGATGTTTTATTGGTTTATGATTTATGGGTTTATTGGTTTATGGTTCATGGGTTTATGTTTCATGGGTTTATGGTTTATGGTCGTATGGTTTATGGGTCTATAGTTTATGGGTTTATGGTTTATGGGTTTTTTGTTCATGGATTTATAGTTTATGGATTTATGGTTCATGGGTTGATGTTTTATTGGTTTATGATTCATGGGTTTATTGGTTTATGGTTCATGGGTTTATGTTTCATGGGTTTTTGTTTCATGGGTTTATGGTTTATGGGTGTATGGTTTATGGTTCTATAGTTTATGGGTTTATGGTTTATGGGTTTTTTGTTCATAGATTTATAGTTTATGGGTTTATGGTTTATGGGTTTATTGGTTTATGGTTTATGGGTTTATGTTTTATGGGTTTATAGTTCATGGGTGTATGGTTTATGGGTTTATAGTTTATGGGCTTATGGTTTATGGGCTTATGGTTTATTGGTTTATGGTTCATGGGTTTAGTGGTTTATGGTTTATGGGTTCATCTTATATGGGTTAATGGTTTATGGGTTTATAGTTTATGAGCTTATGATTCATGGGATTATGGTTTATAGCTTAAACGGGTGTATGGATTATGGTGTTATGGTTTATGGGTCTAGAGGTTATCGGTTTATGGTTTATGGCTTTATGATTTATGGTTTTATGGTTTATGGGTTTATGGTTTACGGGTCTATGGTTTATGAGTTTATGGATTATAGGTTTATGGTTTACGGGTGTATGGTTCATGAGTTTATGGTTTATGGGTTTATGGTTTATGGGTTTATGGTTTATGGGTTTATGGTTTATGGGTTTATGGTTTATGGGTTTATGGTTTATGAATTTATGGTTTATGGGTTTATGGTTTATGGGTTTATGGTTTATGGGTTTATATTTCATGGATCATAGGTTTATAGATTATAAGCTTATGAATTATGGGCTTATGGTTTATGGATTGAACGAGATTATGGTATATGGTGTTATGGTTCATGGGTTCAGAGGTTATGGGTTTATGGTTCATGGGTTTATGGTTAATGGGTTTATGGGTTTATGGCATATGGTCTATTGTTCATGAGTTAATGGTCCATTAGCTGATAATAAATGGATTTATGGTTTATAGATTTATGATTTATATTCATAGGTTTATGGATTATGTGTTTATTGATTATGAGTTTATAGTCTATAGGTTTATGGTCTATGGGTTAATGATTTATAGGTTTATGGCTCATGGGTTTATGGTTTATGGGTTTATGGTTTATAGGCTTATGGTTTATAGGCTTATATACCTCTATTCTAAACACTTTTGAGCATTTTTTTATAAATAAAATAAAATTGTTCGGTTTCGAATTTTTTTTTCATTTGAACGTATTTTTCTCTAAATCGGTCATGTAAAACGATTTTTAAAATAATGTCTAAATTATTTACTGGGCCTAGAAATAATTCTCAGATGAAATTTCGAAGTTACATTTAATTTGTATTTCAATTTTTTCGGGAACACCATGCGACATTTAAATTTAATGGTTTTTTATTGAAACATGGTTTATGACAAAAACATCTACGACATGGATTGTCATAGTTAATATTTGTATTATCATAATCATGTGAAAGTGGAAACATTCTTATTGGTTGCGTTTCAAAAATTCCTTATAAATGTTATCGTATTTGAGAAATATCATATCATTAACAACATGGACATAAATTATAAAGTATTGCAACAGCAAAAGCAATTGCAAAAAGGCTTCCTACTAAAAAAATTAAGATGAGATCTTACTTGATTTTTCATCCGAGATTCCGTGACAAAAGTGCAGCTGAGATCTCATCTGATCTCACGTCTGATTTCTTATCTGCTGTTTCAACGGAAAAAAACTAAGTTCACCAAAGTGAAAATTTTTCAAGTATTGGTTGAAAAAAGTCAATTTAAAAAAATCTATTCTCGCATATTGAATCATTTTGCATTGATTATAATATTTTTCTGGGGTCTTCAAATTTTTTTATTCTCTATAAACCCTGTTGAAAATAATGACGTCTTTTCAAGACGTCTTTGAAAAACGTCTTTGAAGACATCTTTGGTCGTATCTTAGATTGGAACAGAATAAACCGTCATTTTTCCAATGTTTAGGAATGATAATTAACAAGTTACGTCTTTTGTATAATTTAATAATTTTGAAAACGTAAAATTCATAGTTGATGACGGCATTTTTACAAAATTTGTTAATGTTTTCAAACAAACTACGTTATATTCCTTGAATTCGGAAATTCAATTGATACGTCTTTCTGCTATGACGTCCTGTTAGTATTAATGACGTTTATTTAAGATGTCTTTGAATGACGTCTTCAAAGACGTCTTAAATGTGTTTCACATTAGAACAATAAAATTTGTTAAAAATTTGTTATGCACAAATAACGTCTCTCTTTCTGAATTTTGATATCAATTTCTACGGTGATAAGAATATTAAAAAAAGTCTTTTTAGATGTCATTTTCTCCAAATTTAGAAGTAATAACGTCATTTTTTATGAATTATGTAATTGAAAAATGTCTTTACATGATATTCATTTTTCATTCAAAGGAAAAAACAAAAACGAGGTAAATCATAATCGTAATAAATTTTTTATTATCAGATAAATAATATGTTTTTCAAGGTTGAGAATTAACTGCTTGAAAAATGAGAACTGAATACTTTGTGATAATTTTTTATGATTTCCATGTTAAGAGTATAAAAAGAGAATATATTTTAGGTAATCAAGTGGAATAGAATACAGTTTTGAAATATAATGGACTATTATTCGATGATATATGAGGATATCTCTACAATTTTTAATCTTTTTATGATGTTTTTGAAAATTCATAGTACAGACGTTACTGGATTACCCAATGATGCACACTATTTAAACTAGGTTCATACTTTTTGTACAATCTGGAAATTCTATTTTTTATGTATCCAGTGAATGTGCCACCAAGGGTATAGTAGATATTTTTATAAAACGTAAATTTTTATATGGCTAAAATTTCGGAAATTTTTTACAAAAGGTATGAACCTAGTTTAAATAGTGTGCATCATTGGGTAACCCAGTAATAGTTGTAAAATGACATACCACAGAAAGATTAAAAATTGTAGAGATATCCTTATATGCAAGTCGTATAATAGAATACAAAATAATCAGCTAATAAGTATCAAGTAAATAAGCTCTTATTGATCGAATGTTTATTTTTTTAAATATAGCATGTATTTTTTAATGTATATACTCATAATTAGTTAGAATCATATTTAATTATTATCTTTTTTTTTGTTTTGGTACAAAAATTAAGTTTGGCCAACGAACTTACGAGAAAAAATTTTAATATATTTCAGGAGGAGGGCTGGATTGACTCCTAAAACTTTACAGAATATTTGTTTTGGGTAGTTAAATTAAAAAGTAAAAAAATCATATGATCTAGAAAGAATATTTTAAACAATGTATAATGATAAATGGAAAAATACGTTTTTTTGATGATACTTTATTTTTAACAAACGCTTCAAAAATTTTCAACTCATAAAACCCAGTTTTTATTCAAAAAGTTACTTGTAATCAATAAAAAATATTTAAATTGTTTAAATAATAATTCTTCATTAATACGAAGAACTCATTCATAAATTATAATATCAATGATATCGAAATAAAAAAAAAATAAGAGATTGAATATAATATAATCTTACTTGTGATACATACACTTCGTCATATTTATGTTTCATGAAGAATTTACATTTTATGCAAATAGAATTGTTGGGTAATTGCAAACAACAGATTTATGATTTTGAAATATTCAAATTCTAAAATAATTAAAATATTTTATTTTAATCTTATGATTGTGTATTTGAATTCAATATTTCGTATGTATAAAATACATATGAGAAGATATTATAATTAGAAATAAACACGAAATTTGTTTTTAAGCATGTTTTACGTAGAAAGGTTATTTTTAATTTCATCGTTCAAATTCATAATCATATATTAAGGTCAAGAATCTAAACATAAGAGCTGTTTCTTAATGATATTACTCGCTACACGTAACTCGTTACATGTTTTAAAATTTTTTTAGCTGATGTCTACTGAATTCAATATCCAGACGATACTCAAGTTCGAAATTATACGTGATGCTCACGGTCACCTATAAAGTTGAGGTAATTTTCGACTTTTGTAAATTGTGCCTTACAATTTACATACGATTTAGGACATTTTTTACTTTTTTTCTAGATGAAAAATATAATATTTAAAGTGAAATATTCTTGGAAACAGAGCTTAAGTTTTCTATTTTTTTTAAATGCTCCTGGTTCTATTATATTACTTTATGTTATTTAGTTTCACTGATTTTTAGTATAAAGTAAATCTATGTTTGAAATTTATTTTTTGTTGTTGTTTTTGCTACTTTTATTTCAAATATTAAACTACGTATATTTGCTCTTTATTGGAAATCGGTGAAGTTAATTATGTACATAAAATCGAACAGAACTACATGACATTCCATTTATGACATATTTAATCTTAGCCTTATATTGTATGTGTAATAAACTTAAGCTTTCCTTTAATATTTGTTTACGTGTACAATAACGTATAATTGAATTCAATATTCAAAAGTTAATTTACTCTTCAATAAATTTTAAACATTATTGTAATTAAAATATTTACCACTTTTTTCTACGAATCTCCGGTTCTTCGGATTCGTGCATTTTTTTGGTATGTGTTTCAAGCATATATACATGGAGACAGCATGTAATATGGAAAAGTGGTGGTTATTTTAACGATGATGTTAGAGAGGAAGAAAATAACTACTCATATACTGTTTCTGTGGTGCAGTGCTTACGGGAGCGTTACGCGAAAGAGATAGGATGGAAGTTATTCTATATTCTCTATATTCTCTTTCTCTCTACCTAAAGTTGCCACCACTTTTTAACACAGCATGCTTCCTCCATAGTATATATGCTCTAAGGGTATGTGTAATTTTTCTTGCAATAAGATTTGCCTTTTGTATTGGTTCCTATACAATCAGTCATTATTATATATGAAAGTAAAACTACCTTTTTCTACAGTTCTGCGGATTGCTACGGATCTGCGCATTTTTTCGCTATAAGAATAGCCATTTTTATTGAGTCCTATATAATGAGTAGTTATCATATACAAGCATATTTTTCGGACCTCATTTTTGGGTCTTATTTTGGCTTTAGTACATATATTTCACTCTTTATCTATGTTTTACTATATTTTGCTTTATTATCTTTTTTTCACTCTCTATTCTTTCTTTCTTCATTTTTCTTTTACCCCCTCCATCTTCAGCTACGCTTCTTAATTTTTTCTTCCCTATAAAGTATAAACTTTAATTATGATATATTATTGGAGTCTACACTTGACTAGCTTCTAGACGATAGAGAAAATTTTTTCTTGACAGCACATCTCTAAGTGCAGCTAAATTTAACTCAATCAGCTAATTTTCGACTGGTGTTTTGTCAATTTTTATCTAAATTTTGTAGAATTTAACTGACTTTATGAATAAATTCAGCTAATTTTCAGGTAAATTTATTCTTTTTCTGCTTAGTTTTAACTAATTTTTAGCTAACTTTTAAACAACTGGCTAATTTATACATAATAATATAATATATGAAAATTCAACCGAGCGACGTTCGAAGCGAGTATATTATTAAAATTAAGATAAAAGTGTCGAAAGTTCATTTCATAAGCTTTATTGAATGGTATTTAATGATAATTATTTGAATTTCAATATTATTTTAAGTTCTTATACATTCATGTATGAAAATTAATACAAAAATTGTCAGAATAATAATTAAAAATTCCAATATAATTTTCTTAAATTCAATATACTATATATTAATTTTGAGAAATTCTATTGAACATGATTTATAAATACTCATTTAAAATAAAATATTCTCTTGAATTTTATTGCATTATTTCATTAATATTAATCAAAACTGTTCACAATAGTAATTAAAAATTTTATTGTAAATTTATTAAATTTAATATAATATGATTAAAATTAAAGAATTTTATTATACATATATTTTTAAAATAAATGATTAAAATTAAGATAAAGTACATACTAACATACAACTGCTGTCTCCAGCGTACGCAGAGAGTAAGCCAGTGTGATCAATAGGCACATTCTTTAATCTGAGAGAGAGCAAACACGGCTCTTTAAAGCTTAGAAAACGAGCTCTTTATATGCTGTGAGCTCCCCTTTTCTTGTTACGTAAAGATGCGCGCGTAGCGGCCAAGCTCGGTACTACACCACGCCTAATAGCAGTATTTATTAAGTTTAATAATAATTTCATTAACATGGAATACTAATACATCTTCAATATCAAGTTTAATAATTATATGGCTAAACTTCAATAACCTTTATCTTAAGTTTAAGTATTTTGAATCGTAAATTTTAACTTGGGTTTATTAATTTTTATTAATTTTTAAAACATCAAAACAATTTTAAAATATTCTATATTAAATTTCAGAATAGTTTATTAAAGTCTTGATGAGATTCATTCACATGTATCTTA
Organism: Anastatus disparis; assembly: GCA_017163975.1. Lineage (NCBI taxonomy): Eukaryota > Metazoa > Arthropoda > Insecta > Hymenoptera > Eupelmidae > Anastatus > Anastatus disparis. The sequence continues at coordinate 278,004 of JAFFSR010000320.1, read as the reverse complement.
ATCAATGCATTAGTTTTAATACAAGTAACTTAAATATTTATTAAATTTAATAATAATTTGATTAACATGAAATATTAATACATTTTCAATTATAATATTGAATTTTAATAAGCGTATTGTTAAACTTCAGTAACCGTTATCTTAAGTTCAAGTATTTTGAATTTTAAATTTTAACTTAGGTTATTAATTTTTAAGACATCGAAACATTTTAAGATTCTATATTAAATTTCAGAATAGTATATTGAGGTTTTGTTAAATTTCAGTTACATGAATCTTAATCAATACATTAGATTTAATACAAGTAACTTAAATATTTATTAAGTTTAATAACATTTTCATTATTATAGAATATTAATACTTTTCAATTATAATATTAAATTTTAATGAGCGTATTAAAATTAAAATTAATATTTAAATTAAAAATTTTTTTAATGAATATACACAGAACTTTTTTGGGCCTTATATTATACAAATTAGAGTTTTAATATAAATAGATTATTAAACTCTATTTTTTAGGAACCCTGATACACCAAAATTTTTTTCCGAGTGCAAAAAATGATTATATGTACCGATATGGAAAAATTTCTGGAAATAATTGTAAATAACTATTAATAACTGTAAATAATAGTAATTAATAGTGAATAACAGCAAATAACTGTAAATAACTATTATTTATGTCTCAATTCTGACATTTTTTAACAGTTATTTACAATTATTTACAGTTATTTACAGAAATTATCTCCATAAGGGTACATACGAGAAAAGAAATGATTCATGAGTTGCTAAAATAATTACTTTGAAATAAAAATTTAAATTCTCTTCACTGCTTATATATATACACTACTAAAAAGAATTATAAGTATACCATGTGATATAATTAAAATTGTCATTTTTATATTTTGTTTTGATTGACTAAAATTAATCTTTTAATGAGAAAGTTTTATAAACTTCATGTTTTCAATATTCCATACCAAATATTAAAGCTATAAATTTATTGTACTCACCTTTGTTTAAATTGGTCATAAACGTAATTAAATTTTGTAATTGAGAGCAAAGATTAATTTCTTCTTCCTCGGCAAGACCATAATCTAATGCGTTGAACAATAATATCCCTAGAGAAAATATCATTTCTTCTTCTGTTTCATCAGAATTTTTCTCAATATCTGCAATCATCAAACTATATATGATATTCTGATCGATTGAAAATTAAAAAAAATTAAATTAATGGACACTTAAACTAAATGCAAGTAGCCCCTTTTATGTAAACATGTGCGTGGGAAGATCAAGAAGAGGAAGGACGTAAACTGTTATATTAATGGTAGAGTAACTGAAGAAAAAAGTTGTGGCGAATCCTTTAGCTCACCCTTTTATAACAAAACGTTTCAAAACAAACTCTTATACTACTAATAATTGATTCATTTAATAATATTTTTAATTTCAAGTAATTATTTATCTTTTTAATAAATATAACCGTTTAACTAATTGAATAAACAAAAGTGGACGAATATAAGAAAAGGAGCTATAAACATATTTAGCATTTTATTACGTTTACGAAATATATGCAATAAGTCTTACCAGGGGAGGCCCATACTTCCGAATCACGGATTTTGTTAATACTTTGAGAGAAGTTTTGAGGTATTTTATTTATCTATTTATCTAATAGAGACGGACTAAATAGCCTAAAGTACAGGTATATAAATCTATATATATATGTGGTAAATTCTCGAAAAATCGGCCGATTTCCGTTTATTGTCAAAATTTTCATATAGAATAATCTGTGACAGAACTAAAAAATTTTTTTTAAAGTTACCTTATACTTCCTTGTGATAGAAACCACAATAAAATCATTAATGTGGTACCCTATTCGTTGACCAAAGAATTGTAAAATATTAGAAAACGTAGCTCCGTTAGTTTTGACGCGTTGAATTACAGAAGTATTATTACATATCATCCTTGAACTATAGTAATTAAACAAGGAAGATTCTAGCCCAGGGGGATTCTAGCCCATGAGGATTCTAGCCCACTGCATTTGTAGCCCACTACTTGTCAGGTTAGATCTTTAATAACCCAAGTTTATAGCAACTTTAATAAACGAAGTTTATACTCTTATAATTTTTAAACAGTTTATTACGTTTAAATTTTTTTGTGGCTCTTAAAGTTGTGATCTTAACGCATCAGAATTAGAACTGCAAAAGTTAAAGGATGAACATGATGAGAAGATAAAAAAAATTAATGTAGACATTGAAGATCTATACGAGTTAATTGAAAATTGGATGCAAGATGCTAAAATTAAAACAAATATTCAGAGTATAAAAGCCAATTTGCTGTAATCAATCATACAAGCAATCATTAACTCTGTGACCATGGAACACGAAAGAGTTGTAGAAGAGCTTCATAAACCAGCCAGACGTCACTATCCACGTCGACAATTTGATGTGCGAGGTTTAGATGAAACGTGGCAAGCTGATTTAGTGGAGATGGCACCTTATTCTCGAGATAACAAAGGCTACAAATACATGCTTACAGTTATAGATATTTTTTCCAAATACGCATGGGCCGTTCCTGTGAAACAAAAAACCGGAGCAGAAGTCTCTGCTGCGATGAAATCTATATTAAGTCAAGGACGAGTTCCAAAAAATTTACAAACGGATAAAGGCAAAGAGTTTTGTAATACTAATTTTTAAAATCTTATGCAGCAATACAAGATTAACTTATACTCAACGTATAGTAATCTCAAAGCATCCATTTGCGAACGCTTCAATCGTACTCTCAAGCACAAAATGTGGATGAAGTTCAGCTTACGTAGTAGCTATAAATGGATCGATATTTTACCTGATCTGATAAAATCTTACAACAATACAAAACATCGAACGATTGATGCTAAACCAAAAGATGTTACAGTTGCAAATGCATCTCAGTTTCGCGCACGATTTGCTCAAAAAGTTGTGAGAAAAAAAGCAAAATTCAAGGTTGGTGATAAAGTACGAGTAAGCAAGTTGAAACAAGTATTCGAAAAAGGATACACGCCTAATTGGTCTGCTGAAATATTCACGATTGAACAAGTTAAAGCAACGCAGCCGACAACGTACCGTTTCAAAGACTATCAAGATCAACCAATCGCTGGGCGGTTTCTACGAAGAAGAACTTCAGAAAGTCAAGTATCCTGATGTTTATCTTGTAGAAAAAGTTCTAAAGAGACGTGGGAATCAAGTATACGTAAAGTGGCTCCGCTTTGATAGTACTCATAATAGTTGGATTGACAAAACATCAGTCCAATAAATACTCCTGTATCATACGGAGCAAAGTCGTCTTGACAGTTTTAAAAACTGGCCTTTGACTTTTTTAAAACCCAAAGATCTGGCCACCACAGGATTTTATTATACAGGTGAAATTGACAAAGTCCGTTGTTTTGAATGCTCTACAGAGATCTGTAGGTGGGAAATTGGTGAGGATCCATTATCAGAACATAAGAAATGGAATAGTCGCTGCCGTTTCCTTCGAAATATAATTCCTGCAGATGATTCTTTACAAAATGAATGTGAAGTTTGCTTTGATAAAGGAATAGAGATAGCATTTTTACCGTACGGACATTGTTGCTGTTGTTACCAATGCGCAAGTGAAGTTAAATAATGCGTAATCTGTAGAAGAAACATTAACTTTAGAGCAAGGATATTTATATCTTAAGCGCTTCAAACAAAAACATTTTTGTTTTAGGAAGTGATGGGAGCCCGAACCCTCGCTCCCATCTGTGAGGCACAACCAAGAATCGTCACTTGTAAACCCTTTACTCCGAAAAGTAAGAAGTACACCCATGACTCGTATACCTCTCCGTTAACTTCCAAGCGCTTAAGCCAAGGAGGACTCGAGACCTTTTCTTTTATCATCATCTAAATACTTTACAAACAACTTAAGGTTTTTAATGGCCTTTTGCAACTCGAAGTAAAACTCCTTATTCTCCTGTAAGGCTCTGCATGCGCGAGATGGAATAAAAATACGCCATTCATGATCTAAAACTGCCATCAATCTAAACTTGTCCTTTCTTATAACTGGTCTAAACTCACTCACATAATAAGTCTGATCTTTCTTGAAAGAGAATATATTCCCAACGGCACGATGGACGCATCTACGAGCTGCCTCGTTGAATTTATCAAGATCCATATTTCTTTGATCGAGGCTTCTAAGCTTACTTCTCAACAGAGAATAATGAAACAATGTCTCAGGAGCTCTCTTAAATAGCATTTGCGTAGATCTTCCCCTCTACAGAGAAAACTTTTTTTGTTTAGGAAGTGATGGGAGCCCCAACCTTCGCTCCCATCTGTGAGGTACAACCAAGAATCGCCACTTGTGAACCCCTTTACTCTGAGTAAACTCAAAGTAGGAGGTGCACCCGTGACTCGTATACCTCTTCGTTAACTTCCATGCACCTAAGCAAAGGAGAACTCGAGATCACTCTTGGTCTCGCCCAAATGCTTTACAAACAACTTGTAGCGTTGAATGGCATCCAATAACTTATAATGGAAGTTCTCATCCTTTTCTAAGGCCAAAGAAACTCGACTTGGCAGAAAAATGCGGAATTTACCATCTAAATCCGCAACAAAACGGTCACCATACCGTGTTTCAACTGATTTTAGTTCAGTCACCATGTAATCTTGATTTTTGTCCAGCTCAGCTACCTTCTTAGTAAGTTAAAAACCTCCACGAGCAATCTCATTCGATTGAACAAGATCTAAATAAATTTTCTAAGTTCTTTAGAGTATGATATTTTTTAAGTATAAAAATTTTAACTTACCTTAAATTTTTTTTCTTGATAAAATTTCCTTTTTTTAAGATATTCAAATTTTTACTGAGTTTTCTGTCTTTTGCTTGGTGTCTCTTCAGATGAAGGAATAAATTCTTCGGGCTCGTTGCCTTCTATAAGTAGTGGTCTCCCTTCTACTTGAGCCACGATCCTCTCTTCTTGACTCACCCTCTTTATCTCAATAGCAGGATTAGGTATTAGATAAAACCGCATAAATTACGTGGGCAGACATGGGAAGGTGTTCTTGATAAGGCGCTTGCTATAAATATAGCTGTTTTACTGTTCAGTAATCATTCCACAACTGAATATTGAAGAAGCAATATGGTGGATTTTAAAAATATATTACGACAACTTATTATAGTTCGTAAAGCCGTCAAGCGAAAATATGATACATTAAAGTTCAAAAAAGAAAATTTTCAAAAAACAATTAGTGAAACATTCAAACCCATTGTAGATCCTCTTCATGAACTCCTTGAAGTTTCTAAAAAGAAAAAGATAAGTAACGAAAAACAAAAATCATTGGAAATGGTCAAAGAAGTCATAGACGATAATCTGAATGAAACGAGCTCTGATGATGATGGTTTATCAATAAACAACACTATTCGACATTTTACAGATTCTGAGTTTGAAACAGCAGGCAGTGGAGAGGAATCTGATGATTTCGACAAATATATATTTATGCTCAATGATGATCAATCCAATATTGATAAAATTTATAGTGTACGTAAGGAAGGTAAAGATTATATAATCGGTGATTCATTCATATACTTCAAAAATCAAGTTATCAAAGTGAAAGATGTAAGATATCCGAAAACTCAGGGATTAATGGAGCTTCTAATTACAAAACATCCTGATCGAACTCGAGTAACTTCAAACGATATGAAGAATTATCGTTATATTCTCGAAGTTACGAATGCTTACAAGAAACAATATAGAAATGATGAGCCATTCGATCACATATAAGTAAAAAATATACAGAAATTATCGTTCCTCTATTTTCTGAGAAAGAAGAAGGATCGTTGCCTCGATACGAAGTTTCACAGTGAAATGCGAAATTTGATGGTGTTTACTGGGATAATCCAAATAAGCTTGTTGATCGGCTTCGTTTACTCGTTGCTGAGAGAGAAGCTGGTAATTCTAGTCATATTAACGAAATTCATTCTATCGTTAAAGAGCTACGAGGAGCTGGTTATATATACTGATATTGCGAATTAAGGTATATAAAAATTTCTCCTTATCACTTGGAACATCACTAAGAATATTACTATTCTTGCATATATTGGAATAGATCTATATGAATAAAACTGCATTACATATGGAGATATATTTCACAATATGGATTTTACATTAGCTTTCTCAAATTTTATCTAATTTCGTCAAATGTTTATCGAATTTTCATCGATTTTTTATCGAATCACATCAAATCTCATCGAATTTTTGTCGAATTTTCGTCGAATCTTGTCGAATTTTGTCGAATCTTGTCGAATTTTGATCGAATATGTTAAATTTAAAATTCCTTGATTCAAGTTGCTAAATTTATATTTATTAACATTTTAAATCATGCTATCTAAAAATCATCTTGCTATCTTATAAATCATCTTATTAAAGTCTTACTCAACTCGTTATTTTACTATAAATACAGAAGATTTTATATTTCAGGAACAGTATGCATCATAAGCATAAACAAACAACATATCAAACTTCCTTGAAATTGAGAGATTAAGGGAGGCATTTCAATCTAAACTTCCAAATCAATTAAATTCCAATATTGGTCAAGTGTTAAATAAAGAAAAAAAAACATCATTCACGAATAATTCGGAGATTGATGTTTCTTTGAATAATACTGATGAGTCTCCACTTAATACATCTTTGCAACTTATGAAAAGTTCTAGAGGAAAAGATATACTTCTTTTAAATGATATTCCTTTTTATAAGGAGAAAGCTATGAGTAATGGTAGCATATACTGGAAATGTCAACTTTACCATTTAAAACAATGTTCAAGTCGTGCAATAACCAAGGATATAAAACTTGTAAATTGTACATCGCATAATCATACTTTAACACCAACCGAGAAGAAGAATGAAACAAGGACTATGACTTTAAAGAAAAAATATCAACATTAGGTTTTCAAGATGAGTCATACAAATGATAAACTTGTGAAGAGTCATAATGTTGAAAATGCTGATTCAATTGATGGCAGAAAGTATTCAGAATCAAAATTACTTGAAGGTGATTATTCCAGCTCTGATAATGAAATGATAAACTATCTAAAGAGTGGAAAATGTAACATTCGAAAGCTGTAAAAGGAAATCTTATAGTAAAATTTCACCAATATCAAGACGCAAAAAAGCAAAATAAGTCCTAACGATGTTAATAGTGATACATTATCAGGTTATTCTAATAGTAATGAATCATTCTCTACAGAGAACTATAATGATGCATTTGAAGAAATGAGTGAAGGTGATAACTTCAGCTCTCATCATGAGTTAGAAAATATTCAAGAGAATAAAAAAATTTTCGGAAGCCGTAAAAGAAAACCTTATAAAACTTTACCAGTATCCAGATCCAAAAAAACAGTAATGAATTCCATCGATAGCAACGATGATACTTTATCAGATTATTCTAATAGTTACGCATCTTCCACTAAATATATGAGTAAATATATGTTCGAAGATTATGAATTTGAAGATTGGGATTTGACGGAAAATATTTTCAAACATGCATCATAAATGATAACATTACATGTAATAGTTAATATATCTTACAAAGATTCTAACTTTAAGACGGAAAGGTTTTGATAACTGCAGTTTTACATCATTCAATTCTTTGATAGTATCACAAGAAGAAGATGAATGTCCATGTAATAAAAATTATTGTATGATAAATAAAGATTTATTACATTTTGTGTAATAAATCTTAATAAATGATAGTAAGTTTATGATAAAGTATCACTGCAATAATTTGTCATAAACGGGAGAATCTCACAGGTAAAGAGCAAAGGAGAGGACTATATTAAAACAATATTTTAAATCAAATATATTATTTTTAAAAAAATCTTATTTAAAAAAAATTGTAGTCCAAAAGCACTTAAAATTATTTCAAAGAACGAAACTACATTGATCACAATTCAATTAATTTTCAACTAAATTTAAAAATATTTCAAGTTTTAGACAAAACATAAAAATATGAACTATTCTGAACTCACTTATGATTTTATTCACAAATCCTTTTAATTGAACACTTATTCAACTTTTCAGTTATAAATGAAATTAAATTTTATTAATAATTCATAAAATTGATTAACTTATGCTAGAAATAAAATTTTATGTGTACACGAACAAGTTTCACTTTTCATATCAACTTTTTTACATTGGATAAACAAAGAATAATTTTACACACTTGAAATTTTATATTCTCATTTTCATCATCATAACAAAACTACACATCAATTTTCAAGTGTTTAGCTCTTTTAGTTGCTGAGATATGAAAATGAGCTAAACAACAATACCTAAAATTTATCAAATTTGAGCATTATGAACTAAAAAGCATAAATATCACTTTTACATTATAAAACAAATTTAATCTTATTACCAAAGCGTAAAATAGTTTTTTTCATATTCAAATTTAATTATAAAATCAAGTTAAAAATGAAATTCAAGAAATTTTAGTTTAACATGAATAAGTTTCACTTTACACATCAACTTTTTTTACATCAGATAAAGAAAAAATAATCTTACACACTTGAAATTTTTTATCCTCATTTTTATCATCACAATAAAGTTACTCATCAATTTCCAAATGTCTTAGATCTTTTAGTTGCTGAGACATGAAAATCAGCTAAAAATCAATACCTAATATTTATCAAATTTAGTATTATCAACTAAAAAGCATAAATATCACTTCCATTTTATAAATAAATTAAATCTTATCAGCATAAACTAAAATTAGTTTTAAGGTATCAAGCCTGAGTAAGGGGACGCTGTATCTCTCTATCCTTTTCTAATTGAAAAATGTAAATTTTTGGGAAAACTAGTTATTATTGATAGAAATTAAGGGTTGTCCGCAACTTCTATAGTGAAAAACAATATTTTGTCTGATGAGAGCATATTAATTTTGTTGCTTTTTTTTCAAGTGAAGTTTGACATACTTACAAAGACCTAAATTAAGCTAGAGAATACGTTATTTAAGTATGTCAAACTTTACTTAAAAAAAAAGCAATAAAATTAATTTGCTCTCATCAGACAAAATATTGTTTTTCACTATAGAAGTTGCGGACAACCCTTAATTTCTATCAATAATAACTATTTTTCCCAAAAATTTACATTTTTTAATTAGAAAAAGATAGAGAGATACAGCGTCCTCTTAAAGTCTAAAAAAAATTTAATTTAAATGTAAGGATAAATTTTTTTCCTTATAATATTAATTAATGAAACATTTTTTCATCTCAAAATATATATTCAATATGAGGCTTTAATCCATGAATAATTTCAAAAGACCTCATTTGATTGTTAAAGTCTTTTTCTCTTGTCGATGAATGGATTTTTTCTATTTTTGTAGTTGCCGCAGGATATCTCAGCCAATTTTAAACTCATTGACTTGAAAATTTGCAGAGATCTTTAATTTATATACCTTCACAAGTTTACTCACCTAGAGTTTTTATAAGATAAGCTCAATTGAATGTTCAACAAAATTGCTCACATAAAATTTTATAAAAATACCTATTCTTCTAATATTTTCAACTTTTTCCGAATCAAACTTTTTAAATTCATTTTTTTTTTTAGAAAACTGAAACAATAAACTTGTGAAGATTTATAAATTGAAGATCTCTGCAAATTTTGAAGTCAATTTGTTGAAACTTGGCTGAGAAATTCTGCGGCAACTACAACAATAGAAAAAATTAATTCATCGACAAATGAAAAAGGATTTTAACTATCAGATGAGGTCTTTTAAAATTATTCATGGATTAAAGTCTTATATTTAATATTGATAGATAGATATGTATTTATTTGTAAAAGTTTACAAAAAGTGTGTAGCAAAAAATTTAATATTAAATACACAATAAAATACAGAAAATGAGATAATACTGTAACGTTACATGTAAATATTGCACTCATGATATCACAGTCGATTTCCTAAAACTAATAATACTACATAAGTCAGTCACTTTCCAGAGTGATATCACAGATCAATAACATAATAAAATACACACACAATCATCAATAAAATAACAATAAACAAATCTGTCGAATTAATATCTATCAGTCAAACTAGTAAAAACATAAATGTTTGAAATAAAAATATATATTTAAGATAAAAAATTTGCATCAATTAATATCATTAAAAAAAATTATCATTACATTGAAATTTAATTTTTTTCAGACTTCAACTCAGGCCTGATACTTTAACATTTAAAATTTAATAATGAAACAGATTAAAAATGAAATTTAAGAAATTTTAGTTTTACACGAATAAGTTTTACTTTTCACAGCAACAAATAAGCTAAACATCAATACCCAAGATTTATCAAATTTGAGTATAATCAACTTAAAAGCATAAATATCACTTTCACTTTATAAAACAAATTTAAATTTTATCACCATAAACTTAAATTAGTTTTAAGAGGAGGTCACGTATCACTGTCCTTTTCTAATCAAAGAATTAATTTTTTGCAAAAACTAATAATTTCAGCAAAAAATAAAGATAAAGTCGCATCTCATATCAAAAAAAGCAAAATTTTCTGTAATAAGAAAGAATTAATTTTATTGCTTAGTTTTCAAGAAAACCTTGAAAAACCGAATTGTTTACCTTAACTTTTATGTTTTAAGTTTTTCAAAGTTTTCTTGTAAACGAAGCGATAAAATTAATTCTTCCTCATCAATGAAAATATTCCTTTTTTTGTACGAAATGCGGCTCTCTTTATTTTTTGTTAAAATTATTAGTTTGTGTAAAAAAATCAATTCTTTGATTGAAAAAGGACATATAATCGACCTCCTCTTAATATTCAAAATTTAATAATGAAAATAGGTTAAAAATAAGGTTTAACAAATTTTAGTTTCACACAAACAAATTTGACTTTTCACATCAACACATAAGCTAAACATTAATACCTATGATTCATTAAATTTGAGTATTATCAACTAAAAAGCCTAAATATCACTGCCACTTTATAAAACAAATTTAATCCTATTACCACAAACCTAAAATAATTTCACATTTAAATTAAATTATAAAATCAAGTTAAAAATAAAGTGTAAGAAATTTTAAGTTCCATGCTGATGTCTCATTTTTACATCAACTTTTTATTATTGGATAATGAAAGAATAATCTTATAGGCTTAAAATTTTATATTCTCAGTTTTATCATCACAACAAAGCTGCACACTCATTTTCAAGTGTCTAGCTCTTTTAGTTGTTGAGATATGAAATTGAGGTGAAAAGGCAGAATAGCTAACATTAATTAGAATTGAGAAATATTAACAGGAAAGTATATATGACTACCACTTTATAAATAAATCTTATTTTCACGAAGCTGAAATATTTAAAAATTAAATAATAAAATGAAATTACAGATTAATTTCACGTAGGACATACTTTATAAACACTTTTCACTTTTTACAAGTAATTTTTGTAAATTATTCACTTTTTCACAATACAATTTTTATTAGAATTTAGAATTGCCGTCCAAAGTGTAAAAGTGGTTAACTACATTGGAATCCCATTGGAGTTAAGGTTTACTTACTTTGGACGGCAGAGAAGACAATAATAAATGCTCTCCTCTGAGAGGTTTACTACAAAAGCAAAGAGGGGGTTCTTACCATATTAAAAGTTATTGTTTAAATCAAATAAAATGATTAATTTACAAGTAAGTTCAATAGAACTTAAGTTTGCTCTACGTTAAAAAAATTTATGGCTCTGAAAAGGGCTGATTTAAAAAGCTCTTTGGTGCGCTGCTTCTTGAATTCATAAAAGAGCTGTTCCACGCACACATATAAGATTCCTAAGCGCAATGTTCTCTTATAAGAGGTTCAATTAAGAATGCCCTCATAACTATTGTTAATATCCCCCCCCCCCTCATTTCTCATATTGCGTACAACAATGTGCGCGCACGATGCTCTTTCATGAGAGGTCGGAGCAAGAATGCATCAAACATTGAGTTTAATACCCCTTCTTCTTTTCTCATATAAGAGAAATTTTGCGTACAACAATGTGCACGCGCGATGTTCTCTCATAAGAAGTCGAAGCAAGAATGCATCAAACATTGACTTTAATATCCCCTCTCCTTTTCTCATATAAGAGAAATATTGCGTATAGCAATGTGCGCGCGCGATGTTCTCTCATGAGAAGTCGGAACAAGAATGCATCAAACATTGACTTTAATATCCTCTCTCCTTTTCTCATATAAGAGAAATATTGCGTACAGCAATGTGCGCGCGCGATGTGCCTTCGTGAGAGGACAGAATAAAAATGAGTTAAACATTGAGTTTAATATCCCCTCTCCTTTTTTCATATAAGAGAAATATTGCGTACAGCAATGTGCGCGCGCGATATGCCTTCGTGAAAGGACAGAATAAAAATGAGTCAAACATTGAGTTTAATATCACTTCCCCAGAAGTAGTGGGTCAAAAATGCAGTGGGCTAGAATCCCCATGGGCTAGAATCCCCCTGGGCTAGAATCTTCCTTGTTTAACTTCTAACCATATTAAAAGTTCATTTTATTCCACTCAGAAGTGATCGTTTTGCTTCAATAAAAAAGTGTACTTACTTGTTTATACCCATTTTTACATTCATTACTAATTCCACCAAAAAAAATATAGTAATCTCCGTTAACTTAATATAACCGCCGTTAACTAAGGTACTCACTGAAATAAATTCATAGGTACTTGAGTTCGAATTTCATTTTAAAGTATTATTCAAGTTCAATATAATACATAAGGATACAAAATATCAATTCTTTTCGATCGTCATCGTTAAAAATTTTTTGTGTTATTGGCCAATTCTTAATGAATTTACAATATATATATATATATATATATATATATATATATATATATATATATATATATACACTACCGCCGAGCTACTTTTGCCCCCTTTGTCTAAAATCGACTTATCTAAAAAGTTTTATGACTCTGGAAAAAATAGTTGTAGCCTAAAAATTCTATCGGGATTCGAAAGATTATTCGAAATTCTTTCAAAAACCATTGGTTTTATATGAAAAAAACATTTTTTTCGTATCTCTTATTCTTGTTTAGAAAAGAAATTTTTTTTAACTTTGTTTTGACTTTGTAAAATAGTATTCAATTTTGGTACAAATAATATTCTAAACTGATTACAAACTTAAATTAAGCTAAATTTGACGCTGTGAATATACAGTGGGGTCCAATAAAAAAGAGCTACCCTTGAGAAAAAAAGTACTAATTAAAAAATTTTGTATCTCAACGAGTAAGGGTCGTACAGAACTCTACGACCACTCATTTTAAACGTATTTGTAAGGACTTTTTAATAATGTATTAGCAATTTAATTTTGAGTACTTGTCTGGGAAATATTACGACTTAAAAATAGAAAAAAAAATTTTTTCGCCTGTGTTTAAATTTGAATCATTTTCCGAAAAATGATGAAAGAAAAATTTTACACGGCTGGTTTTAAAATTATTTTGCTCAACTTGAAATTTATATTTTATTTTGGCTGAAAACGGATCTTCAATCAGTAAGCTCTCACATTCTTGAGATCGCCGCTTACGTTCCTCATGTCCATACGATTTCAGCATGTTTAGGTTAAGGTCAATCGAAGGTCAAGATACTCGAATGCTCCTATGGGATCAGAGCTAAAATATTAGTAACGAAACAATTTATTCTGTATGTTAATATGTTCAAACAATAAATGGGACAAATATAATTTGTCAAAAAAACGTTTTGTATTTTAGAAACCTTATTTTTCTTGTTCCCGCTTGAGGTCACTCGTGCTTATTGTCTATTGTATTATTATATTTATAGAAAGATATTATGTAATAATAATATATTGATTATAAATAAAGATTAATTGATACAGAATTCAGATTAATTTCACTGATTATCTAATTTCATGAAACAGTCCCCGTCGTTAAATTTTCTATTCTTATTCGACAATGTCATAATTTGATTTATTAATTCATTATCTAGAGACTCAGATTAGAGAGCGGATAAAGACTTTCATCGATGAAGGTATATATGGAGCACCGCATACATATGTCTGTAAGCGTGAAAAATGACGGATTATGATTAACCTGAGTAGGAAAAAATTATCATGATCTACGGCTAACCTTTGGAATAATTCACAAAATCAAATTCTTAATTATGTCTTATACTTAAAACTAGACATTAAACATAGTACGACCAAAACGTGCTGGGGTCGTGATCGGAGGTCGACTTATCTGAGACTCGTTTTTAGTCTAAATATCAGTTGAGAAAATCAAAAGAAGAATTTGACTTCAGGATAATCTTGAAATAATCTTTACAGGGACTTTTTCCCATGAGATCAAAACTTATCTCGACGTGGAATTTCTTGTTCATTCAGAATCAGAAGTAAAAAAAAATTATATTATTCGAATTGAGGTGTCTGACCTCCGTTTGACTTTAATCGAAATATGCTGAAATCGTATGGATATGAGAATCGTAAGCGGCGATCTCAAGAATGTGAGAGCTTACTGATTCAAGATCCATTTTCAGCCGAAATCATAGCTTAAAGATTCAAAATAAGGATTCCAAAAAATAACCTTCAAAATGTGGTTTAACCTTGACTATAATACCATATTTCTATGTAAAATTTTGTGCTCTATTCATTTTTAGTAAGAAAAAAACCAAAAAATTTAAAACTGAGCAAGTTCTCAAAAAATTTCGAAAAATTTTTACGAACTTCCTAAGTTTTGGCCACCATATTGAAGCCACCATATTGAATTTTCGAAAACGCCACTCTGCATCTTAAACTAGATACTAAAAGGAAAATTTTTAAGCCATTATACAATTTTTGAGTCCCCGACAATTTTGGAGAAGGGGGTACTGATTCACAAAGAATGCCCCATGTATATATATATATATATATATATATATATCTATATGATTAAAAATATATCGCTGCTGTCGCCGCTGTAGCTGCTGTTGCCGTCAGAAATATGCCCCTCATTTTTGGCTCCTCATTTTTTAACCTTTATTTACCTTAAATTCAGCTATAATTTAGCTGGAAGCAAGCTAAAAGTCAGCAAAAAGTTACCTATAAGTTAGTTAGAAGTTAGCTAAAATTTAGATATATTTAGCTGTAATTTAGCTAAAAGCTAGCTATATCTCTCTATATTATAAAAAGATTTCGCCGCCGCCGCTGCCGCTGTGTATAAGAATTCGATTTGTCCTTGGTTAGCTAGAATTTAGCTAGAATCTTATCGAAATTCAGCTAAAAGTTAGCTAAAAATTAGCTTAAAGTTAGCTAGAAGTTAGCTTAAAGTTAGCTGAAGTCTGATAAAATTACATAAAAGTTAGCTACATTAAATCAAAAGTTGGCTGAATTTAATGTTAAAATTAGCTAAATTTATACAAAATTTAGATGAAAATTAGCTGAAATTTAGCAAAAAGTTAGCTAAAATTTATAGTAATTTTAATCAATTTTAGGTAAATTTTGATTTGATTTCAACTGAATTTTATCTGCATTTTAGATCTATTTATATTATTATCCCTCTATACTATTGAAAGTATATCGCCGCTGTCATCGCTATCATCGTCGGAAATGTGCCCCTCATTTTTGGACCTACACTACAGCGTTAAATTTGGCTGAATTCAGGCTTGTAATTAGCTAGGAAATAACTAAATTCAGCTTAATTTGAGCCATTAATAGCTGAAAATTAGCTGCATTTAAGCTTGTAATCAACTTGGTAATAGCTAATTTTACGTTTTGCATATAATGATATATGATAACATATAAGTTTAAAATTTAAAATAGATGAAAAATAGGTAACAATATTTTTTTTACTATTAGCTAATTATTCTGTAATCATCGTGAAGTTTAATCGTATAAATAATTATTAATTTTACGATTTTATTTAAAGTATAGGGTTGAAAATATTTTGAAAAAGCTAAATTGAAGTTTAATAATAAAATGATCAAATTTGAATTTTGTTGATTCAAAATCAAAATTAAAAACTTGAATATAGTCTTTATAAATTTAATTAAAGTTTTATTTAATTTTATAAAAAAACACTGATCCAAATTTTTTTTTCTTAATCCAAAAATGTTTCAAATATCTCTTTATTACTGTCTTCCATTTATAATTCATTATAAAACCATTAAATATAAAACCATCACTATATTCAGTTCATTATGAAAGTATCAAATAAAATCTCTATGATTAAATTATTAAATCAAGTGTACTTATTTACTGTCTGCCTGTATCTATTTAGCTGAATCATAGTAAGATTATTACAATTATATTTCTATATGTTTCTTTCAAAATTCAGTTATATTTAATCGAGACAGCGATTCAAATCAATTAAAATTGGTAGAGTCTTTCTACCACTAGACTAACATTTGATAAGACGTTTATAAATCAATTACTTTATTCTTTATTTAATTTTATAATAAAACAGATACGCGTAGGCCTCGTAATACACAACATTTAATTATTAATTCTGTCCTGCTGTAAAGTCTGGACTTCAAAGATGATTAGATTCATTAAAAGATCATTGAAGGTTTACCTGAAGAAAACTTTTAAATAATTAAAATTATTTAGTATTTTAAATAAAAATTATTAAAGAAATTGCAAATTCTTGGATATTTTTTTAAATTTATAAAAGCAAGATGGGGGTTGGCGCGCTTGCGCAGAGGGGGCTTGCTCCCTAGTATATTATTTGTAAGTAATAAAAAATAAAAAAGGTAATAAAAATAGATATGTATGGATGAAAGTGGATAAAAATGGATAAAATACAATAATAAGTAATAAAATTGAATAAAAGGGAATAAAATTGGTATGAATTCGGACATTTTATTAGATTTTGTCCCTTTTTATCCGATTTTATCTGTTATTATAACAAAATAATATTTTTTATCCATTTATATTAGTTTTTAATATTTTTTACCAACTATTATTATTTTTTATCAGTTTTTATTTAGATATAAAATATATTATAAACAAAATTTCTAAAATAACATACAAGTAAGAAAATATATTAGTAAATTGGATTGTTTTTGAAAATTTCTGTATTTATTCGGGTGCTGTGAATTAATCAGTCAAACCTATTGGAACCGTGCAGAGTCGGTAACACCATCTGGTGATTGAAAAATATATACTTACTGAAGACGTTTTAGCTGCAATGTTCACGCAGTGAACAAAAAAAAGAATATTGAAGTAAAATTAGAAAATAAATATTAGTTTCAATTACGAATTATCATTTACAGTGTTTATATAATAAATACAGATACTTGAAAAAGTAAGCATCACGTAAATATTATAATTATTTTAATGATAATATTCAGATTCAAAGATTAGATTCGTAGGATAGGTAGATATTGTAGAAATTCATAGGTAATCATAACAAATAATGAATATTGTTTTGATTGAAATATAAGTGAGATAGTATATTACATATCGAAAATCATTAAATAATAACAAGAAAAGAAAAAATTTATAAAATTAAGTCATGAATTTTGTGACTATAAAATATTTTTTTCGAAGTCTAATGAATAGGTTATATTACCTTATTGATTCTTTTTAATGCGTTCATCGATTTTTTCCTTTAATCAAATTTATATTTTGCTACAGAAAAAGAGTAAATGTTACGGCTACTATTTTGCTGTTTTTTTTGCAATTTATTATGTAATAAATAACCTGAGCCATTATAAACACGATTTTGCATACAAAATGTATCAGCAACGTCCGACGTTAATGCATTATTTGGCCACCCCACACACGTCGATCTACTTCCATATCTCCTCCAACGCTTTGCTCGGTTCCAATATCATATCCAACCTAATATAAACGTAACGCTGCAGAGGTCGCTAGTAAACACGCGCGCATTTTAGTAATGGTCAGATGGATCGGACTTATGTACGAAGTGTAATGAACTCTCACCACTTGCGGGAGTTGGACAAAACTTTTAACTTTAAGTGACAAGATTTTTGTGTTTAAAATATGCTGGTATTGTTAGTTCTCGGGATCACATACGCAAGGGGTATCTCAACAAGAATTTATAGGATTTCTCGAATCCATGACAAAAATTACTATGTGAACTAATAAAAATTTATAGGTGTTATTGGAATGATTAAAAAGTTCAAAATTTTCCTATGATAACATCCTATATTATATTAAAGTGAAATCACTTTTTTCCGTTTCTCTGCTTCTCCGTTTCTCCGCATTTTTTAATTGTGTCTAATCTTTTGGTAATAAGATTAGCAAATTTTTATTGGGTCCTATATAATTAGTAGTCATTAGTTATAAGCTTCTTTTTGGACCATATTTTTTTGGGACTCATATTATTTTGGCCCCTATATTTTTATTCAATGCCCATTTTTGGGCCCTTCTTTTCTTCATCCTTATATTTTCTTGAACTATTGATTTTTTAGCCTTATTTTTTTTTGCCTTTATTTTTTTGGGTCCAATATTTTTTTGGTCTCTATATTTTTTTGGCCCTACTTTTTTTTGAGTCTTATTTTCATTGGGCCTTATATTATTTTGGGTCTAATATATTTTTGATTCTTCTATTTTCTTGGGATCTATATTTTTTTGGGCCTAATATTTTTTTGATTCTGATATTTCCTTTGGCTCTATATTTATTTGGCCCAATATTATTTGATTCTTATAATTTTTTTGGGCCCAATATTTTTTTGATTCTTATATTTCCTAGGGCTTGTAATGAACCGAGTTCATTACCAATAAATGTTACAAAAAAAATTTAAAGTCAAAATAATAATAATGATAATAGAGTAAAAATAATATTGATCAATTAATAAAAAAATGATTGCAAGAGACAAATAGCTCGACGCAAGCAAATCGAGGTCAAGCAGTAGCTGAATAAAACAGCGGAAGAAAGAAGTATAAGCTGAAGGAACAGAGTTCATTACCAATGAATTTAAAAAAAAAAAATATAAAAGCTCGAGTAATAACAATAAGGAAAAAGTAAAAATAATATTGATAAATTAATACATAAACAAATACAGGAGACAAATAACACGATGAAAACGATTCAGGTCAAAGCGGCGGTCGAGTAAAACAGTGCAAGAAAGAAAAGTACGCTACAGGAGCCGAATTCAATACCAATGAATTTTTTGAACAGAAAATAAATGAGAATGACAATAGTAATAATAAAAAAATGTAAAAATAATCACAATAAAATAAGAAATAAACAAATGCGAGAGACAAATAGCAACAAATTCAGTTAACCTAAATGAAGAACAAGGCTCGGCGGCCAAGTGAATCAGCAAAGGAAGGAGAAGTACAAGCTGAATAGGATGCTAAAACAAGATACTGGCAGGCGGCAAGCTTAGAAGAAGCAATAAGCCTGACAACGATGAACGGCTTCACGGATAATCGTGAAGTTAACTTAGGGGAGTATGAAAAGATTTCAGCGAAGCGGTAGGGGAATAAAGTGCAGTATAAAAATAGATAGGGCCGTCCCTGAAGCAGAATACAGAGTGGAGGGACATTAAATCCAATTTATGTGGAGCAATTATCCGAAGTTAGTGCAAAATTTAAAAGAAAAGATTTGACGGAGTCTCAAAAACAGGAAGCCGAAATGATATCGGCAAAAAGTAATTACCCATAAACTTCAAGCTGACCTCTTTTTATTTAACCGAAATTACGGTTTTCAGAAAAAAATCATGCAGGGAGGACCGACTGGCAACCAATCAGAATAGCTGAAAATCATACGAATGGGCAAAAAATATACCGCCGATAACAACAACGAAGCTTCTAGAAGCTAGACTTAGAGTATAAAGCTCCAAGCTTGCAGGCGAGGACTCTCATTTTCCCGACCAAACTCTTGCTGGCCACGTCGATTTCGCCGAGCAGCTGACACGTCACCAGAGCGAGCAGCAGCCAGCCACCACCTATCTGTGAGTCATCAGCCGAGGAGACGCAAGTTAAACTTAAAGAAAGAAGAAGTTTATTTAAATTTTATGTTCGAGTTCCATCATCAACAGTCAACTATATCAACCAGAGAACAAGGTGGACGTGTGGGGAAGCGGAGATCGAAACAAAGCCAAAAATCAGGTAGAGAGTTTTTAGAATTTTTTAATTGTAAATCTCAAGGGCGGGGAAATCATAACTTGGAAACGCGTGGCTCATATTGTTAATCCGCGGAGTAAATGTCGAGCGTTGTCAATTGTGTCAAATTTAAATTTTAATTAGAAAAAAAAATTAAGAAAGGAAAAGCAAGGAATATACAAATAATAAAGAACTTGGCATAGGGTAGCATAGTTCGCCCTGACGTGAAATAGTAAAATAAGGAAAGAGAAATAACAAAATAATGTATGAAGCAGGGCTTCTTGTTTGGATTATAAAAGAAAAAGGGAAAGAAAAATAAATTTATATAACTTTGGCAATTACATGGATGTTTACTGATTTAGTCTACCTATCCTTGCTGCCTCTCTTTTCTTAAGACTTCCAACCCCGGAGACGTAGCGCTCGCGCGTTAGACAAAAGGGAGTCGATGGATCGCTGAAATTTAGTCAATCATAAAAAAATAATCCAATTATAATTTAGCTTATATACTGAACATAACATATGTTTAGTTATATAAGTTAAAAACTGGTGCATCGGCCGGGAAACTAAAGAAGAAAGAGAAAGCAAGGCTGAACAATAGATTAAGAACTGGTGTATCGGCCCATGCAACAAAAAAAGAGAGAGCAGGGATGGAAAATAAATTAAAAATTTCCTTGCCTTCCATTTCGTCTGAATAAAAATGAAATTTATTTGAATAATATGTAAAGAAGAATTTTTTTTTAAAAAAAAAAAGACAAACGTAAAAACAAGTACGTGGGCATAAGTTAAATGAAATTTTTTTAGAATTATTTAAGAATTTTTTTGAAGTATATATTATTGGGTGAAATATCAAAAGAATAATTTTAAACTATAAAAAGAAGATGAGTAAAATTCTTATTTTAAAACGCCGTATGGTTAGATCGTACACTGAAAAATTTTCAGAAACAAATTAAGTGAAATAAAAAAAAGAGAAAAAGAATTTTTATTAAATATAAAATGATATAGGACAAAAAGAAAATTTTGCGAAATTTTAAAAAATTTTTATTATTTATCTTATTTTTAGGGTGTTGTAAAAAAAATAATAACATTTTCTTTTACTGACCCTTTTTATCAAAGACCAATTTCAAAGCATTGAATATGGCGATTTTAAAAAAATGAATTTGCTTCTTTTTATTTATGAAAACTGCTCCATAGAAAATTGAAAAACATACGCACATAACTAACTTGCTTTTGCATTATTTGAAGAAAATATTATTTAAGGAAAATGAAACAAAAAAAAACACATTTAGAAACCTTTTAAAGTTTAGAATGATTTTTTGTTGTAATTGATAACTTTTACTATAAAATACATAACAAATAAATTAATATAACAAATTCTTTTCCTTTTCTTACAAGCGTCAAAACGACAAAATAATAAATTATCAGAATTTTTGCTGGGGTAAAAGGTTTAAAGATCAAAAGAGAAGAATTAAAATGAAATTATTTTTTTTTTGCAATATAGTTTTTTTTATTAATATTAAATGATAAAATTACCTTGTGATTTATTTTACTGAAAGTAAGTTAAAAAGAAAGAGAAAAAGAAAATATTAAAAAGAAAATGTTTAATAAAAATTGACAGTAGTTGGGGAGCGACAGCAATGCTCACATTTGCCCTACACCCTTAGGATATGAAAATTAAGTTAAGATTTTATTTTTGCAATCATCTGAGTAACTTTTAAATTAATTGTAATCAATTAGTGTGTTACAAAACTTCTATCTTGAATTAAAATCTAAATTTTAGTAAGATGAAATAAGTTCCGTCAAGTCCCTATCAATAGAGTCTTTAATAAGCTTCAGCATTACGAATCTTTGTTGAATATAAAACAGATAAGAGAATTCTTTTTTAAATATCTTAAATACCCATAATTTTTTTTTTATTTTTGAATACATAGTTCCTATGAAATTGCCCTAAGAATGAATCCTCGTTTTGAAATTGCAAAAAAATTAGATATGTAAAACATTTAGGGTTGGAAAGAGGTAAATTTGCAAATGGTGAAAGCGTAGTAAAATTATTCGCATGGTACCTCTATATATGCCTGCACGACAATCTTATATTGATGGCAGAAATAGTTTTAAGAATTTCTATTAAATATCTATTATGGATGCGAACAAAGATAAGTAAATTCGCGGAATCATTAATAAATTACTTTGTTGATCGCAAAGAATTCAAAACAATACGAAATGAGCAATAGGAGCGGCGTTTCTGGTGACATGTATGAGGAAGGTATATTTGCAAGAACTTTAATTAAACAATTAAAAAATAAAAACGCAGAAATCACTGAAGTAGTGAAGGCGTCAAAGCACCCGCGTGAAGTAGATAAAAAGATTGAAGAATACCTTACGATTAAAAAAGGCTTGACTGTTTTCTTACAGAGAAATAATTTAGAGGTAGGAGAATTAGAGGGGTTTAAATCAAGGCAGGACGCATATAAAGCGTTAGGTTTAGGATTTAAGGAATATAGGGATAAAGTAAGTAAATCAGATAGTAGTGAGGACGAAAGGGAGTCAGGTAGTAAAAATAGAACTTAAGAAAAGGTTTCTATTAATTATTAAAGAATAAGTCTTAGACCCGCGCAATTCAAACTTTTAAATAAAACATTTAACACTTTGCCTTTAGCAATAGGCTGCAGCACACCCTTAAGCACCAAACCTAGTTTTCGATTACCGACAATATTTGAAAAAGGAGATTTATTAGAGTTACCCCCAGAAGTCGCGGTGGAACACATTAAAGAACACTTGAATGTAAGTTTTAAAGACGAAGTAATTAATAATTATTTTAAAAGCCCCGAACATATCGAAGAATTAAACGAAAGCATAAATAAAGGATTTGGATTTTTCAAAATTTTAAACTTAGTAAAGGAGAAGATACAGAAGTTCGTGAAAAACGAACAAGATTCTTTTGTGGAAAATAATAACGAGTTAAAGAAAGAAGAGAACATTTCTTGTAACTCGGTAGTTGCGCCTACCATAGTAAAAGCAGACGGAAAAAAGGGACTTGCAAATTAAGAGAACACAACAAATTCTTTTGCCTCTGCAAATAAAGAAACAAATCAAATTTTTAATCATAAAGATTATTTTTATAGTTACGAAAATAAAAATACAGAGAATAATAGTTTGCAGAATTTGCCAGATAACTCAATAAAAATGGCACAATTGCAAATTCGTGGGTTATCCTTAAAGGATGCCCTTGATATCATACCGCGCTTCAATGGAAAAAATATTCCTATTTATGAATTTTTGGACGGGTGCATGAAAGCACAAGCGATTTTACCCAGCCATGTAGAAGGAGAATTAGCTACATTAATTAGAATTAAACTATATGGGGATGCTTTAAATTGCGTAAGGGGACGCAGTTTCAAAAATTTAATGGAAGTTGTAGAATATTTGGAAAATATTTTCGCATCAGCAAAATTTTATCATGAATGGACAGGAGATTTAGCAAAAATCAAGCAAAAGACAGGTGAAAACGTAATTGTATTTTTAAATCGATTATGCGAAATGGAAAAAGAAATACTATTCACTGCAAGGAAAGAAAAGCGAATAAATAATATAAATGATTTTAAACAAGAGTAAAAAAAAGATTGCGTAAAGTATTTCCTAAGAGGATTGCGTTGGGAAATACGGGCTCGCATAGGTACTCCTGTAAGCTTAGAAGAAGCTAGGAAAAATGCCATAGAGATCGAGCGGGAATTTGCAAATAGTATGCAAGAGGAAGGAGAGCTGCGTAGAGAGGAAAATAAAAGAGGAAATTTTTTCAAGGATGCCTGACGAGTAGATATTGTTGACACAGAAACCAATATAATAAATTGTTTCTTTTGCAATAAAAGGGGACACCCGCCAATGAATTGCTTATTATTGGCTCGCCAGATGGGAAGTGTAAACTCATTTTCGCCGCCTAATAATAATTTTCAGCTAAACCAATGGCCGAGGGGGCGAAATTTTTTAACATTCAAAGACCCAATGTTGCTTTTGGGGGCTGGAACGCTAAGGTAAATCGAAGGACAGAATTTTCACCAAGAGGTAGAGAAAACATAACCAACGCCCCTGGCCGACATTTAGGGATGAACGTTAGAGAAAATAACTATGAAAATCAAAATAGAAGGCGAAAAAACTATGCTGCAAATTTTGGAAATAATAGCATTAACAATCAGAATAATGATAATTTTGCGAGAAGAGGCCCGTATAATTCGCCAACTCAGCATACGAATAATTTTTCAAACTTAACCTGTTATTATTGTGGTAAACCAGGCCACACTCGCAATCAGTGTTTCAAATTACAACAAGACACGCGTTAAGGACAAGAGTCGCAGGGAAACGGTTTGAATCTCCCTTAAGTGGGCGTGGAGAAAGAGATAACGGCTGGTACGCGCCCGACTACGTCACAGGCAGCGAGCGACGGCCCGCACGCGTCGAAACAGTGAACTTGAATCAGGCAAGTAAAGAAAGAAAAAATGAATAAAGGTCAAAAAGAAGAAAATGAGAAAAGCGATAAGATACCAGCAAAGTCAAGTATTAGAAACGAACCCAGAAAAGGAGAAAAGAGAAGAGCAGTGACGTTTAATGACGAGATAATCATGATAAAGAAACCGAAGACAAATAAAGAAATAAACAAGAAATTAAAGAGGAAGATTACTGAAATAAAACGTGATAATACATTGGAAGAAAATAAAAATAGAAAGAAAAATGCGGTAGAGATTCAAGAATTATGTTATGATGAAAAAGAAGTATCTAATAATTGTGTAAATGGCAAAGCTAATGATGGGCATGCCAATGACGTTATTTTAAATGATGAAAATAAATTAGTGAAAATAGGTAAATATGTGAATTATATAAAATTAAATGATATATTTTATGAAAATAAGGAAAATATTGTTGATATAAAGAAGGGCAAAGCCAATGATGGGCATGCCAATGATGTTATTTCAAATGATGAAAAAGAAGTATTGAAAAAAGGTAATCATGTGAATTATAGGAAAATAAATGATAAATTGTATGAAAATAATGAAAATATATAAAAAGATATTGTTAATATAAAGAAAGGCAGAGCCAAGGATGGCCAGTCCGATGATGTTATATTGAAAAATGAAAATGAGTTATTAAAAAAAAATAAAGATGAAAACTATGTAAAAATAAATGAAGTATTTCATGAAGATGATGAAATTATTGAACAAAATAAAGGAGATATGATATATAGAAAGACGGACGACGCCAATAAGGGGCATGTCCGTAAAGTTATTGTTAATAATGCAAATAAATGATTGTTGAATGAGAATTATGTGAATTATATGAAAAAAATGAAGTATTTAATAAGGAGAATACAGAAAAAAATAAAATAAATGTTGTTAATGAAAATTATATTGAAGGCTGCGAGGATCATGTTAATAAAAGAACGTTGAAAAAAGAAAATAAGTTGTTTAAAGAAAATGAAAACTTTAAAACAAATGAATTAATTATTCAAGAAGAAGCTGAGACAAATAATAATAAAGTTATCTCTAAAAATCAAGATGAACTATATAATGACGTGAACTATCTAAATTATTATGGCAGTTATGAGTATAAAATAAAAAATGAATGTTTCAATGATCATAAGAATAAAGATATGTGCAAAGGAGAAAAAAAAAATTTACAGCAACAAAGAGAAATTCTTATAAGTAAAAATAATGTTGTAGACACAAAGAAGGGGAGTCATGACTTTGAAGAAATATATTATATTATTGAAGGTGAAGAGGAAAGAGGAATCCCTCACCATGAAAAAAATAAATATTATGTATTGAATAAAAAAGAAGTATTTAATGATGTTAAAAATAATAGAAAGAATGATGCTTTCTATTGGAGAAATCCCAAGGTTGGGGATAAAAGGGAGTATCACGACGAAGAAAATATTACTTATGAAAGTACCTCAAGAGAGGAGTGTAAAAATAATGTTAATAAAGTAATGAAAATAGTTGAAACGTATAACGATGAACATAGAGGAAACATTCATATTAAAAAGAAAAATTTGCCATTAAAAAAGCTTGATATTGATGCAAAGCAAGAAGGAGGTGATGAAGAGAACGTGTCATTAAACAAAAAGATGGAAGTTATGATGACTCAGAGAGACGAAGGAGATAACGTACAAGAGCTATATATGTATCAAGTAGCCTTAGAAAAAGAATACATGCAAAGAGAATTGGAACGAAAGAATATTATTTATAAAAGAAAGGAGGAAACGTGAAACGAAGACCGGAATAATGCGTTTTCTCGGATAAGAACAGAAAATATGAAACAGAAAGATAATAATTTATTCAATAATTACGAAAATGTTCCAAAAATTAATCAAAATTGCAGCCAGAAGAAGGGGTTAAAAGAAAAATTATATAGTAATGAGAAAAATCTTGTTTATGAGGAGCATGAGAGTAAAATTTTAGCAAAAGAGAAAGATCTAGCGTTACACATAAGAATAAATAATTCATATGAGATAGAAAAAGAAGTAAAGTTACACACAGAGAAAGATACTGTTGTATACGAGACATCCGAGATAAGCCCCAAAGATAATATTCTAGAAGAGAGCTAGCAAGAAGAATTGAACTTGAAAACGATAAACGGAGAGATTGAAGAATTTTTACGTAAAGACTTTGAACCCGACGATTACTCTAGCAAGCATGATAGAGAGGAAAAGGAATACGACAAAAATGAGTATTACAAATGTGACTTCGATGATTAAAAATATGATTATTTAAGACTCACGAATAAGCCTTGTTTTGACATATTATGCTATGATCTATACCAAGAGGAAAAATTTGACGTAAGTAGTATACCGAACTCACAAGCTGTAAGATTAGAAAAATTAAAATCACAGTTACGACTACAACACCTAACCGTAAAAAAAAGAGCCTATAGAAAAATTAATCGAAACATACGCAGACTGTTTTTATTTAAAAAGAGAAACGTTGGGTACAACGACGCTAGTCAAACATACTATACCCACAATAAATGATATACCAATATGCATCAAACCTTATCGCTTCCTGCATGCCCTCAAAGAGGAACTTGAAAGACAAATTCAAGGAATGTTAGACTCTGATATCATAGAGCCGTCAAGTTCAAATTATGCGTCACCCGCCTTTTTAGTAAAGAAGTCAACGGATAGCAAGGGCAATAAACGATATCGTGTAGTGGTAGATTATAGACAGTTAAATGAAAAGACGATTAAAGACAGATCAGATAGGAGGAGCCGACTATTTTTCCGTTTTTGATTTGGCACAAGGATATTTTCAAATACCCCTCGCCAAAGAAGATAGACACAAAAGTGCATTTTCATCATGTTTTGGCTTATATCAATTTAAGAGAATGGCTATGGGCTTATCTAATTCACCCATGACCTTTCAACGCTTCGATAGCGTATTTAGAATGAATAAAACGAAAAATTTCAAGAGTGTAACTAATAAAGGAAATTCGTTTTTATTCCTTGATGATGCAGTCGTATATGGTAAATCACAAAAAGAGCATAACTATGCAATGGAGGAATTCTTTCAAAAGTTGCGAGAAGCGAATCTTAAACTACGACCGAACAAATGCGAATTTTTAAAGAAAGAAGTTATATAACTACACTGTTAAAAAAAACATGAAAATTTAATGCAAAACTGGAAGCTTGCTTCAAGCGTGTACATGAAAATTAATAATTTTACCGTAATTTCAATGCAAAATTGCATGAAAATTAATAATTTTACCGTGATTTTAATGAAAAATTGGATAAAAATTAATAGTTTTATCGTAATTTTAATGTAAATGTGCATGAAATTTAAAGTAAAAATATAAATTTCATAAATGTACTGGAAGCAAAATTCAATTTTTTTTAACAGTGTAGGTCACTTACTTAGTAAAGAAGGAGTAAGACCAGACCCTCGAAAACTCGATGCTGTAAGGTATTTTCCCATACCGAAAACGCTGAAAAATATTCGCCAATTTCTAGGACTGGCAGGATATTACAGACGCTTTATTAAAGATTTTTCAGGTTTAGTCAAACCCTTAAGTAATTCATTAAAGAAGGATGCTGCTTTTATATGGGAGAAAGAGCAACAGCAGGCATTCAAAATTTTAAAGGAAAAACTGTGCAGTCAACCTGTATTGAAAATCGCCGATTTTTCAGAAGCATTTTAAGTTTCGTGTGACACGAGTGAAGTAGCTGTAGGAGGCATCCTCTCACAAGGAGAGATTGGAAAAGATAGACCAATTGCATATGTTTCCAGGGTTCTCTCAGATGCAGAGAGAAAATATGATACATATTCACGAGAAGCGTTAGCAATAATGTATAGCGTTTCGCAATTCAGACCCTATTTACTAGGAAGGAAATTCACGATAATCACGGACCATAAACCGTTGATATGGTTTAAAAATGCGACGGACCTTACCTCAAGAATTACCCGTTGGTGTATTAAATTAAACGCTTATGATTACGATATTGTCTATAAGTGCGGAAAAACGAATGTAAACGCCGATGCCTTATCAAGAAATCCGGTAGTGGAGTCGGTGTTGATTATAACACGTGCCTGTACAGGCAAGGTTAATCGTCCAAACTATTGCGAGAAGCGATCCAAAAGGCCCAATAGACAGCGGCTACAAATAGAAGAAAAAACTAAGAAAGAGCAAAGCATGGAAACAGAGGAAAAAATGAGGGTGGATGGAAATATGTACGAGGACTCCAGTCCATTAGAAAATACGATACAAGAGGAATATAGAGAGTAAGAGATAGGAAACCTAATTGACGAGACATTAAGAAGGGGCCGAATTATCTGTCTTTGTCTAATAGCGTTTTTCATTATTTTTGTAAATACTATCCGGTATAACAAGAAAAAAATAGCAGCCTCCGCTAGATATTAGTATAATTAATAAATTTTGTAATAGCAACCAAATTTTTTCACTGCGTAGTTTTTGAATAATTAGAGACCTACCAAAAAAAGATAGGTTATATTCTAGATTGCTAGTAGGTCTCTAATTAGTCAAAAACTATACGGTAAAAAATTTTATTGTTATTACAAAATTTACTAATTATACTAATATCTAGCGGGGGCTGCTATTTTTTTCTTGTTATAAAGGATAGTTTTTATATAAATAATGAAAAATGCTATTAGACAGAGACAGATAGTTCGGCCCCTTCTTAAATAATAAGAGTCAAAAAAAGACTCAGCCGAAAAAAGAAAGACACACAGTAAAACCCTTATTGAATGTAAGGAAAATATTTTTATGCGTAAAGATAATTTAATGTATTTTATCACTACCAATGGAATACCTTGCGACGTGAGAGCGCAACACCTAGATGAAAGAAAGGAATTGCCTTGTTTTAACGGATTAAGCCCAGAGGAGGTCAAAATTATCGCCAAAGGAAAAATATTGCAATTTGCAATGGTACTACGAGGAAACACCTCAGTAAGCACTATGGAAATAATAGCGAATTTATTATCCTGTATTCGTGTGTTAGAGGAAATTATAAGTAAAGAAAAGATACGCTTTATAAGCATGGCAAGGAGCGAACGAATTGAAAACGTTCCATGGGAAGGAATAGTGAAAAAATTAAGAAAAGTGTTGAGGGGAACACAGGTAAAAATTATTATTTGCTTAGGAAGAATCAAATGCGTTGAAGAACAACACCGATATAAAATATTAGAAGAACTTCATGCCTCTGCGGTAGGAGGGCACAAAGGAGTCACCAAAACAATGAAAAGAATAAGACAAAGGTATTATTGGGAGAATATCAAGGAAGATGTACAAAATTTTATACGTAAATGCGTAACTTGTCAACTCAAGAAGCTTTTACGTGTAAAAACTAAGCAACCAATAACTATTACGGACACCCCCATACAGCAATGGCAAAAATTAGTTTAGATATTTTAGGGCCTTTTCCCGTCTCAAGAAACGGCCATAATAATGAGTTAACCTTACAATGCGATTTTTTTTCTAAGTTTTGCATGGCCATTCTTCTTAAGGATGCGACCGCGGAATCAGTAGCTGACGCTCTTATAAAGAGATTTATCTGCATTTTTGGCGCGCCGTTGATAATTCTTGCGGACCAAGGTTCAAATTTTATAAGCGGGTTAATGAAACGAATTGCAAAGAAATTTAAGATTAAACAAGTAAAGACAACAGCGTATCACCCCGCGAGTAACGGAAGTTTAGAGCGCAGTCATCATTCTCTAAGTGAGTATATAAAGGTAATGATTGACCAAACAATGGGTTAGGACGAAAACCTTAAATTAGCCACCTTTTGCTACAATACTGTTCCACACGTGGCCCATCAATTTACTCCTTTTGAGTTAGTTTTTGGGAAAATGGCGCATTTACCTTCAAACGTGCCTTTAGAACCCGAGGATCAATTACCTACTTATAATGATTTTGTAATTGATCTTAGTATTCACTTAAACGAGATACAGAAAATTGCGCGAGAAAAATTAATAGAGGCTAAATACAGATCCAAAGATTATTATGACAGAAAGATTACCGCACAAGAATTCCGAATAGGGGATAGCGTGTGGGTATTAGAAGGGGGCAAACAATATAAACTAGCTAACCAATACGAAAGACCATATTTGGTAACAGATGTCTTTAATAATAAATGTAATCTTAAAATAACAATAAATAATCATAAAACTAAGGTAGTTCATGCTAACCGGGTAAGAAAATCTTATTTAAAACCAAAGTAAAAAAAAGAGAGAGAGAAGATAAGGATTAAAATAATATGTTTAAGTATAAGAAAATAAATGGGAAAATAAATTGAATTAGAGTAAGGTAAAAAGGAGTCTCTAACGTTAAGTGTGACAGTTGTATAAATAAATATACACACATACAGTTAAAGCAAAAAAAATTATATACACATAAGGATAAAAAGGGGATAGCAATAAATAACGCTACAAGATTTTGTGTAAGAATAAGCAAAAATATATATATATATATATATATATATATATATATATATATATATATATATTGAACGAGAAGAGTATCTACAAGAGGATCCAGTCCGTCAAATCATATTGGATGGAATGAGATTTCGTGGACAAATATTTCGAGGACGCCCCTCGCCTGGGTATCATGAACCGCTACGAACATCAACGGAGATAATCCATTTTGTATTATAACAGTGTCGAATTTAGGCTTGCCTTGTAGAATTTGCAAAATAAATTGTCAGAAATTAACTTAAAAGAACAACGAGGATCTACGCGCACAAACAAGGGCCCGACAAATAATGATGATGCATGAAAGCGCTGTAGACTATTACGACAAGGTAGAAGATGGTGAATCTAAGGAACTCCTGGAATTGGTATTAATAATGAGGCAGGATTATGGAGTCACCCATATGCAATATTTGCACCTGGAGTATGGAAGGTATAGATTTAGCGATGATCTCTGGTACGGACAGTGCCGGATATGCAAGGACCCGTTACCGGTGTGGCATCGATGTATTCCATGCGCATATTTCCTTTTTGGCAATCAGGGCCAAGAAGTTTTTTTAAATGCAATAGAATGCGGGTGCCCACATCATCAACACGATTTACAGTATCAAACTCTGTGTTGGCGTTGCAGAGGACCCCCTCCCTTAAATATACAGGTGTTCTAAGAAAATTCTTCTGCAAAAGATTACTTAAGTGTATAGTTGTAATAACAAAGAAAAAAGGGAGCATACGACAGATTAAACTAAAACAAACAAAAACAGTAATGGTAAACCAAAGAAAATGAGTAACGGGGGGAAGAGAATATATATAAAATGAATATATAATAAAAACAAAAAAAGAAACAATAAAGTAAGAAAGAAAAATATATTTTGTTTTCTTCTTTGTACAGTAGTATCATCGTTTCCCGAAAAAGGACAACGGCAGAAACCAGGGAGAAAAGAAAGATCACTGGGAGAAAATTAGCTCACGACGTAAAGCAAGAGAAGGGAAAGGTGAAAAGATAATACAATTTAATATAATTATAAAGCCAAAGAAAAAAAAAGGAAAAGATGTATGAACCAGAAAAAATGAGAAGGAACAGCTTTGTAAATTGGCCCCATCCCCATATTAAACCTGAGTACCTAGCAGCAGTAGGATTCTATTTCACAGGGATAATTGATAAAGTTTGATGCTGTGAATGCTACATGAAATACTGTAGATGGGAGATAACAGACGACCCTTATCAAATACATAAAAAATGGGAAGGACCATGCAAGTTTCTGGACGCATTCCCACCGCCGCCACCTGGGATTGAGTGTACAATATGTTTTGCACAAGTATAGATCGCCTTTTTCCCATGTGGATATACGTCCACTTACTACGACTGCTCTATGAGGCTTGTGTCATGTAATATTTGCAGAGCAGTAATGGGGCTAAAATTGCTCGTCTATGTGGGGTAACGAGACAGCTAAAAGAAGACAAAAAAAGGGAAAGGAGTAGCAGTAAATAAGTATAGAGTATACATGTAAAGAAAAGAATAAATAAATAAAGATTGAAAAAAAAACACAATGAGGTTAATTGCGTAGTATATTTTTTATTAATTGCTCCAAAGCTCTTATTAAGTTATAGAAAAACAAGGGGAACATCTACATAGAAATAAATATAATTAACCTCGAGCAATGAAGCTAGCAATCTTAATTTTCTCTTTTTCAGAAATGATGTATTCATTCCTCGTGATAGTGCTATGTGTCCTAGGGTTGAGCCAAAAAGAAGAAAAAAAGGATGCGTACCTTAGCGTACAAACACAAAATAACGTAGGAATAATTTTTGATAGATTACAGGATGTAAGATTTATTAACACTGATTGGACATTAACCGTCATAATAAATATGCAACCAAATATCAATCAAATACTGAAATATGAAGCAGCTAGCAGAAAATTACAAGCGGAGTGCAAATTAATACCTAAGAAATGCAAAAAGTACGAAGGACAATCCAAACTATTACAAAAAGAATTTTTTCGCACAGCGGAAAAATATGAAAGCCTGGTACATACTTCCAACAGAACCAATGGTAGCCTATTGGAAAATATAAAAACACATTATGGACTAGAGGAAGAGCTTGTCCGAACAAACGCGAGGCACATGGTAACCGGCATCCAAGGGCGACACACCGTAGTGGAGAGACAATTAAACAAAGGGACTAACCAGATACAAGAAACTGTAAGTAAAAGCGAACGCTTTTTGGGATATTTTACAAACAATGTGCATAATATGAACAACTCAATTGAAAGGTATATTTATGAGTCATATTATCAACTTTTATTAAATTATATGCAAGATGTATTAGTAAAGACACAAGGAGAAATCGACAACGCAAAAGAGATAATTAAGGCCTGCAAACAAGGAAAAATTGATAAAAATCTAATACATCCTGGATTATTCGAGGAGGTGGTAAGAGAGATAGAGACAACAAACATACCATACGAGATACCTATAGGAAGGAAACGATTAAACGCCGGGAAATTAAATGCATTAGAAGGTCTGACAACGATTAAGCAAGGGGCGTAAGAAGGCATGTATTTTATAGAAATACGGCTGCCCTTAGTGGAACCAGACCAAGCTCAACTCTATTACGTACGGGAGCTGCCAGTTCCACAAATATATTAGAATAAAACGGTGGAAGCTAACTGGATTAAACCTTTTACACCACATAACCTGAAGGAAAAAACTATTTCATGAGGAAAAAACTAAGGCCGTTATAGAAGACCTACAGTACCAAGAACAACTACTACTGATTAAGACGGTGACCTTAACGTTAGTAGCATGCTTACTTTTACTATTGAGAGGACTGATCGCATTTCTAGGATATGTTAAGATGGTATTTGATGCGGTGCCAAATGACTTTGAAATCACTTTTCCCGAAGAACCAAACAAGAATGTGTATAGAATAACGGTGTTATGAGAGGAGACACATCTAGGAGACCAAAGAACAAAAAAAAGCACACAATTTTATATAATCAATCAAACTAAACTGTACCAAATTTATAAACTAAATAAACAAAAAAAAAGAAATACATATATATTAATACCAGGTTGTAATAATTATTAAACAAACCTACCTCAACCAAATGCATATACGTATAATAGCAATTTTTATACAGAAAATTTTTTAAATAAATAAAAAATAATAAAAGAAAGAAAGAAATAAATAAAGCGGGAACAGATAAAAAAAAGAAATGAATCAGCGAAAGAGGGAACAACAAAAAAATAAACAAGGGGAAGAGAACAATTAAACAAAAAGAGAGACTAAAGAAAATGTCTTAACTTGTTAGTGCAGGGATTATTGGAATATTTATGTTAGGACGCCTAATAAAATTATGAATTGATATGGTAATACACGGATATGCAATATATAGCTTATATGGGTTTTCAATACACTTGTTGGGAGCAGTATGGAATTCGGTTACACAATTGTTATTGCATTTAGGGCAAAAGAGGGAAAAGAAAGAAAAAGAAAACAAAGAGGAGGCAGTAGAAAAAAATGAGGAGGAACGTATATATGATAGTGTAGCAGGGGAAGGAGAATCAACACACACAAAAACAAATATAAATAAAAAAAGGGACTCGGTATAAAAAAAATATTCATAAAATATATGTTCGATTAAAGACAGGGAACCTATAGATAGTTGAAAGCAAAATTGTTTTTTTTCTTTTAATATAAAAAAAATATAATAATAATATAAAGGTAAAAAAAAATAAAATATAATAGTAATAATAAAAAGGCAGTAAAAACAACATAAAAAAAAGATAAAAGAAATAAATATAAAATAGAAAAAGGTAATAAAAATGAATATAATATATAAAAGGGTAAAAGAAATAGATATAAATAAATAAATAATAAAAGAAACAAACATATTAAGGAAACTGACAAAAATTTTTCTTTTCCCCCTATCAAATTCCAGGACTTTCAAAAGAACAAAAAATCGTTTACAAAAAAATTACCAAAAGGGAAGGAAAAATTAAAAAAAAAGAAAGAGGGAAGAAATATCAAACGAAGAAATTATGTAAATAAACAAAATGACCTTCGAACATAAACAAATCATTTATCAAAATAAAGAAAGTGGGCAATTTGAATGTCGAAGATGCAAAGTAACTAAACCTGGAGAAGACTACGTTCAAGGAATTACATATATAAATCTCACAGGTAGAGAGGTTTGGGAAATGAAGTGTCCAGAATGTAGGAAAAATAGTCTAGTTACGAAATTATCAAGGAGAGAACAGAAAACCGCAAGTCGGAGGTGAAAACAAATGTATGTTGGTAAAGAGGGGCTTTTATCCATACAAATTGCAAGGATAATAACAAATGAGGACGTAAAGAAAGAAAAAGAAAAAAAAAGCAGTATGGTTAAAACCCGAGAAATACCACGAAGAAGAGCGCTTATGACTAAAACAATGGGGATACAAAAGAAAGAAGAAGAATGGGAAGTTGTAGGAAAACAAGAAAGCAAGTATGAAAAAATAAAAGGAACGAGTAGAATTTAAGAACAACAATATGAAACAGAAGAAGATTTATTTGTTAAAGTTTTGCAAGACTTAGAGGAAATAGAAATAGGATATGAACAAAAAACGAAAGAAAAATATGTCAAGTCATCGCCAAACCGACAGAAAAAAATCGAAGAAAATGAGATGAAAATTATAGGTTTCAAAAATAACGTAACATAAGAAGAAGCAGTAGAACACATATTTCTAGACATAGAGAACGAATGTGAGTGGTATAGAAAGATGCAACCCGAAGAACGAAAAATAAATGAGTTAGATAACATAAAAAGAAGCAGCTATCTGTGTACAGATGACGAGATTTTAGAAATACTACAGACTTTGGAGGACGATCTGAGGAACACAGAGAGAAAACAAGACGTAGAAGGAGAAGAGTTAATAATCAAAATAGTAAAGCAAGAAGGATGTGAAATAAAAAAAAAGAGAGAAGACATTACAAGCGAAAGAAAATCAAATAAAAAATTCAACAGCATAAGTACGTCAAAAAAAAAAAAAAAATACTAGAAGAAAAATAACTTTTATAAAGAAAATAAATACTGAACCAGATAAAGAAGTAAGCGAGAGGAAACAAAAAAACTAGGCCATGTACTGTTTTAAGAAAAATAAAAAAAAATTTTATGAAACTTTATTTCGATGTTTATTCAATTTATTTAAGACAATAAATTCAATGAAAATATTGCATTTAAACAATTCAAATAAAAATACTGGAGATAAAATAAAAAATTTTTTCGAAATTAAAGTAATACATGGTAAATTAATAAAAAGAAAAGTAAAAAATATTCAAATTAAAAATGGTTACAGAAAATGAATTCAATTTCAAGATTGCAATTAAATGACTTACAGTTATTTTAATAAATTCAAGTTAAAATCTTATCTTTAAGGAATATCAGCAAATGAATTCAAGATAGATAAAAAAATAATAATGAAATTGACAATAAAAGGAAATACAGGGATAGGTAAAAGCGAATAAAAAAAAATAATAAATAATTAAAATAATATATGCACAACACAAAATACCTTTTATTCATTAGATACAAAATTTTTTTACAGTCACAACGTACGCGCACAATAAAAAAAAACAACACAACGAAGTATAAAAATAACACATAGTAATAAAGATAAAACACGTAATGACACGGATACACATACACTGAAACACGTCAATCCAATATTATGCTGTCATCATCATAATCGTCCGTAAGATCCACGAATGGGGGCTCCGTTGAAGAAATATCCCTGCTAGTACGAGGCCCAGGAACAGGACCGGTAGCCAACAGCGTGGCTAAAACGGGATGTGTTCGAAGGAGACGAAAAACCACATCCATTTCGGCCTGTAAGGCGAGGAGGGTTGCTTCCGTCGCAATCATCATATCATCGATGCGATGATGAATCGATATCACAAGCGATTCCAGGGTTGGAACTGGAAGGTCGGCAGTCTAGGAAAAAGAAAAAATAACAAAAATAAACAATAAGAAGAAAGAACATGAAAAATATGTAAGAAGAACAAACAAATAAAAACAAAGTAAAACTTACGCTCGTTCCCACGTCTTGGACACAGACTGGCACTCCGGTGGAACGACCTAGGAAGAGAGGAAATAATTGTTCTTACAAAAAAAAAGGATTCGAAAAAAAAAATTAAAATACGTATCAATACAAAAAAAGAGAGAAAGAAAAAAAAGGGAGAAAAATACAGAAACAAAGGTACTCAAATTGGGTCCAACTATGACGACGGTAATCGAGGTTCAACCGGAGTAGATCGGTAGCCAAAATTGAACTGTAGAAAAAAACGAGAGCACACGCGACTAAAATACTAAAGGATAGGATTCGAAGGTAAACATTTAAAAAAATAGTAGTGATGATTAAACGTATTTAAGGACGTATAAACGAAGAAATTAATTACAAATGATAACCGAAAATAGTCAAGTCTTTCAAAGATAAAAGCAAACCAGCACATATATTTCCTCATTCTCCTTGAGATGGAAAGAAAGACTCTCTATACGAAATGTTACATCCGCATAATCACGGATGTACGAAAAATCGTTTTTCATCTTAATTTTTTTTTTGTAAATTGTTATACATATAAATGTGCGTACGTATATATAATTATATATACGCTTATACATTATGCATGCATATAAACATATAAACATATTTATTTGCAGTTCTCTCCCTAAATAACATTAATAAATACATATAAGTAGATAAATAAATGAATCTTTTAGTAATAAGGAATATACTGTATTAAAAATAGTATATTACGCACCAAGGGAGGTAAAGTACTGGCGAGTCCATAGCACATATAATTGCCACCTCGAGCCGAAGGCGAGGGTGGCAAATATGTGCTACGGGGTCGCCATTTTACCTCCCGTGGAGTGTATACTATTTTTTGCCATACCCGGGCCCAAACTATGACTTTTGTTTTTCGGCGCCGGGACGAAAGTCGTAGTTTCGGGGAGGGTATGGCGAAAATAAATTTAATTTCTTGTAATAGTCTTAAGAGAAAAGCAGTAAGTTCGCGCGCCGTATACGCTACCTCAGCATTTTTAGGCGTGATAAGAAGATATCTTCTGTCACCGAATGTGAGATTTTAAAGAGTTTCTCACGGCCGAACTGACCAATGGGACTCTTTTAAATTTTGACAAACTTGCATTTTATTTCTAGATTTGTACCTTTCTTGCAGAGAAAAATAATTTTAATAAGTCAGTCTGCAGTCAGTTCCCCCGAGTAACAGTACAAGCAAAAGAGAGAACCTCAATAAAAAAAAAACTTGTAAACTCGCGCCGAATTCTACTACGCTAATAGTTTTTTTTGTTGCTTCTTAAATTAATTTCTTTTACGTAAAAAGGAAATCAAGCAACGCAAGTTCGGAACGCGCTTAGATCAACAAGTTATTTTCTTTTTCGCCGGTTTATCTCTCAATATACGCGACTTACTGTGTTTAAAATATTTCTGCAAAATTTAATTGCAAAGTGCCAATAATAAATAAAAAAGGAGAATTTTAACAAAAAAAGGAACTGCGCGACTCACCTCTTTTACGATTAAATTAAATAAAACAAATATAAATCTCCAACATTCTGTACGTAAATAATAAACCAATCTACGGAGAAAAAGGACATTTTTTTGAAAATTTTTCGTAGCTGCGCGATTGAACTTACAGCTTACTAATCAATTTAACAATAAGAATAAATAAACAAATTGCGCAAATAATCAAAAATTATAATTAAAAAAATATTCGCTAGTAATCGCACAATCGACTTGTTTATGAACTTTAAATCAAAGTTTTATGAATATAATTATAAAATATATTTTTCGAATCGTGCTAGTGAAAAAGTTCAACTCAATAAATAGATTTTAATTAACTGGTTCTTGGTCATAATTTATTTAACAACCCAACCAACTACAAGCAGGCAACCAGAGGGGAGCACCACGCCACATTTCAACACTAATCAACGAAAATTTAAGTTATCTACGACCACGCAGCCAACCCATAAAAAGGTAGGTGATTCGGCTCCTCTACCCTGCATACGAGACAAGAAATATCTCAGGATTGAATATAACGTCCGAGTAAACCTATTTAAGGTGACCGGACATAACAAATGGTGACAGCGACGGTGGGATATTTCTTGTCAAATAACTAATAAACACTAACAAATTTTTTTTATTACTGCTTTTTATACTAATTAATTACACTCGAAATGCTCTCTATCACAGGGAAACGCTAAATAATATTAGATAAAATACTTGTTTTAGATGAGCATAGAGTAAAGATTTTTCGATCTGTTAACTTATTTATAAGTTGATAAATCAAAAATAAAATCTAATAACGACTTTCTTATTTGAAATACATTGTTCAAAACGTTCTCTATCGCAGGGAAATGCTAGGTAACTAGACAAAATACTTGCTTTAGATGAACGTAGAACTAATATTTTCAATTCTTGATTTGTTTATAAATTAATTACTCGAAAACCAAATATTCGAAGCGTTCTCTATCACAGGGAAACGCAAGACAAAATACTTGTCTTAGATGAGCGCAGAACTAGTGTTTAAGATATTAATTTATTTATAAATCAATAATTTGGAAAAGGATAAATAAAGAAAAAGAAAGAATACTAAATAAATTGTTCAAAACGTTCTCTATCGCAGGGAAACGCTAGATAACTAGACAAAATACTTGCTTTAGATGAGCATAGAACATTTATTTCAATTCTTATTTATTTATACATAAATTAACAAAAAAATCAATAAATCTAACATTAAGTAAAAGTAAATACTTTACTTTTTCCTGTTTCTATAACTAACATTTTTCTGAAGTAACAAACTTTACCTTAAAAATAGCTAAAATAAAAACTCAGTCAATCAGCTTATTTAACGCAAGGCGTAAGATTAAACTAACGCTGATACATTTACTTTTAATTTTTCCTTTGCTACTTTTTTTTCTTATGTTAATATAAAGTGAATCATTTTTATTTTTTGCAAATATAATTCTGCACTAAATAAGTTAAAAATTAATGTTTTTTTTTCTTTCTTTTTTCATTTTTTTTATGTTTTTTGTTTCTCTTCTTTCTTTTTTTTTCTCTCTCTCTGACAAGGTTTGCAGTTTTTGAGCCTCACGGCATAAAGCTCGTAAATTATTTTTTCATGCTTAACAGCATTTAAAAATTTCTGGTGGAGAGTAAAGAAAAAATTTTTTTTTTTTTTCAATCAAAACGTTTTATTTCTTGAGGGTCTTGTAGGTCTTGAGCCTCACGGCATAAGACTTGCAATTCGCCGTTTGTGCTTAACAGCATGAAGAGCTCAACCTGAAGAAAATAAAAAACGGAAGAAACAAGTTGACCCTATATCTGAAAGTTGATTTTCAATTTTGGGCTTGTATCTATTGAGCCTCACGGCATATAGTGCTAGTTCTCTTTTATCGCTTAACAGCGGCAAAAGACTTGGAAAGAGAAAAGAGACAATTAGGTGTTGGAGCAACTTTTTCTAATAAATATTTTTTTTTCCTCCTTCTCTTCTTTTTTCTTTTCTTCCTCTCTTCAAATAATCATTATTTTTTTTTCTTTTTGGTTTTGTTTTTTTTTTCTTCCTTTTTCTGCTTTCCTCCTTATTTCTCTAGTAAATGACAGATAATAAAAGGAGAGGCCTTGGCCCTAAGATAAGACAAACAGCAGATAAGCTAAATCTGCAAGGAGAGGCCAGAGCGCGGTTTATAGGGTGGGTCAAAGAAAACGACATCGATCTAGAGCCACAATTTCTACTACCGAGAAAGAAAATCGGCCCAAAAAGAGGTCTAGTCGTTCACCCATACGTAATCGACACGCCAGCTAAATATTTAATAACTCCCCCCTGGATACGACAACCGCAACAAGAGCGCGTTGTAATCGATTTGAGTCTCGAAGAACTACAACCCGCACCAGCTCCGCTATCGCCCTTGCAAGTTGACCAAGCCGGTCAACATATGCAGTCGGAAAATAATCTAATTACTATCGATTAAAAAAAATTTTCTTATATCGCGTTTCCTTTTCTTCTATAAGTAAGGAGCATTTTATTTAAAATTTCTTTTTCTTCTCCTTTTTCTCAAAATTTACCTAAGAAATCAATCTTTATTTACATAAATAACAATTTATAATAATAATTGCACAAGCGATAGTCTATTTTTTTTTAAATAGCCTAGATTTTAAAATTCTTATAAAATGGCTACCGGAGGAATTAACGACAAAGATTTGCCGTTCACCGAAGAGAAGTTGAGACTATACGCTAACAACTTAAAAGAACGCGAACAAAGAATTAAGGATTTAGAACAAGCGCTAGGGAATCGTGAGAAGAAAGTCCTAAGTGAGGCAGAACGGTTAAAGCAGGACGCGATGGACTCGTTAAATGTAGAAAAAGAACGCGTTCAAATGCTTGAAAAGGAACTCGAAAAAGAAAGAAAACGCCGCGAAAATCTTGAAATTACCATATCGGACACTGCCTCTAGTGTATCAAATTTTCCTTTAGCACAAACTAATAAAATAGATTTGGGATCTCAAAATAAAACGAATTTGAGGTTAGAGCCAATAGACGAAACCGAGGAGTCGACAGAGGACGTGATAACTCAATTAGCAAAAATGCGCCGTGACATAGATCGAATGCGTGCAACTCGCTCAACGTCCCCCGTACCGCAAGCACAGCAGACATTACCACCAGACCCAGCATCAAGACCTCATAATAACCTAGCAGAACCACGGAATTCCTGGACTGTGCCACCAAGCATTTACATAAAGGAGGCCTTGAACAGCATACCAAAATTTGACGGAACAAACTTAATACCTTTTGTCAGAGCATGCAAACGCGCAACTCAAATAGTTCCTCAGCACCTTGAGAGAGAGAGTTAATAAAGTTAGTGAAAAATAAACTCAAAAACAAAGCGTATATCGCGTTCGAGCACAATAATTTCGGAACATTGGACGAATTCGTCGATAGACTAAAATCCGTTTTTGCCCCCACAGAAACTCTAAACAATCTAAGAGGTAAACTTGATCAAATTTATAAGGGAAGAAACGAGTCACTGCTTAATTTTATTACACGAATCGTTGACCTTGAAGAAGCTATTATCGATCGAAAACGTTTCGATATCAGCAATGAATTAACTCGTGACGAACTTTCTGAAATCGAAGGAGATATAATCGAAGGATTTCGAGACGGCTTACCGCCGGAATTTAGGCAAAGGCTTAAAAACCCAGCAAACTTAACTCTGAACGAAGTATTCGACGACGCAATCGCGGTAGATAAGCAGATTGATAGGGACAACTTGAAGCATGGATATAAGATCAACGAAAGAAATAAAAATCTTTATGAAAACAGACGAGATATGAACGAAGCAACAGCTGCAAAACTGGATGTGCCACTAGCAACCACATCTAATCAGGGGAGATACAACCAGACTAACAACCAATCGAGTGACAGAAACAAA
Source organism: Anastatus disparis (assembly GCA_017163975.1). Taxonomy (NCBI): domain Eukaryota; kingdom Metazoa; phylum Arthropoda; class Insecta; order Hymenoptera; family Eupelmidae; genus Anastatus; species Anastatus disparis. The sequence goes on along the minus strand of JAFFSR010000320.1, from coordinate 235,540 downwards.
AGTCATAATAACAATTACCAGATAAAAATATGTGCCTATTGCAAAAACAGAGGTCATGTAAAGAAAGAGTGCCGTAAATTAAAATGGGTCAAAAAGAATCAACAAAAAAACGAGACGAACGCTCCAGCGAAGGGCGCTCCTGGAGCGGCAACCGAGAAAACGCGTCCAGTGAACGCGATTGTAACAGAACTTACATCTACACCGTCAACTTAGAAGAAACAACGCCAATTGTCATCGTAGAATCCCCACAATTTCTACACAATTTCGTTGAAGCTATGGTTGATTCAGGTGCGCAGCCCAATATAGCCAAAATAGGCATTTTTAACGGAGACGTAATGGTTAACGAATCAAACCGACCATTGTTAAGAGGAATATCGGGAACCGATATACCTTCGATTTGTACATGTGTCATTGACATATACGGATCCCCAACAGAGGTCATTATAGTCGCCAATGATTGTCCGATGAAAACAGAAGCAATTATAGGTTCAAACTTCTATGAGCAGCACGGTGCAAGCCTCGATTTCTATCATAAGGCACTAATTTTCGAGGACAAAACCTTGCCTTTCGTAAATTTAAAAGACGTTAAAAGAATACCTGCTCTAGCAACCGCAACTGTACGTTTCATGTTGAATAACCCAGAAGAAGAATATAGCTATATTAGGAAAATAAAATTTAACGAAAAAGGCATAGTGGCAGGAAACATCATGGCAATCAACGACGAAGGCTATGTTGACATAGAGGTATTCAATACCAATATCATTGATATCGACCTAAAAATAACACCGCTAACTCTAGAACCAACACAGAAATATTATCAGCATCGTAACGAGAAAATTTTTATAGACAAAGATAGCACTCTCTTCATGGATATAGAAGATATAAAAGAAGTTAACGTCACGAACCAAGCACCTTCTCTTATTTCTATGCAGGCCAATGTAGATGATACGAGGTCAGCCGATGAACTAATCAACGACTTAATTACTTTCGAATATGGTGAAGAATACGATCGAGTCTTTCAGAGACGCTACTCAGACAGTACTATTTGCTCATCTTCCGAAAAAGACCTTCAAATTCAAGAAAATATAATTCCTAAATCTAAGGTTCCTGTGCAGGTGTTACCCAATTCTGCAACGTCATGCGTTGAGTCCGAAAATGCTTCGCGCGACACGGTAGACAATGACGCTCCGAACTCTATCGTAAATCTAATCGAATCCCCCGGCCGAAATCCAAAACCATCGTACGCAAAGCCCGAAAACGCCCCGCGCAACACGGTAAGCGACGATGACAATGTGCGACATAGCACCTACAAGACTTATGCTAAGCCCGAAGAAGCTCCGCGCAACACGGTAAGCACAAATCTAACAAAAGGGGAAATTGAAATATCAGATAACGAAAGCACAGAAACCACTGAAGAAGATATAATGATTCGAGATTTCCTTCCAGGTGCAAATTTGCTGGACTATATCGAAATAAATCAGGTGAATCAACCAATAGAAACTTATGTAAATTACTCTGATATAGAACCATGCATCAACAGAACTATCTTAGACATAAATACTGTCACTGAATTCTACGTCAAGCCATATAAAAAGGATAATCGAAGTTCAAAACACAAAAATTTTGAGCGAGTATACAATGCTATTGTCAAAAACAGAACAGAATGTATATTAAACGACATACCTAAAAACCATATAGCGGAAGAAAACGAAGCAAGGCTGCAGAAGCTCATTGAAAAAACTGCTGATGTTTTTCATTTGAAAGGAGAACCCCTTTCTGCCACTAACATAATCGAACATAAAATCGAAACCTACGACGAAGAACCAGTGAACGTAAGACAGTATCCAATACCTCAAAAATTGCAAGAAGTTGTTTACGAGCAAATAAGTAAATTGTTAGAATCAGATATAGTCCAAAGAAGTGAATCGCGTTTTAACAGCCCTCTCTGGGTTGTCAAAAAGAAAGATGATATTGAAGGGAAGCCACAGTGGAGAGTTGTAGTCGATTTCCGAAAATTAAATGAAAAAATCAAGCCATATCCACATCCAATCCCATATATTACGCATTTAGTCGAGCAGCTCGGCGGGGCTCGCTATTTTATCGTCGCGGATATGTATTCAGGTTTCCATCAGGTGATGATTAGAGAAGAAGACCGAGAGAAAACAGCCTTTTCTACTCCTTATGGTCACTTTCACTTCAAAAGAATGCCTTTCGGAATTCGAACAGTGGCAAGTACTTTTCAAGAATTAACCAATAAAATATTAGGGCATAAACCGTTAGATCTAAGCTCGAAAGGAAAAGGAAAGCTAGGATATATTGATGACGTCATACTATTTGCGGAAAATCTAAACGATCTAGACGAATTATTTCTGGAATTCACAGAGACTTCAAGGAAATCTAGCCTAAAATTGTATCCCTTAAAGTGCCAATTTTACGAAACATCAGTGACATTTCTTGGTCACGAGATTAGTCATAAAGGCATGAGACCAGACCCAAATAAGACCCAAGCTGTCGAAAAATTCCCTCGTCCACGAAATGTCAAGGGAATACGCCAATTTCTTGGTCTGTGCGGATATTATCGACGTTTCATCCCAAATTTTGCAACGATCGCAAAGCCATTGACAAACCTTTTAAAAAAAGCAGTAGCTTTCAATTGGTCAGATGAACAGGAAATAGCTTTTGAGACGCTCAAAAACTGCCTAATTAATGAACCAATTTTGCAACATCCAAACTTCGAAGAGGAATTCTTCGTAACAACAGACGCCTCAGACTACGCAGTCGGTGGTGTCCTATCTCGAAAGAAGGAAAATTCAGATTTACCTGTAGCTTACGCAAGCCGATTGCTTACAAAAACCGAGATGAATTATAGCACTATCAAAAAGGAACTACTCGCAATGCGATTTTGCGGCGATCAATTCGACTATTGTCTGATTGGCCGACATTTCACCTTTATAACTGACCACCAACCTCTCGTTTGGCTGCACAAAATAATGGACTGTACAACTAAATTAAAAAAATGGTATTTTGAATTAAGAGACAAATTTGACTTTACAATCAGATATCTTCCAGGAAAAATTAATTTCGTCGCCGACGCGCTATCACGTAACCCTCCAGATAACGAAGTGCAAAATATACGCGAATCGGAAACTAAAGAAATCGTTAAGATAACTTCCGAGGAAAATACGTGTAAACCGGTCTATAAAATAAACGCTTTAGAGTCAATCGCAACCGAGACACTGTTTAAAAAGAATGACTTCCTAGCAGTAAGAAACAGTAAGGACAGTTTTTATTTATGCCAAAGCAAACAGTACATTAAATCAAATAATAAAGTAATATCTATACGATGGTTAACGCGTCAAGACGGAGACGAACATATATATTCTTTTGACTTATGACGATAAGATACCCTTCGACAGTATACTAACAAGCGTAAAATTGACTAAAATCGAGCAAGACAGATATAAACTGCCAGCCGACAAACTGTCACGGACGCTAGACATCCTTAAGGAATCTTTAGAAGCTACAGCAAATAAACCACCCGAAGACGCTCACGTGACTGACGATGCTATGAATGAAAATACAAATATTTCTGAGGATCATCAATCGCTCAGGGACGAATTACATTCAAATCCGTCCAGGGCGAATGAAGCTCCTCTATCTGTTGAGTATGAGATAGGTCGAGACGAATCAAATCGACCTCGACCATCACGAAATATAATCGAAACGAGAGATAACTTTCTCATGGCAAAAGACAATCTGACCTATTTCATAACACAAAAAAATCAACCTCTCGACTCAGGAGCACTTTTTCTGCAACAAGAACAAAGACTTCCGCCCCTGCAAGATATTGTCCTTGCAAGGGCAAAAGTCATTGAAAATGACAAAAAGATTCTGATAGCTTTGCCAATTAAAGAATATCTGCATATACAAACAGATAGAGAAATTTTCAAGGATGCTATTTTTTCGCTGCTAGACGTATGCCAAACAACGTCTCTGGTATCCTTGAGAATTTCGAAAACAGAACACATAGACGATATCACGTGGAGTGAAATTGTCGATCTGTTGAAAGATATATTTTCAGATTCTCAAACTAAGATAATAATCTGTAAAAACTTAATACAAATACCAGGAGTAGATCTGCGTGAACAAATTATATGCGAAATTCACGAATCACCAATAAACGGCCATAAAGGTATAACAAAGACATATAACCGAGTTAGACAACACTATTTTTGGCCAAATATGAAAGCGGGAATCCAAAATTTTGTCAACGCGTGTCGCACTTGTCAATTAAATAAACTAGTTAGAAATAAGGTTAGGCAACCTATGGTGTTAACAGACACACCGGGTTCTAGCTTCGAAAAGATTTCGTTAGATATCGTAGGTCCATTGGATAGGACCAGAAATGGGAACATGTACATTTTGACGATGCAAGATTTGTTAACAAAACTTTGTATAGCTGTCCCTTTAGATTCCACTACGTCAACAGCAATTGCCGATGCTTTTCTAAAACGATTTGTTTTTATTCATGGGTCACCAAGGATAGTCCTAACGGATCAAGGTGCAAATTTTATCAGTTCATTAATGAAAAACGTCGCGAAAATGTGTAAAATTAAAACATGTACTACCACCGCATTTCACCCTCAATCCAATGGATCTATTGAGCGAATGCATCACTCGTTAAAGGAATGGTTAATGAACTATGTATCAAATGTACGACAATGGGATGAATGGTGTGAATGTGCGACATTTTCCTACAATACCAGCGTTCATGAAGGGACGAAGCTCACCCCATACGAATGCGTATATGGGAAGATAGCTCGCGTGCCATCAGCGAGGGCGGTATTGGGGAAAATACTACCGATACTTATTATGACTATTTGACTAGATTAAGATCAAAATTGTTAGAAATACACGAATTAGCTAAAGAAAATCTAAATAACGCAAAAAGACGTTCCAAAGAATATTACGATAGGAAGTTAAACCCGTGTAATTTCAAGGTTAATGACCACGTAATGTTATTAATAGAACCTAGAAAGGGAAAATTCCAACCGCAGTATACCGGGCCACATAGAATTCTTGAGATATTAGAAAATGGTAGAAATATTAAAATTTCTTTTAAAAATACTACGAAAATTGTACACCCAAATAAATTGCGCTTAACGAAACTAAGATCTGAAAGCTCGATCGATAATGATCAGAACTCTACATTTGACTAAAGATTTCTTAAAGTGAATACACATAACGATAATTAACGTAAATCTGCGTATTATTTATTTTTTATCATTCGATTTCTTTGCTTTGTGATACGTGTGCATATCCAAATTTTTCTTTTCTTTGGATGTAATAACGAATAAAGAAACTTAAGCAAGTTGGTGAATTCACTTTACCTAATCACGCATCTTTAAAAATTTATCTTAGTAATTGGGTAAAAATGCTTATAACCTCAATCAACTGTAACTACGCAACATAATAACCATACCTGTATCAGCATAATGAGTCTACGAATAATCTTAAGTTATTTTTTTTGTTATAGGAGGATGAACTGCAAATTAATGTTCTTTTTGTACACTTATATTCGAGTCGCCGTCACTTTTACGACATATGAATGCGGATCTGCCACCCCCAACATAACAACTATAGCACTTACAGAAGTCGGAGACTGCGTGCTATCCGACGCAGAACCTGCTGAAGAAGAAATATACCTCCAGCTGCTACAACATACTCAATATTTCAAGGTCCGAGCTTACCAATGTAGAATAAAGGTAGAGCAGGAAATTACGTATTGCGGTATGCATTCGCACAACTCAAAAGTAAAAGGAGGCTCTACCACATTCATGGAGTTGGCAACGAGAGAAGCATGCGAAGATCTCGTTAGATATGGCCAATATAAATATGGACGCTCCGTAATAAATAATCTATTGGTGAACGCGACCAATAGAAGGACTGTCACAGTCGCCGGAAGATTGGATGCAAACGGATATTGTGAGGGTACAACTTACAATGATAATGGATATGAATACGAAAAAGTAGTCGTAACTGCGAAGCTGGAGATCAAAGCAACAGACTACGAGGTCACCGTAGATAAAAAAAAGAATATGGTGATCCTAAGCACCGGAACTCGATACAGCTACACCAGCGGTAGATGCATTGATGAGGAAGAAAGCTGCATTTTCTGGACCCCAGTAATGGGATCCACATGTAAGTTCGATGAATTCACCATCCTATATGAAGGTATAGGGACACGTATGGTTGATAACAATTCGAACGCTCCTGTTATCTACTTTGGTAATTCAACTGGGAAGATAAATTTTGGTCTAACCAAAACTGGAGAAGAAATGCTATGCGGATATAAATTAATTAAAACGGATCAAACAGTACTATTCATTTTGGAAACCACAAGAGGCAAATCATTCACCACCCGAAAAAGCTTGGAGGTACCAGATATCATCCTTACTACATATTTTAACGCAAAAATAATGAATCTCGGAAGACATCTCGATAAACAACTAGGATCACTATATCGTGACATAGTCCTGCACCGATGTATATTGGAAAAGCAAATCATAGAAAATGCTCTACCTCTGGCGTTCTCAAACCCAGACTTTTTTGCCATGAAAGTCATGAAGAAGCAAGGTTATTTAGCCATAGCAGCTGGAGAAGTCGCCCACATCAGTCAATGTGTACCACGATCCTGCAAAATAAGAAAAACGGAACAATGCTACTACGAAGTACCAGTGACTTGTGATGACGAAGCTTACTTCGCTAAACCTATCAGCAAGGTGCTAGCACAAATAGGAACGGTTAGAGATTGCAACGCACTTATACCAAGTATCTTCAAAATCAGCGAGAAATGGTTTAAGATTCATCTTACAGCAACGGAGGTAAACCTACCGCAAACCCTAAAACCATTTGTCCAACCGACCTGGAAGCACGCCAGCATCTCAGAAGTCTTGGAAAATGGAATATACACACCGGAAGACCTGCAAAATCTACGCGAACATTCGATCTTTCCAGCCGAAAAGCCTGCAATGCTAGAAGCAATAGCGAGACGGCTTAACGACAGAGAAGCAAGGACGCGCTCTGTAAAGTTTAACAACCTGTTGACGCCAGAAGAAATGGAAACAATGATGGAATCCACACTTAACAAAATGTGGAACGGGTTTCAAAAATTTGGCCAAATCTCGGCAGGAATATTAATGATTATCCTGTTATGCCAAGTAATCAAACTAATCTTCGACACCATAATCCGCGGATACACTCTATACACGGTATATGGATGGAGTACAAGACTCCTGGGAGCCATTTTCGGATCGATAACACATTTGCTTACGAGCCTGGCTAAGCCCGAAAATACAGAGAAGGATAAAACATCAGAACACGGAACAGCCACCGGGTCAACGGAATCATTGAATACGCCAAGAAGAGGACTCAGCAGATCTAACTCTATGCCACCATCAAGAAAAACCATCCGAGACATCGAGCTCAAACTGTTGGGAACCCCAAAGCAAAACAATTAAAATCTTATTGCTTTGTTTTCACGGTGGGGATGTTACATCCGCATAATCACGGATGTACGAAAAATCATTTTTCATCTTAATTTTTTTTTGTAAATTGTTATACATATAAATGTGCGTACATATATATAATTATATATACGCATATACATTATGCATGCATATAAACATATAAACATATTTATTTGCAGTTCTCTCCCTAAATAACATTAATAAATACATATAAGTAGATAAATAAATGAATCTTTTAGTAATAAGGAATATACTGTATTAAAAATAGTATATTACGCACCAAGGGAGGTATAGTACTGGCGAGTCCATAGCACATATAATTGCCACCTCGAGCCGAAGGCGAGGGTGGCAAATATGTGCTACGGGGTCGCCATTTTACCTCCCGTGGAGTGTATACTATTTTTCGCCATACCCGGGCCGAAACTATGACTTTTGTTTTTCGGCGCCGGGACGAAAGTCGTAGTTTCGGGCAGGGTATGGCGAAAATAAATTTAATTTCTTGTAATAGTCTTAAGAGAAAAGCAGTAAGTTCGCGCGCCGTATACGCTACCTCAGCATTTTTAGGCGTGATAAGAAGATATCTTCTGTCACCGAATGTGAGATTTTAAAGAGTTTCTCACGGCCGAACTGACCAATGGGACTCTTTTAAATTTTGACAAACTTGCATTTTATTTCTAGATTTGTACCTTTCTTGCAGAGAAAAATAATTTTAATAAGTCAGTCTGCAGTCAGTTCCCCCGAGTAACAGTACAAGCAAAAGAGAGAACCTCAATAAAAAAAAAACTTGTAAACTCGCGCTGAATTCTACTACGCTAATAGTTTTTTTTGTTGCTTCTTAAATTAATTTCTTTTACGTAAAAAGGAAATCAAGCAACGCAAGTTCGGAACGCGCTTAGATCAACAAGTTATTTTCTTTTTCGCCGGTTTATCTCTCAATATACGCGACTTACTGTGTTTAAAATATTTCTGCAAAATTTAATTGCAAAGTGCCAATAATAAATAAAAAAGGAGAATTTTAACAAAAAAAGGAACTGCGCGACTCACCTCTTTTACGATTAAATTAAATAAAACAAATATAAATCTCCAACATTCTGTACGTAAATAATAAACCAATCTACGGAGAAAAAGGACATTTTCTTGAAAATTTTTCGTAGCTGCGCGATTGAACTTACAGCTTACTAATCAATTTAACAATAAGAATAAATAAACAAATTGCGCAAATAATCAAAAAATATAATTAAAAAAATATTCGCTAGTAATCGCACAATCGACTTGTTTATGAACTGTAAATCAAAGTTTTATGAATATAATTATAAAATATATTTTTCGAATCGTGCTAGTGAAAAAGTTCAACTCAATAAATAGATTCTAATTAACTGGTTCTTGGTCATAATTTATTTAACAACCCAACCAACTACAAGCAGGCAACCAGAGGGGAGCACCACGCCACATTTCAACACTAATCAACGAAAATTTAAGTTATCTACGACCACGCAGCCAACCCATAAAAAGGTAGGTGATTCGGCTCCTCTACCCTGCATACGAGACAAGAAATATCTCACGATTGAATATAACGTCCGAGTAAACCTATTTAAGGTGACCGGACATAACAAATTTAAGTGAATAGCAAATTTCGTAAAGATGTACTCTTTTTTTCAATAGGGGGGGGGAGAATAAAATTCTTTAAATTTTATTCAGTTTGAAGTATAAAAAGAAAACGTTTACGGTAGCAAGAAGTCAAACGATAATGACTTACTTATCATGAATAAAGGCAGATCTATACATACAAAGAAACATTAAAAAGATAAGTAGCGCGGTAACGAAAAAATACGGGAAACAGAGATACATGTTAAAAGATATATGAAGTACATACATAATTAAAATAAGTAAAAATGATTATGATGAAAAAAATTATACAATGCGGAATTAATATGAATTTAAGATGATGTTTAGATTAATGACAAACGTTTAAATAAAAAAAAAGAAGAGAAGGAAAATAATAATAATAAACAATTACATTTTGCTGTTGATAAGAAAAACAGAAAAATATTAAAATAAAAAGGGAATATTCCCATACTAAGCTTTAAAATCAATTATTATTATTATTTAACCATAATATAGATACGCACACAGATAATAATACAAAAAAATATACACTTTTTTTAATATTCTTACCTTACATCATACGGGAAAGGAAAGGGTCAATAAATAAAATGTTCCCAGGCAAGGAACCATAATAAGAATAAAAGAGGGAAATTCGATATAAAAAAAAGAGAGAAAAAAAGGCGTAAGAACAAAACATGATTAAAAGATTAAAATGGGCTAGAGAGGACTTGTAAGATTGACAACAAGCTGGTCAAGAGAAATAAAGATACAGCTCGTTGCTTAATCAACTAGAATAACAAAATTTTTTTTAAACAACAAATTAAGTATAGATTCAAAATAATATTTGCTTATTAAGTTGTATATATAATCAAACATCATGGGGCGTGGTAGCGCCCCGAAAGGCAAGTTTGCGAAGCCGCATCGTGCGCGACGAGACCTATTTACTTTGAGTTTCAAATTTTAAAAATTGAAACTCGCAAAATATATATTAAATATATGTATTTACTTGTTAATTACTTGTAAATATATATAATATAATGCTAATAAACATTTCATACCAAAAACAGCTAAAAAATGACGTATTTATTATTTTTTGTATGATATATAGGCTAGACCCGCGATTTCTTGTTTTTAATAATTTTCTCATTCAATGAGACGGAAGTTGCGCGCGCAGTCGCCTGAGCAGGCGTACGTATATAGAAAAAAGAGAGAGAAAGAGAGAGAAAATAACATGTGGCATATGCATAGAGTGAATGAGAGAGAACGAGTAACAGCAAACAGCAGTGTCTTGAAAGTGACGAACATAGAAAAAAGAGAGTCCATTCATATACATTAGAATGAGTACGAAAGAGACAGCAAGAATAACAGCAGTATATATGATGTACATACACACATATTAAATCTGATTGCTTTGATGCTATCGTATATTTGATGATTAATCAGCTGTTGCGTTGCTCCACATTTGCTTCAATTTTTGAAAATACAGTACAATTCTTTGTGTGATTATTATTATTTATTTACTTAGTCTTTACAAAAATAATAATTAATAAGTGAATTTATATTTAAACAAACTAAATTGATTATGATTTGTAAAGAGACAGTTTTTTAGGTTATATATATGAAAAATGTATTTTATAAATTTATTATTAATAAGCAGACAATTTTTTAGGTTAGATTTGTAAAAATGTTATTTGATAAATATATGACAATTTTTCATTAACTCTGTCTCAAGGTTTAGCAATTGTATACTAAAATGGTGTACATAAATATTGTACATTAATTGAGATTAAAAATAATATTTTGATTGTATATGATAATATGTGAAAAACATGTATACACATATTTGGTATTACACATTTTGTAACATTACTAATAATTTTTTATAAAATCTACTAAGCTATGGGAGTGTGGGCCTGGCAAGTGTGTTTATAACTATAACATCACTCTCTTTAATTTTTAGTTTTGCATTAGATGTTTAAATAACAAGTAATTTCATCATCTTTATTTCTATTATGACTGCATTTTTTACAAAATTTTTTAATTAACTTTATTAATTTATTAATCCACATGAAATCTTAACATAAAAATAAAGCTATTATCAATTTCTAATAATATATAATATACTTTTTAAAGCTTTAGAAAGGAGTAACCCATCGTTATCATTTAAGGTTTCCAAAAATGAAGCTACCATTTAAGGGTTAAGATAAACTTTGTAAAGTATATTTTGGTAAATGGTAAATGTTTCTGATAAATGAATAAATCTTTATGAAATTGTTGTATTATATATATATATATATATATATATATATATATATATATATATATATATATATATATGTGACAATAAAAACTTGACTTACTCATATTGATTTCAGAACTTTCTATGGCGTATTTTTGTTATTAATATTGTATATATGAACTGTAACGAGGATAGCAAATTATACATATACTGTATGTCAGTATACTTCTGTCTCTCTCCTCGTTGTGAGTCGCACAGCCTATTGTAAGCTTTTATGCTTACTTTATGTGTATAAGAGTGAGACAGAGAGTGGATATTTCATCGTCTTGCGTGGCTGACGGTTAGCGAAGGCGCGCGCAAGACATGACGGGGAGACTGGAGCGGGATACGAGAGCGAACGCGTCGTGAAGCCGGTTGGCCGCCATGAATTCGTTTGCTGTGCGTGCTTGAGCGTCCGTTAGTATTTTGTTGAATAGAAAATCGCCATCTTGTGAGGATTGCACTGTGATTATTGAATAGACAATCATCAGTATCTAGCTATTTGCTGCGTTCAACAAAATTCTTCTCAAGAACTTCACAAAGGACACGAGTGAGATAGAAAGCTGCACCGCGTGCATCCGGTGCCGCATCAAATAGACTTCGCGGGTGATCCATAGGTGAAGAGAAGCTCTGACCTAAACGTTGGCATAAAATGTAAGTCTGCAGACTTTATCGTGTCTTAGTTTTCTTTTTGTATTGCTTTTCGAACTTGCGGCGTAAGAGACTGTCGTCCGCGTCGACGCGTTGCGTTGTAGGTTAGGTTAGGCCTTATTTTCTAAATTTACCAAGAATGTGTAGTTCTACTTTTAATCCGTCATTATTTATTTTATATATCTACTTTTCATTGTATTAAATTCTAAGAAGTTGATTAAATAATGTAAAGTAAAATCAAGGTTGAATTTAATTATTAAGTAGAGTATGATCTTATTTCCTTGCTAATTATATATCATCTTATTCCTGTGTCACAAATAAAATTGAATGCATTCTTTCTTAATCAACGGTATTTAACAGAGTTCTCGGGTACACGTCGTGGGTTTCGTCGTACCAGACGTCCGGGAGGCGGAGCTTCAAAGCGAAGTTCTGCAATAGTATTAAATATTGTTTAACTGATTTTCTTTGTCAGAAATAGATAGACAAAGTAGATCGGCGGTATTGAATTATGCTGATAGACTATAAACCGAAAGTCAGTTATTTAACGGTAAGTGCACGTGTACTTAAAGAGAGTACACGTGAAACCCACAAATATATTTAATTTGTTTAGTTAAATATATTCCCCGTTACAGAACATTGTTTTAATGTTAATAAAGTTCTTTAATAAAATTAATGGTATATTTGGAGAATGTAATTAAAATTATTTGTAATTTAAAGAATTGTTTATGAAGATATAATTAAAATTCTTATTATTTAAGAGAAAAAAGCAAACTTGCCGCATTTTCATCTTTTTAAAGGTGTGATGCATTTATTGCATCACAATAAAATATTTATTAAAAAGAATAGAAGAGAAAAATTAGCCGAAATGCACTGACTGAATGGTTTAATAATTAATATAATTAAATAAAATTAATCAGTTGCATTTTGTTTGTTTCGAGGTAAACAAGAAGCTTAGTGATGAGCAGACGACTTACCGCTAGAGAGAGAAAGAGAGAAAGAGGAACCTAACCTCACATCCGAACACGTGGTGAAGGAAAAAACCACAGTCACCATCAGTTTTCGTATTGTGCACTAGGAGTTGAAGCTACGGTGATGGCTGTAGCATCTTAACACTAGTGCACATAACAGATCAACGAAAAGAACACATGTTTAGAAAAGAAAATAACCTGTAACAGTGTTCTTGTGCGTCACCATCTTATGTTCTCGATGACGACGTGTACGCCACAGCACTGTCACCTGTACACTGACACACACACACACACACACCTGGTGTATAGGTACATGTGCACAATACACTCGCGGTACGCAATGACGAGCAAAACCGGGAAACGACGCGGAACATTTGTAACACGTGCTCGAGAGTAAAGGGGAAGTGTCGGTAAATGACCGACTCGCGGCAGAAATCGAGTCATGCGCATGAAAAGTTAAAGGATCAGCGAAAAAGGGGAGCCAGCTATAGCTTGTAAAGCAGGCTCGTATATACATGGGTAATTGTACAAATAACGGTAGCAGGCTCGTATATACATGAGTAAAGGTAGAAATAGTAGTAGAGGGAGTATACACATGGGCAATTGTAAAAATATTAATTTATGTCAGTATGTTATATGAAGATACGTGAAGTCGAGAGCGAGAGTGATAGAAGATAAAGAAATCGAGCGTTGGAGAGAGATAGCGTTACAATTATAGGTATAATTATTAAAACTATGTATATGAAGTTTTCTAAACAGAAATTTGAATGGAGCGCGCGAGAAATAGAGGGCGCTAACATGAAAGAAGCCGCCAAAAGGAAAGGTGTTGATTGGTTAAAAGTTAACATCCTTTGTAATTAACAAATAACAATTACGGAAAGGATTAATAACCAATCAACCATTATCCTATTTATGACGTAATTGATAAAAGAAGGGATGAAGAGGAAGGAGCTCGAGAGAAGACGCGCCATCGACACACTTCTCTATTGAATCTTGCATAATACACTTGGTCGGTTTTTCTTTGTTGGGTATTGCTCGTTGAGCCACATTTTCTTGAGTCTTGACTCCATTTTAGTTGGTTCAAAGTTCAAAGAGGATTTACGCTGCCATTTAGCCATTTTGCTATTTTACCATTTTGCCATTTCGCTGCCTTGCTGTTTTTGCCAATTTGGATATTTTCGAGAGAGCTGTGAAATTTATTTAGTACGAGGACAGGAGATTTTGAATTGGAGTTAAATCATTGGAGTTTGTTTTTTCTTGGAGAGTAACGCTTTGTATATTAAGGTGAGTCCTCCATCTTAAATATTAAATCATTAAACAATTTAGAGTCAGTGCGCATCGCCGTTTTGCTCGTCGTAATTAACGACTGTTTTAGCCGCCATTATTAAATTTAAATTAATTTCACGGGTTTAATTGGATTTTATTTAATTATAATTAATCTGAGAATTTATTACGTCGAGCCAGAGTTCAGTCACACTACTTTTCTTTTACACTTACACAATTTTCGAGAAATTGTCGGGTAAAAGTATGTTAAATTTACTTTAATAAATATAGTGTGACCTCACTTATATTCATAATACAAAGAATTGAAAGAGAATTTGAAAGAGAATAAGTAAGAAAAAAGAATAAAATAAAAGATAATTAACAATAATCTTATTCTCTCTTGAATTCGAATCATCGCGTTAAAAGTCTATCTCTATCTTGTGCGTCGGCGCGACGTAGCAATTGGAAAGTATATCAGCGCGCGAAATGGATATTAATAAGAATATATGTACGCGCTTCGATGTGCGCCGATACACGCCTATAAAGTGACGTACGCAAGCACACATCCAAGCGCACCTGTAATAGTATATGTAAGATATGTAAATGTATCCCTTCTACTTAGTAGTAGGAGAGGATTGCGGCCGCGGTGGCTTGATCAACGCTTAAGCAGATCGAAGCCGAATCTTTGTACGGGACTCTTTGGCCAGCTCTCTTCTAATAAAGTAAAACTGAAAATAAATACTTGTTTCAATTGTTCTTATTTTCGTTATTGCTGCAGGTCCGCGAGGGGCTGGATAAATACCAGCTCCGTACCGGTAGCAGCAATAACGAAATACTATTTAAAGTAAAAATCAAAGCTTAATTTAGCAAAATTGATTAAATATTAAATTCACGTGTATTTACTTTGTGAATTCATTAAGTGTGTAAAATCTTAATTAACATTAACTTGTCTTACGATTAGTAAGAATTTGATAAATAATACTTTCAATTAAGTGTCTTTTGGTGAATGTACGTGAAGTACTTAAAGTCAAATCACGAGTTACTTATTGGAATTTACTTGTATGTGGTGTTATCGGCCATTAATAAGTAGTTGATCTTAACAAACCAAAGCTAGAGTCTCGTGGCTTATAAGAGGCATTTATTTAGTAAAAACACACAAGCATAGAGACCCCGGACTGGTTGTAGCATGGCGTTTACACCAAAAACGGGTCTAGCTTAAAAATAACCTTTTCCCTTTATCCTTTTCCTTGTACATGAGCACTTCGTGCTATCTTTTTTTAGGTGATAAGAGTAGGAGAGGTTATAACTGGCGCCTAACGTGGGGCTTTTAATATTCAACATATAATTTCTTTTATTGGTTTAGTTTCATTTTCCGATTTTCCTTTTCCTATAACTATGTAAGTTTGTACGCATCCTGCCCCCCAAAACAAAATGAGTGACACAAGAATACAATGTATTTAATTTTTACTTGGATTTATTTTTCATCTTTACTTTCTCTTGTGTGACTGATTTTGTTTTTCAGCGTTTTCATACAATATACAACAAAATTTTATACATATATTTTATGTGATTTACAGTGTCTTGTTTTAACTTATAATTTTTTTTTCTTTTAACTTGTTGATCCACTGGTCGACATCAGATTCGTCTCCCGAGAGATCAGAGCGTGTTGACGGAATTCCAATCCTTTGCAGCCTCTTTTTACTCAGTGCTTCTTCCTGGACGTGTATGGTTTTTCGTGTTCGTCCTATTTTTACTATTTTCCATATCTCTCCATCTACTTTTCTTTCTTCTTTTAATTTTATGAATTTAATTTCATCTTGTTTTAATCCTTTTTTTATCTTTCTTTCACTTTTGCCTGATCCTTCTTTCATCGTTACAGTTCCTATAGTTTTGTCTATAGGTTTAGCTGTTGATGACTCTCCTGCTATTGCTGTTTTTAATCCTTGTAATTCTTCAATTAATTCGTCATTTCGTTCTGACAATAAGGCGTTTTGTCTTTTATATTCGTTGAGTAGATTTCTCATTACAATGTTATTTTCTGATAATTTTTTTATTTTGTCAGATAATGCGTTTACTTGTTCTCTTACATTTTCCGTTTCTGCGTGTGCTGTTTTTTCTAAATTTAAGTGTATCGATTTTTCTGAATCAGTAGATGTGTTCATTTTTGTTTCTAATTCTTCCTGTTTTGCAAATAATTCCTGTAACTCATCTGATACTACTCTCATCCATTCATTTTGTTTTGATTGATTGTTTGCGTCAAAGGATTGATCAGCATCTTCAATTTCTTTCATTAATAACGTTAAGCGTCTTTTGTTCGCCATTTTGATATGTATTTTTTCTTCTTTACTTTTATTCTTCTTCTTTTTGAATCTTCTTTCTTGAATTTGTTTTGCTTTCGCAATGAAATTTAATTTATAATTTAAACAAAAGAGAAAAAAAAATATATTTGTCTGTGCGTTCATTGCGCGACGCTACTGTACAATTTATTTGATATGTTATCTTTGTGCCTAAGTGTGACACCGAACCTGCAAAATGTCTATTTGATTTGATTTTACTTTATTTGATTTAATATATTTTCTTTATCATTTAATTTTAAATTTATTTACTTAAATTCTAATGTTCATGAAAATTAATATCTAATAAATGAATGAAATCTAATAAATGAATATTAGTAAAGCACAAATTGAGCACCACTGTGCTGGTTGAGTGTCGCTGTTTACAATATATTAATTTTAAAATATTATTTAATTTCCTATGTTAAATTTTATTTGAGTTTATCGATGCTTAATTTCATCAATACACGCTTTCTATTGCTTTGTTTACATTTGCGGATTAGCGGTGTTAACTATATTACATTTTGTGATCTTGGAAATAATTCGAAAATTTGCGACTTTTATGTCGTTTAAAATTATAACGTTATCGCGAATATCCAAGGACCAAGAATAAAATTATCAAACAAGAATCGTTAATAAATGTTAAATTAAAGAAAGCATCTAGAAGATATGGAAACAAAGGATCAAAAAAGAAAGACAAAATATTATCAAAAAACTCCATTCTAAGAAGTATAAGAGAATGTACTTATGTACTTATACAAAATAATGAAAGCATCAAAAAAGAAAAATATTTGAGAAAGAAAAACCCACAAGAATTTGGGATGAATACGTATAGGTGAAATAAGAACTGATTCAGCGAAAATCAACAAATTATTAGTTATATTGTAATTTTAGGAAAAGTATAATTCTAAGAAATCAAAAAATGAGTAAAACTGAAATAAGTTGTAATATTGCCAGCGTGTTAAAATAAAATTAATTGCACGCGATTTAAAAAAAAAAAAAAAAAAAAAGAATAAATGCATATATAACTAAAATAAATTACATTAAATCAAAGAATAAAAGAATTAAAACAGCAGTGCAATTCATTTTAATTTGGGGGGCAGATCCTAACCAATATTATAATAATACAGACAAAATGTACATAGTAAAAGGAACAAATATAAGTAGTTTTAAATAAATACAAATCTAATAAAGAAAGAATTATAAAAGTAAATTGTCAAGTAAATGTTCGATTATTCCTTTTTCTACAAAATAATAGCAATAATACGCTCATAAGATTGTACAGTTTAAAATTTACATATGAAATAAAGTAGAAGAGGAAATGTGTAAAGCGAAAGTTAAGTCGTTAGAATCAAAGAAATTGTAAGTTAAATTCAAAATTTCCGCGAAAAGATGCATCAACAAAGCGTTTCCTTTTCCGATATTTGTATTATAATAAGAAGCGCGTCAATTAAAAGATAAAAGTCGTTAAAATGAAAAACGTAGCTAAAGATTTTTTTTGGGGGGCAAATTGTGACCTCACTTATATTCATAATATAAAGAATAGAAAGAGAATTTGAGAGAGAATAAGTAAGAAAAAAGAATAAAATAAAAGATAATTAACAATAATCTTATTCTCTCTTGAATTCGAATCATCGCGTTAAAAGTCTATCTCTATCTTGTGCGTCGGCGCGACGTAGCAATTAGAAAGTATATCAGCGCGCGAAATGGATATTAATAAGAATATATGTACGTGCTTCGATGTGCGCCGATACACGCCTATAAAGTGACGTACGCAAGCACACATCCAAGCGCACCTGTAATAGTATATGTAAGATATGTAAATGTATCCCTTCTACTTACTAGTAGGAGAGGATTGCGGCCGCGGCGGCTTGATCGACGCTTAAGCAGATCGAAGCCGAATCTTTGTACGGGACTCTTTGGCCAGCTCTCTTCTAATAAAGTAAAACTGAAAATAAATACTTGTTTCAATTGTTCTTATTTTCGTTATTGCTGCAGGTCCGCGAGGGGCTGGATAAATACCAGCTCCGTACCGGTAGCAGCAATAACGAAATACTATTTAAAGTAAAAATCAAAGCTTAATTTAGCAAAATTGATTAAATATTAAATTCACGTGTATTTACTTTGTGAATTTATTAAGTGTGTAAAATCTGAATTAACATTAACTTGTCTTACGATTAGTAAGAATTTGATAAATAATACTTTCAATTAAGTGTCTTTTGGTGAATGTACGTGAAGTACTTAAAGTCAAATCACGAGTTACTTATTGGAATTTACTTGTATGTGGTGTTATCGGCCATTAATAAGTAGTTGATCTTAACAAACCAAAGCTAGAGTCTCGTGGCTTATAAGAGGCATTTATTTAGTAAAAACATACAAGCATAGAGACCCCGGACTGGTTGTAGCATGGCGTTTACACCAAAAGCTTAATTTAGTAAAATTGATTAAATATTAAATTCACGTGTATTTACTTTGTGAATTTATTAAGTGTGTAAAATCTTAATTAACATTAACTTGTCTTACGATTAGTAAGAATTTGATAAATAATACTTTCAATTAAGTGTCTTAATTGGCGTAAGGAAGGTTATAACTGGCTCAAGCCAGTTATAACCTCCCTTACCCTATCACCTGAAATGGATAGCACAATGTGCTCATGTAAAAGGAAAAGGATGTAAAGGAAAGGTTCTTTTTTTTAAGCTAGACCCGTTTTTGGTGTAGACGCCATGCTACAACCAGTCCGGGGTCTCTATGCTTATATGTTTGTACTAAATAAATGCCTCTTATAAGCCACGAGACTCTAATTTTGATTTGTTGAAATTTAACCACTTATTAATGGCCAATAACACAACGTGCAAGTAAATTTAAATAAGTGACACGTGATTTGAAATTGAGTACTTCAACGTACATTTACCAAAAGACACTTAATTAAAAGCAATATTTAATCAAATTCTTACTAATCGTAAGATAAATTAATGTTAATTTAAATTTTACACACTTAATAAATTCACAAAAGAACTATACGTGAATTTATTCTTTAGTCAATTTTACTAAATTAAGCTTTGATTTTTTACATTAAATAATGTTTCGTTATTGCTGCTACCGGTACGGAGCTGGTATTTATCCAGCCCCTCGTGGACCTGCAGCAATAACGAAAATAAGAACAATTGAAACAAGTATTTATTTTCAGTTTTACTTTATTAGAAGAGAGCTGGCCAAAGAGTGCCGTACAAAGATTCGGCTTCGATCTGCTTAAGTGTCGATCAAGCCGCCGCGGCCGCAATCCTCTCCTTCTACTAAGTAGAAGGGATACATTTACATATCTTACATTATACTATTACAGGTGCGCTTAGATGTGTGCTAGCGTACGTCACTTTATAGGCGTGGATCAGCGCACATCTAAGCGCGTACATACATTCTTATTAATATCCATCTCGCGCGCTGATATACTTTCTAATTGTTACGTCGCGCCGACGCACAAGATAGAGATAGACTTTTAACGCGATGATTCGAATTCAAGAGAGAATAAGATTATTGCTAATTATCTTTTATTTTATTCTTTTTTCTCACTTATTCTCTCTCAAATTCTCTTTAAATTCTTTATATTATAAATATAATATAAGTGAGGTCACAATTTGCCCCCCGAAAAAAACTTTTGACTACTTTCTTATATAATTATTAAATATCTTAATTTAATTTCAGTTTTCGGAAAAGCAAATGGTTTTTAGTTGCATTCATGCGCGCGATTTTTGAATTTACATTATTTTTCTTTTCTTTTCTATTTAAACGTTTTAATTCATTTTTATATTTCCTTTTCACTTTAGACTTATAAATGTATCTCATTGTACTCGTATTCGCCCCCCAAAATAAAATAATTTGCACTGTATTGTAATACTTTAATTAATAACTACATTTCTCTTTTGGTCACAAATAATTACTGCGCAATTTATTTTATTTTTTACATCAGTGTGCAATGAGTATCCCTCTTAATGACAATTAACTTTATAATATTTATATATTTTACGCTGCCTTAAAATTTCTTAAAACGACATTACTATTAAAAAAAAATTAAATTTATAATTAAACTAATGATCTGTTGATCCTCGTTGACTCAGGTTCTTCTTCACCTATACGTATTTATCCCAAACTGTTGTGGATTTTTCTTCATTATATCTTTTTTCTTTTTGATGCTTTCATCATTTTTCATAAGTACATGAGTACCTTTCTTTATTCTTCTTAAATTTTGTTTTCTTAATAATATATTATGTTTCTTTCTTGGTCCCTTGTGGCCATACTTTTTGTAAATTTCACTTAGATTTTCATTTATTTGTTTTTGAGGTTTTATAATTTCATTTTTTATTTTAATTTTATTTTCATTTATGCACAACCTAGGTTTATCGGAATTGTTTTTTAATTTATATTTCAATACTTTCTTAAATAAGTTTATATCAATAATTTTTATCCAATGTTTATGTGCTGGTAAGTAGACAGATGCATTACTAGATACTTTATTTTCTTTAGAAATCAAATCTATTTGTTTGATTTCTAGTGTTAGTGATATATTATCATATATATTATATTAATTTTTTCATGATCCTCGTCTTTTGCGAGTTCATGTGTTTTATAAATTTCTTTTTTAATGAATGCACATGTATTTGAGTCTTTGCTCTCATGTGATTCTTTTATTTGTTTATGAGTGTACTCATTTAGTTTGAGCTTTTGCTCATTAAATTTTATTTTGACATATTCGTCATTTATAGTGTTTTTCAATAGTATTTTTTCATGCATTGCCCCCCCCCCAATCATCACATTTAACATTTTTTGAATATCATATTTTGATATATAATCTCTTATATTAAGATTTATTAAATATGTTTTTATACTTTTTGTATTTAACATTTTTTCTACTTTAACTAATTTTTTATTTTTTATAATTTTACTTTTCATAGGTTTTAATTGGCCTTTTTTAAGCCTTCCTAGGTTGGCATATTTACTTTTCAAATTTTTAGTTTTTTGTCTTTCTGGGGTGCTAGAGTTCGTTGCGTCTCTAACCCCATCTTTTTTAATATGAGAGGCAACTTTATCTAGTTTTTCTGATTTTCATCGTTATTCTTTTCTTCAAAATTTATATTTAATAAATCTATTTCTTCATGACTTTTTCTAATTGTTTTATTGTCCACTGGTGGCTTAAATTTTTCATATCTTGTTTTTTCTTTGTTATTTTTATTTGCTAATTCTGCTACATTTATAGCTGGTGAATAAAACTGTCTCTTTTGATTTTGTTCTTGTGAACTTGGTCCTGGTTTATTCCAATGTGAATCATTTGTTGTCCTATTTGCATAATTTTGTCTTTGATTATGATTTATATTTTCACTTTGTTTATAACTGTTGTAGTTACTTGTGTTATTTCTCTTTCCTTCATTGTTATTAATTCTTTGTTGTGTTTGTTGCTGTTGGTAATATGATGTCTTGTTTTGCTTTTTCTTCTCGTGAATTTTGTCGTCGCTATCGAAATCTGCGAGTATTTTTAGGAGTGACATTTTATCTTTGTTTTGTGAAAACTGTATAGCCTGTCTTACACTTCTGTTGAAATGTCTGGCTATTTTCTCTATTAATTCCTTATCTGTGTCATTTAAATTCAATTCTTTTGCGTAGCCGAATAACTGTGTAGCATAGAAGACTCTTAACAATTTTCCTTGTTCATAAAACTGGCCAAATTCAATTTTGCGTCTTGAAGTTCTTTGTATATCATGACTCCAAAATCTCTCTTTAAATATTTCTTTAAATTCATTGTATGTAGTGACGTTATCTTGATGGATATACCACCATTCGTTTGCTTCCTTCTGTAGTACTGTTTCTAATATTTGAAGTTTTTGTTCTTCATTTATGTTTTTTAGGGCAATATATTTGTCCAATTCGTTTAGAAATTTTATTGGCCTCTCGGTTTCGTTACCTTCGAATTTTGGAACCGGAATTTTTATTTTGTTTGTGTTTTCTTTACTATTTGTAGCTGCTTGTTCTGTTGTTTTGTTTGCTATATTTTCTTGAAGTTGACTTATTTTTTCATCCTGTTCAAATGCTAATTCATTTATCTTTCTATTCAAGCTGCTATGTACCATTTTTATGGCTTCGTCTTCATTTATTGCTGTTTTCAATCCTTGTAATTCTTCAATTAATTTGTCATTTCGTTCTGACAATAAGGCATTTTGTCTTTTGTACTCGTTGAGTAGATTTCTCATTCCAATGTTATCTTCTGATAATCTTTTTATTTTGTCAGATAATGCGTTTACTTGTTTTTTTACATTTTCTGTTTCTGCGTGTGCTGTTTTTTCTAAATTCAAGTGTATCGATTTTTCTGAATCAGTAGATGTGTTCATTTTTGTTTCTAATTCTTCCTGTTTTGCAAATAATTCCTGTAACTCATCTGATACTACTCTCATCCATTCATTTTGTTTTGATTGATTGTTTGCGTCAAAGGATTGATCAGCATCTTCAATTTCTTTCATTAATAACGTTGAGCGTCTTTTGTTCGCCATTTTGATATATATATTTTTTCTTCTTTACTTTTATTCTTTTTCTTTTTGAATCTTCTTTCTTGAATTTGTTTTGCTTTCGCAATGAAATTTAATTTATAATTTAAACAAAAGAGAAAAAAAAAATATATTTTTCTGTGCGTTTATTGCGCGACGCTACTGTACAATTTATTTGATATGTTATCTTTGTGCCTAAGTGTGACACCGAACCTGCAAAATGTCTAATTGATTTGATTTTACTTTATTTAATTTAATATATTTTCTTTATTATTTAATTTTAAATTTATTTACTTAAATTCTAATGTTCATGAAAATTAATATCTAATAAATGAATGAAATCTAATAAATGAATATTAGTGAAGCACAAATTGAGCACCACTGTGCTGGTTGAGTGTCACTGTTTACAATATTCTACTTTTGAAATATTATTTAATTTCCTATGTTAAATTTTATTTGAGTTTATCGATGCTTAATTTCATCAATACACGCTTTCTATCGCTTTGTTTACATTTGCGGATTAGCGGTGTTAACTATATTACCTTTTGTGATCTTGGAAATAATTCGAAAATTTGCGACTTTCATGTCGTTTAAAATTTTAACGTTATCGCAAATAATATTTAAATTCAAAATTATTTGAAATTTTCTTTATTTTCGAAGTATTTCCAATTTCTTTTTAGTTTTCTTTTCGCAATTTTCTTTTTCTTTTAGTCCATTCAATTTTTTGTATTTTTATTCCTTTAATTTTTTATTTTTTCTTTTATTTTTTCAATTTTCACTTCTATTTCATGCAAATTTTCTACCATCTGTAGCATATTATAATTAAATTTAAATCTAACTTCGTTTAATTTGATCGTGTTCTCATTTATTTTATTTGTTATTTCTGTTACTTTTTTTTCTAAGTACTGTAAATATGTTTCTATTTTCTCTACTTTTATTTGCATGAAATTTAAGTTTTCATTTTGTTTTTCGATTTTAGCTGAAAAACAAAAGGATAAAGGAAAAAGGTTATTTTTAAGCTGGAGTGAAAATTACTTCTTTTTGTATTGCATTTAACAGTGTATTTAAGTGTTTATTAACATTGTATTGTTATAAAATATATATAACTGATTTATTGCTGGTTTACATCGGTGGTTTTGTCATTGTTCCCTACGAAGACCCGATTAGAATCCACCCGAGGGAGTTGATTGCTAATAAATTCAGATTTTCTATTCAGAGTAAAATTTAAGAAAAAATAATAAGTAAATTGCTATTTATTCAGAGGTGATACTGTAGAGTTAAAATAATAGTAACTGGGGGATAGGGAACAAATTCCCCCATTACAAATGGCGCCCTTAGTCTAAGGTTTCGTCGGGACTGATAAAAAACCAGTGTAAATTTTTAGAATTTCGAGAGAGTAATTTTCATAGTTTAAAGTATAGAGAGATTTTTCAAAGTGTTTATTGAAGTGTAAAATAGTCGTTAAAGAGAAATTTTGTGTTTTTCAAAATGGCGGCGTGGCGTGGGTTTTCGGGTCAAATTCGAGAAAATGGCGAGCGTCAGTAGTTAGCAATAAGTGTTTTGAATTTAAATAAATTTAAATTGTGCCGAGTCTACAAATTTTTAATTTAGAGAGTGTTCATCTCCACACACACAAGTACATTTATATAGTTAATTTTTTTTTACATATATATTAATATATTTCCCAAATATTTTATTTGATTTACCCCTCTTAAAAAAAAAAAAACAGACCAAGAGAAGAGGTCTTTAATTATTTTATTGAGAAGAAAGAAGAACATATTTTTTTTTTATTTTAATCAAGAAAATTATTTTATTGTTTTATAGTATCAAGAGGAGTCGAGAGTTAAGAAAATAATTTTCTTTTATTATTAGAATTTTTTTTTATCGAGAGTTGAGAAAAGGAGTCGAGAGTTGAGAAAATAATTTTCTTTTATCATTACAATTTTTTTTTTATCGAGAGTTGCGAAAGGAGTCGAGAGTTGAGAAAATAATTTTCTTTTATTATTACAATTTTTTTTTTTTATCGAGAGTTGAGAGAAGAGGTGTCGAGAGTTGAGTAAAGGATTTTTCTTTTCTTCCAAATAAAATAAATTTTATCGAGAGTGGAGAAAGAAAGAACTAAGAAAAAGAAGAGATTATTATTTTTCGAGAACAGAGGGGTAGCTTAATAAAACAGAGTTACAGAAGAGAAAATTTCTTAATTTTTATTTATTGAGAAGAGATTAACGAAGAAATTTATATTTATTGAGAAGAGAATTGACATATACTCAAGATTATTTTATTTATTTAAGAAGAGCGTAAAAGAAGAGAAAATTTAAGCCTCATTTTATGAGCAAGATTTTTTATTTTCCCTTCTAGATTAAAAATAAAATTGAAAAGGTAATCGCCAGAGTATAAATTTGTACGATTTGACATATTTTAAATATTTATTTTATATGTATATATATATATGTGTGATATATTATTTATTTATATTGTGTGTGGAGATAAATTAGAGATAAGGGTATATATTACAAACAATTTTTAGTGTGTGAATGTCTAGTAGTCATAATCTTTCTATTAACCTATAACCTCAAAATAACTAAGTCCTTTTTGAATACCCAAAAGAGAATAGATTCTTCCCAGTTTCGAGTTGCCTTAATTGCCTATTATTAATGACTTAATTTTTTTTTATTATTATCATAAGAAAAATTTATCGAGCCATCCTTTTTGCCTGCGGAACGTGTACCTTCGTTAATTACACCTCTATTTGAAGTTTATCTAGAGGTGATTAGTTTATTTTGCTCTAAATTTATTGAGTTCCTGCTCATTCTTGTTTTCCCTTTTAAGAACTTTCTAGCATATAATAAGTTAGATATTCAAGAAAAGTCAAGATTGTCGAGATTTGAGTAGAGCAAAGAGTAAAATATAAAGGTTATCACTAACTGACCGTATGGAAGATTATTCTGAGCAGTTGAGGCAACTGATTAGTAGTTCCGAGATTTTAAGACATTTATACGAGGATATCAGAGACTGGCCTATCGAAAGAGTAAATGAGGAGTTGAACGAGTTTGATCTCAACATTCAAGGATCAGAGAAAACTCTTCGAGAACGATTATATAGAGCAGAGTTACGAAAAGCTGGGGTATATCGAGTTCCGTGGTTTCCTGAAGTTGACGAACGTGGTTCATTATTAAAGTCTTTGCTTCCCAATATGAGTGATTCAGGTATACACACACAGATGGAGCCTCAGATAGTATCAGCTTCGGGACAAGACTCTGAAGAATCAGAGGGGGCCAGAGGTGACGACACTAGGAGGTCTATAATTCCAAGCGAAGAGGATACGAGATTATCTCCGTTGAATAATGTTACGACGACATCTTTCTCGTCACAAGCACCAGTAGTGACCACTGTAGCATTAACGACTACAACAGTAACGAGTACGCTTGCTATAAGTGACACTGATTTATATTCAACCTATTCGTTACCCAAGATGACATCTACTACATATGGAAATATTGCTTCAATGAGATCGCCTGCTAAAACCACAATGGCTGGAAAAAAGATAGCCAATCCATTGTCCATAAATGATTATACCATCTTGGGTTGGATTAATAAGTATAGTGATCCAACAAGGTTGTCATATGATGCAAATGTGACGAGAAGGAGATATACTAAAAATGTAAATACTCAACCTAGTGGAAATGAGTCGAGAAACGAGTTGAGTAGAAAAGTTGAAGAGAGAAGTCAAGACCAACAGCAAGTAGACAGGATAACCAGCCGGGAAAAAGATAACCAATCAAGAAAAAGGGAAGATATGCAGAAAGATCCAATAAGTTGTTGTCATAAATGTCAGAAATCTGACAGAGATGATCCTCGTTCCTCAGATAAGAGTAAAAGAAGTCAAGCATCTCCAAACCAATCATCAAAGTCAAGATCGACTCGTGGTGGTACTCAGGAAATATCGAGTGAAAAGAGATATAAAAGAGTTCAATAAGTGGCAGTGAGTCTGACTATCCTATTCGAGCCAAGAAAAAGACTCGAAGGAAAAAGAAAGACAAAGATAATTTTAAATTAGTCAAAATTCTGGAATCTTAGCATCTGAAATTTCCGGGTCGAGAGAATGCAGAAGACTTTTTAAAACGTTTAGAGAAATGCAAGAAGAGTACTGATTACTCAGATAAAGATTGGTTGAAAGTACTTCACTGCATATTTTTGGAAGACGCAAGTCATTGGTATGAAACAGCTGAGACGAGAATTCGAGATTGGAGAGAATTCAAGAAGGCTTTTAAAAGACAATATATTCCAGTGATGAACGAGGAGGATATCTTAGATGAGTTAAAAGTCAGAACTCAAGGAAAAGGAGAAAAGATTGCCAATTACCTCTCTAATTTTGAGCATATTGTCGGCCATTTTAAGTATCCTCCATCAATGAGAAGACAACTCGAGATTGCATACCGAAATTTATTGCCAGAATATCGAAGGTATATGGCAACTAAAAAGATATATGATTTCGATGATTTAGAGAAGTATGGACAACAATGGGAGAGACAAAAAGAGTTAGATCAAAAATATGTACCACCTCCTTCGAAAGAGAATTCAAAGGTTCCAGGTGCTGCTTATCATCGAGATACTAAGAGTGCAAAAATAGCAGCTAGCAGAGTCGAGTGTAGAGATGATATTGAAGAGAAAGAGACTGATAATTCACAAAAAGTGAATACGAAACCACCAAAGCCAGCACCTCGGAAAAATAAGAATAATAAAAGGAAATCGCCTGCTTCATCAAATCAGTAAGTCCAGACTGAAGCTGTAGATCTGAATGCAGATGATAATGCTCAGTCGACGCAAGTAACTGAGAATAATGAGATAAGGTCTAATAATAATAATGGGACCAGGCCTAAAGAAAATAATAACCAATGGCAGTCGAGAGCAGAACGACGGCCCATAAATCAAGGTCAAAGAAGAAATAGACCTTCTAATCGAGTAGACTCATCGGTTTTTTATGGTGAATGTCATGTGTGCCATACTGTTGGACATAGAGCCTCACAATGTGCAAAACGCACCTGTTATTCATGTTCTCAAATAGGTCATTCTTCATTCGAATGTCCAAATAGAACATCGAATAATCGAGAGGTGAGTCAGAATGCCAATATAGCTCCATCAAATCTTAGCTGCCAAGGGTGTGGAGCCAGAGGTGTAACTCTACATACGTGTAAGAACTGTGCTCACATTCGTAGGTTTTTGGGGAACGGCCAAACAGGAACGTAGGATCGCCCTCTATGCTCCTAAATGATCGAGAAAGGGCGAACAATATAAAAGAAAAAATACAAGAGAGAGAAATTAATGAGAGCACTCAAAGTCAAGAGACAGAGAATATTAATACAGAGAATCGAGATGCAGAGAATATTAATATAGAGAATCGAGATACTGAGAATCCAAATTTAGAGCAAAGAGAAACAGAGCCAGAAATAAGAGATACAAGAGAAACAGAGACAGAATTAAGAGATAAAAGAGAAACAATACTAGAAATAGTAACTGAGAGACAACCTGCTAAAGAACCTGTTCAGAGTATAAATCAGGATCGTGAGATATCTCAGAATGCTGAAGAAAATCCATCTGAAGAGCATATAAGAGGAACGGTGAGAGAGTTAGTGCAGCAGTTGAATTTCTCGAACCCAGCTGAGAGCAGTGTTCCAGTTCCTAAAGCGGTTCCTGATCGGTCTGTTGAAGACATTGCTTCACCTTCAACAGTCCAGGAGGGGGGATAAGTCGTACCAAGTACGACAGAGAAGAGAAATTCTGAGAATATATATAGAAAAGTTGCAGGATCGACGTCAGAGAATAGAAATTTCTTGCAAATCGAGTTAGGAGGAGAGAAATACCTAGCTTTATTTGACCCAGGTGCGATGATTACACTAGTTGGGCCAAAGATTGGAGAGAAATTTCGAGACAGATTAAAACCTAGCAATTTATCAATTAAAACAGTAACTGGAGCCATATCAAAACTGTTTGGTGTACTAGAGGTCGTATTAGATGTTGATGGAGTAGTACAACCCATGGAGCTCAAGGTTGCAAGACAAATGGAACATGATATGGTTCTTGGTATGGATTTCCATAGAAAATGGGACCTAGAAGTAAAACTAGGTCAAGATTTATGGAGGGTTCCAGATGGAGAGTGGAGAGAATTTTCAAATCATCGTTCTGAGAGTAAAGCAGTTATTTTTGGAGAGTGTGCTGGGATAGTTGAAATCGCAGAAGATCAAGAGAAAACAGTAAAAGATTTGGCTAAGCGAATCTTACCACCACCATCCAAAGTATCAGAAATCACTACCTTAATAGAACATCATATAGAGATCGAGCCTGGAGTTAGGCCGATTAAACAACGCCCAAGACGGATGTCACCATACAAACTTCAAGTGGCACAAGAAGAGGTCAAGAGAATGCTAGAGCAGAATATTATCGAGAAATCAGCGAGTGAATGGAGTAGTGAGCCGGTAATTGTCAGGAAACCTAATGGAAAGTACAGGTTTTGTGTGGATTTTCGAGATGTGAATAAAGTCACTAAACCTGATGCTTATCCAATGCAGAGTATGGATTCTGTTTTAGACAAATTGAGAAAAGCAAGATATATTACTAAAATAGATCTAGAGCAGGCGTATTTCCAGGTAATGTTGAGCCATGAGAGTCGTAAATACACAGCATTTGCAGTGTCTGGATTGGGACTATTCCAGTTCAAACATCTCCCATTTAGCCTAACTAACGCACCAATGACCTTCCAAAGGCTTGTTGACGCCTTATTTGGTCCAGAATTCGAGCCACATGTCTTTGGATATCTAGATGATATCATCATCGTGACAGGAACGTTCAAAGAACATATAAAGTGGGTCGAAATTGTGTTAAAGAGATTAGTGAGTGCAGGTCTAGTTGTGAACAATGAAAAATGTGAATTTTGTTGTTCGAGTGTAACTTACCTGGGATACAAACTAGATAGAGATGGGTTGAGACCAGATTCAGAGAGAATTTCACCAGTGCTGAATTATCCTACTCCTAAAACTATTAAACAAATGAGACGTTTCTTGGGTATGGTGGGTTGGTATTCGAGATTCATAGAGAACGAGTCAGAGATAAAGATTCCGTTGGTAAAACTGCTTCATAAAGGTCAAACCTCGACCTGGGGTGAGGATCAAGAGCAAGCTTTCGAGAACCTAAAAAGAGCACTTACTCAAGCACCAGTGTTAGCCAGACCAGATTTCAGTAAGCCATTTTCGGTACATTGCGATGCTAGCGATTATGCAATAGGAGCTGTGCTAACACAAGAAAGTGAAGATGGAGATCACCCTATAGTGTATATTAGTCGAGTCTTGAGTAAAGCAGAGAAGAATTATACTGTAACTGAGAAAGAGGGTCTTGCATTATTATGGGCAATAAAGAAGCTGAGACCTTATCTAGATGGATATCACTTCACAGTATACACGGACCATAGCGCTCTCGAATGGCTCAGAAATCTTAAAGATCCAACTGGTCGGCCTGCTCGTTGGGTTTTAGAGTTACAGCAATGGGATTTCGAGATTATACACAGAAAAGGTGCTCTTAATTATGTCCCAGATGCTTTATCGAGAGGTTTCGAGTTAGAAAATTAAGAAGTAGCTGGTTTTATCACTATTGAAGATCCATGGTATCTATCGAGAGTAGAGGAAGTAAAACATTTTCCTAGAAAGTTTCCAAATTGGAAATTGAAAGATGATTTATTGTATTACTTTAAAAGAGATAGGTTACTAGATCCAGTGACTTTTCGAGAAGAAGGCTGGAGATTAGTGGTACCAACAGAGTATCGAGAGAGAGTGATAAGTGATGCCCATCGAGAAGCCTCATCAGGACATTTTGGTATAGAGAAAACTTATGATCGGGTGATTAGAGAATATTATTGGTCAGGAGCGTGGTATGACATAAATTCATATATCCAGCAGTGTTCAGAGTGTCAGAGATATAAAGTGATGCAGACAGGTGCTCAAGGTTTAATGGGAAGGAGAATTGTCGAGAGACCATGGGCTGTAGTAGCAGCTGATTGCATGAAGTTTCCTAAGAGCAAGGACCAGTATAAATATGTACTTGTGTTCCAAGATTTGTTCACTCGCTGGATAGAGCTAAAACCATTGAGAACTGCAAATGGTAAAAAAGTCTCGAGAGCATTTAAAGAGCTGATTTTATTCAGATGGGAAGCTCCTGATTATTTACTTACTGATAATGGTAAAGAGTTTGACAATAAGTGGTTAAAGAGTACGTTAGATGAATATGGTGTAAAACATGTAACTACTCCACCATATCACCCCAGGCCAACCCAGTCGAGAGAACAAATGGAACGTTAAAAACTATAATTTCTATTTTTGTTGGGTCAGACCATCGAGACTGGGACAAACATCTACATGAGTTCAGACATGCTGTTAATACAGCTACCCAAGCTTCAACAAAAGTATCACCAGCATTCTTAAATTATGGTCGTAATCCTGCACCAGTGAAGAGTTCACGAAGAGAAATCGAGACCAGAGGACCTAAGCTTAAATTAGATCCAGAAGTCTGGAAGGATAGATTAAAAAGATTAGATGCTTTGAGAGACTTGGTAGCTAGACATATAGATGAAGCACAAAATAAACAAGCTAAGAGATATGACCAGAATAAAAAAGATGTAAGGTTCAATGTAGGAGATCAAGTGTTGAGAAAAACGCAGGTGTTATCAGAAGGAGCACAAGGTTTCTCTGCGAAATTATCTCCAAAATATGAAGGCCTATTTCGTATTATTGAGGTAAAATCACCTGTAGTATATGTTTTAGAGATGGAAGGTAGTCGTAGAAATGCGAAGGTACACGTATCCGAGTTAAAACGATTTTTACCCCCGCGAACAAATCGAGATCAGTAAAAACCCTTATTTTATAAATTTTTTTTTTTCGAGAGCATGTTATTTCAAGTGTAATTCGAGAGCTGTGTTGTCTTGGTGTTGGTTCGTGCCTCGAGATAACCATATGGTAAGTGTTGTTCAGTCGGTAGTAAAGCATGTCGAGACAGAGTTCCTTAGTAAAATTTTCCTTTTATTTTACTTATGTTAACAGATGTCAAGACGTGCAGGTAGGAAGTCGCCATCCATGAGATCACGTGGTGCACCTAGCTCAGGCTATCGGGCTGAGCCGGAATTCCATCCTCCGGCTCATCGTGTACTCACGTGGGCTGATGAGGTTGAGTTGGAAGAGAGGACCCGGAGGCGAGACCAATCTCCTTCCCCTGCAATTAACCCTAATAGTTGGGCAGGCCAGCTCGAGTACGAGTTGCGTCTCGCCGCTGAAGAAGAAGAGAGAGAGAGAGTGAGGTTCGAAAGGTTTCGGGAACAGAAGAAAGAAGAAAAAGAAAAGGAGATGAGGGAAGCAGCAGATCAGTGGCTTCTTAAAACGGGCCAAGCCACGTTGGAAGAGCTTAAGAGGGGTGATGAGGAGGAGTCTACTCTCCTTATCACCATTGCTAATCCTCAGTCGAGATCTGGAGAAGAAGAGAGGGAAGAAGAGAAGAAGAAAAGGAAGGAGGAGGCCGAAATAGTGGCTTTGGACACGGTCTCAGCCATCATAGAGAGCCTGGAAGAGAGAGAAAGTAGAGAAGCGGAGAAGGAATTGGAGGATGTACTACTCCAGCAGGATCCTCGTTATCTCCCAGTGGAAAGTGCTGGTGTAGTGGATTTCCTGGCCTGAGATAGAGGCGAGGATGAATTCGAACTCGAGCCTGAAGAGACTGTCATCTTCTCTCCTTTAGGTACGCGCGTCAGTCCACCTCGACGCAGCCGAGAGCAGAGTAACAACTCTCGACGTCAATTCCAACTGGACGATTATTACTCCGCTCAAAGCCCACCTAGAAGAGCATCACCTTTGCCTCCACCCGGACCAGTCCACCATCGAGAAAGAGAGAATCGAGCCAGGAGCCAGAGTAGGAGTCGACCACCGCCTTCAGTGAAGACCAGAGGAGCTCTCTTTGGGGATTTGAAGCCAATCCCTCCTGAGCCTCATCTGGACCCGCCACCGTATGCTTGCTACAACTGCTGGCAGCTGGGACATTCCAGGTTCGATTGTCCTCGTGCTTTTGTGGATGCCTTCTGCTACAACTGTGGTAGAAGGTACGAGGATTTAACCAGCTGTCCACGTTGTAGTGAAGCGCATGTGGAGTATATGCGGAGCAGAAATCGTGAAAGAGGAAGATCACCATCAAGGCAGCGAGGGAGTTCCCGACCACCATCCAGGGAAATAGCTAACACCATACCTCAAAGAGAGAGAGAGAGAGAGATAGGAATGGAAGAGGCACGGCGCGAGATCGAAGACCAAGAAGTTCGAGTCGTCGACCCCGCACTCCACCCCGCACTCACCAGCCAAGTCCTGATCGTCGCGAACGAGCCCATCGATCTGCTTCTCGTGACGATGACCGAGAAATGAATCGGTTGAGTGAGGTCGTTAGGTTGGCGGAAAGGATTCGAACCCTTCCCCGAGATCTTCAGGAAGCCCTGCTGCGAATGGCCAACCCTAGTTCGTCGCAGGAGCGCTCCCCAGAGCGACGCCATTAATTGGGTCGTTAAAAAAATCGAAAGAAGAGAAAGTTCGAGAGGAGAGAGAGAGAGTTCGAGAGGAGAGTAGCATCGAGAGACAATACATCGAGTCAAAAGATTTCATAAATATCCAGTGAGTTTCTTAAAATTTTCTTTTTATAATTTTTTTTTGTGTGTTTGTATTCCTTAAATACTCATTTATTACCCATTTAAACATTTAAGTGTGTGTGTATATGAGAGAATGAGTAGAGCGAGATAAGAATGAGATAATAAAGAGTAGTAGTAGTTATTGAGGTTAGGTTTATTATAAATAGTAAATAAGAGATATTAATGGTTTATGTGAGTGCAATTCGGCGACGTGATTTTTCTTTCTTTTTGAGTTTTTTCTAAAAAAAAAAAAAAAAAAGCAAATAGCCTAAGTTAATAGAGTAGGGTCTTAAATTGTTTTCGTGTTTTAATAAGATGGACGACCCACTTGTAAAGTGTTCCGGTCATGGAGGGGGGAATTTGTGATGCATTTATTGCATCACAATAAAATATTTATTAAAAAGAATAAAAGAGAAAAATTAGCCGAAATGCACTGACTGAATGGTTTATTAATTAATATAATTAAATGAAATTAATCAGTTGCACTTTGTTTGTTTCGAGGTAAACAAGAAGCTTAGTGATGAGCAGACGACTTACAGCTAGAGAGAGAAAGAGGAACCTAACCTCACATCCGAACACGTGGTGAAGGAAAAAACCACAGTCACCATCAGTTTTCGTATTGGGCACTAGGAGTTAAAGCTACGGTGATAGCTGTAACATCTTAACACTAGTGCACATAACAGATCAACGAAAAGAACACATGTTTAGAAAAGAAAATAACCTGTGACAGTGTTCTTGTGCGTCGCCATCTTATGTTCTCGATGACGACGTGCACGCTGCAGCACTGTCACCTGTACACTGACACACACACACACACACACACACACCCGGTATATAGGTACATGCGCACAATACACTTGCGGTACGCGATGACGAGCAAAACCGGGAAACGACGCGGAACATTTGTAACACGTGCTCGAGAGTAAAGGGGAAGTGTCGGTAAATGACCGACTCGCGGCAGAAATCGAGTCATGCGCATGAAAAGTTAAAGGATCAGCGAAAAAGGGGAGCCAGCGATAGCTTGTATAGCAGGCTCGTATATACATGGGTAATTGTACAAATAACGATAGCAGGCTCGTATATACATGAGTAAAGGTAGAAATGGTAGTAGAGGGAGTATATACATGGGCAATTGTAAAAATATTAATCTATGTCAGTATGTTATATAAAGATACGTGAAGTCGAGAGCGAGAGTGATAGAAGATAAAGAAATCGAGCGTTGGAGAGAGATAGCGTTACAATTATAGGTATAATTATTAAAACTATGTATATGAAGTTTTCTAAACAGAAATTTGAATGGAGCGCGCGAGAAATAGAGGGCGCTAACATGAAAGAAGCCGCCAAAAGGAAAGGTGTTGATTGGTTAAAAGTTAACATCCTTTGTAATTAACAAATAACAATTACGGAAAGGATTAATAACCAATCAACCATTATCCTATTTATGAGGTAATTGATAAAAGAAGGGATGAAGAGGAAGGAGCTCGAGAGAAGACGCGCCATCGACACACTTCTCTATTGAATCTTGCATAATACACTTGGTCGGTTTTTCTTTGTTGGGTATTGCTCGTTGAGCCACATTTTCTTGAGTCTTGACTCCATTTTAGTTGGTTCAAAGTTCAAAGAGGATTTACGCTGCCATTTAGCCATTTTGCTATTTTACCATTTTGCCATTTCGCTGCCTTGCTGTTTTTGCCAATTTGGATATTTTCGAGAGAGCTGTGAAATTTATTTAATACGAGGACAGGAGATTTTGAATTGGAGTTAAATCATTGGAGTTTGTTTTTTCTTGAAGAGTAACTCTTTGTATATTAAGGTGAGTCCTCCATCTTAAATATTAAATCATTAAACAATTTAGAGTCAGTGCGCGTCGCCGTTTTGCTCGTCGTAATTAACGACTGTTTTAGCCGCCATTATTAAACTTAAATTAATTTCACGGGTTTAATTGGATTTTATTTAATTATAATTAATCTGAGAATTTATTACGTCGAGCCAGAGTTAAGTCACACTACTTTTCTTTTACACTTACACAATTTTCGAGAAATTGTCGGGTAAAAGTATGTTAAATTTAGTTTAATAAATATAGAGTGAAAATTACTTCTTTTTGTATTTCATTTAACAGTGTTATTTAAGTGTTTATTAACATTGTATTGTTATAAAATATATATAACTGATTTATTGCTGGTTTACATCGGTGGTTCCGTCATTGTTCCCTACGAAGACCCGATTAGAATCCACCCGAGGCAGTTGATTGCTAATAAATTCAGATTTTCTATTCAGAGTAAAATTTAAGAAAAAATAATAAGTAAATTGCTATTTATTCAGAGGTGATACTGTAGAGTTAAAATAATAGTAACTGGGGGATAGGGAACAAATTCCCCCATTACAAAGGTTGTTGTTACAGTATAAAAACGATAAAAATCAAAAAAGACAATGCGCCGTTCCAAAATGTATGTAAAGAGAAACAAAAATGCAAGAAGGTTTTGGGACTAAGAATAATGATAGATAAAAAAATTCGATATGTTCACGTATCAATTGCACAGTTAAAAAAAATAAGATTAAAAATGTATGTAAAATATGAAACTAGCTTCCATACTGTTCATTAAAAAGAATGATTTTTCCATAACATTAATGTAAAAATTTCATTGAGAGTAATAATTATACCTTGAGAGTAATATACCATTGTATAAAAAATCAAGTCAATTCAAAATTTACCAATGTATTGAAAGTGAAATTAAAATTTTTTTTATTACAGCATGGAAGCTGGGTACAACTCTTTATATTATCAACAACTGTAGCCTTAAAATAGAAGTAAGATAGAAGCGGAATAATAATAATAGAAATAAAATTTTTGTTTGTTTGTTATTCTTATAGAATGTGATGTTCTATAAGAAAAACTACAATTGAGTATATATACAATTAATAAACAAATATCATTGATTCAATTTACATAATCAAACATTATTACCATTATACCATAAAAACATATAAGTTAAAACTTAGGGAAAAGGAAGGAAATCAGATTTAAGAGAAATAGGAATGAATAAACACTAATATAGTTTTGTGAAATTAAATATACTGGTACATACTGTATGAAAGCATAAAAATGACGCCGGCAAAGGTAAATTGATAAAATAACTCCTTGAACTAGATTAAAAGCGTTAAATATACGAAAAATGTAACCGAGATGTATACGTTAAAGAATAATGACGCTTTCAAGAAAAGTTAATAAGATAAAAGTTGGAAGACATTTTTAATTAGGTCTTTTCATCCACTCACAAGCGTCATTATTGTTTGACAATGTAGCAAATAAGAACGAAAAAATTTTTATGCAAGCAATCAATGCACCCATAACTTATGTCTTTAACTCAATTGTAAAACATTTCTAACAATGTAGTAAACAAAGACTTAAAATGTTAATATTTTACGAACTGTACTATCAGCAGGTTTAAGAC
Organism: Anastatus disparis; assembly: GCA_017163975.1. Taxonomy (NCBI): domain Eukaryota; kingdom Metazoa; phylum Arthropoda; class Insecta; order Hymenoptera; family Eupelmidae; genus Anastatus; species Anastatus disparis. The sequence continues at coordinate 198,235 of JAFFSR010000320.1, read as the reverse complement.
GGCAATGAGGGGGTTCGTGCTTGACCTTGAATAACGGATACTCTCTTTATGTTATATTTATAGTCCCTTTATGTTCATTTATTATCATGTGTAGTCCCGTAAATAGATTTAAGGTGTGCTTGTATTCATAGTATGAATGATGAGCGCATGGTTGAGAGTAAATTTATTATTTTTTATTTTTTTTTACTTTTTGACTCGTTTGATTTTATTACATTTTATTTCTAGATTGTTTTTACTAGTTTGACTGATGGATATTAATTCGACAGATTTGTTTATTGTTATTTTATTCATGGTTGTGTGTGTATTTTATCATTGTGATGATCTGTGATATCACTTTTAAAAGTGACTTACTTATGTAGTATTATTAGTTTTAGGAAATCGACTGTGATATCATGAGTCCAATAATTACATGTAACATTACAGTATCATCTTATTTCTGTATTTTATTATGTATTATATATTATATTTTTTTTTGTTACACACTTTCTGTAAACTATTACAAAATAAAAACAAATCTATCTATCTATCTATAATATTTTGGGCCCTATATATTTATTCAATGCCCATTTTTTTGCCCTTCCTTTCTTCACCCTTATATTTTCTTGGACTATTTATTTTTTTAGCCTTATTTATTTGGCCTTAATTTTTTTGGGTCCAATGTTATTTGATTTATATTTTTTTTTTGGGTCTAATATTTTTTTTCTATTCTTATATTTTCTTGGGATTTACATATTTTGTGCCCAATATTTTTTTGATTCTTATATTTTCTTGGCTCTATATGTTTTTGAGCCCAATATTTATTTGATACATATTTTTTTCCGGGACCAACTTTTTTTTATTTTTATATTTTCTTTGGCTCTATATTTGTTTAACCGTATATTTTTCTGATTTTTATATGTTCTTATGCTCTATTTTATTTAGCCCAATATTTTTTTGGTTCTAATATTTTCATGGGCTAAATATTTTTTTAATTCTGATATTTTTTTGATTCTTATATTTTTTTGATTCTTATATTTTCTTGGGCTCTATAATTTTTTTGGGCCCAATATTTTTTTGTTCTTTATATTTTCTTGGGCTCTAAATTTTTTTGGGCTAAATATTTTTTGACTTTTATGATTTTTGGTGCCCAATATTTTTTTGATTTTTATATTTTCTGGGGCTCTATATTTTTTGGGCCCAATTTTTTTTGGTTTTTATATTTTCTTGGGCTCTACATTTCTTTGGGTACAATATTTTTCTGACCTCTATATTTTTTTGGCCCTATTTATACCTTCACTCTTAGAAAACCTCTCTTTCAAGGATTGCTCTTTCCTCTCATAGACTACTGTTGTCTTGTTTATGGCAATCTTCCTGCTGAGCTTGATCTAAGGCTTTAGAGGGTCATTAATGCTGGTATTTGTTACATTTATGGTGTTAGTAGGTGTAAGCACGTTTCTGCTTATCATTTCTCGCTTAACTGTATGTCTACATCGAGTAGAAGAAACTATTTTACAACCTCTTCCTTGTATAAAATGTTCTCAACGCATATACCATCTTATTTATATTCCAGATTTATATGGAACCAGCCAGTGAGGGCGCTAAGGGGTGATGTGAGGCCTTTGAGATTATTCCTGGTCACATCATCGCAACTATGGAATGGTCTCCCTGCACCGCTTCACGATTCACCCTTACTTCATGTATTCAAATCATCTGCATTTGCTTATCACCTATCCTTGGAGAATGGGCCACCGCTGTCAGCATAATTATAATTTTAATTTTTATATCTTGATTATTCTTGTTCATATATCTTGTTATTTTGTTATCTTATTAGCTTCTATTTTGTTCTATTTTTAAATTTTTATACTCAGTTATCTTATTATGTTTATACACTTTCGTATTCTTTAATATTTGTAAAACATAACGTACATAAATAAATTAACTATCTATTTATCTATCTTTTTGAATTTTTCATCAAATGTATAAAAATTTGGTATTCCTGAATACAAGTAATTTCGTGCTTCAAAATCTTCTCTATTCAATTCAAAATATGCTGTTAATGTTGTTTTTACATTTTTTGCATGATCATTTTCCTTTTTTAAAAAATATGTTCCGTCGATTTTCTTCATGAACGCTTAGACGTTTTATAGTATGTGAAATAACATGTACAGGATATTCTAATCATCTATGCATTGCTTCAGGTGGACATAAATATCGTAATAATGTATTGTAGGATTTCGTCATGTTCATATTCAACATTGTCACGATTGTCGTTTTGCAAAGCGTCTTAATTTTCTGACTGAAAATCGACATTTACTTGATGTAATTTAATGTATGCACAATCATGATCTTTATAACAGTATTAAAATAAATATTCAATGCATTGTACAGTGAAATATACTTCTACGTTGATGTGTACATTAAATCCCAATAATAAGTAAGTGGAAATAAGTGAGAAAATCAAATTCAACTTTGATTTGACTTTTTAACTTAACGAGGTTGTAAGGCTCGCTTCGAAGTCGTATTTATTTCTCGCTATATTCTAACTTAAAATAATATAGCTGTTTTGGGTTAGGATAATAGAAATTATGAAGAAACAAAATATTCTCAAATTAAAAATTCTATTTAATATTCTATCCTTAAGATTATTACATGTGCAGCTCTAAGTGTGAGCGTGTTGAATTCTAAGCGTAAACTAAACTAAAAATTATCGTTCAACTAACATGAAGAGAAGAATACATTTCTTTAGCCTGGCCTACTTTTTTTTCAAATTTTGTAAGGCATTTTCTAATTGGTGGAAACAAATTTCATTTCATAATTAAATTTAGTAAATGCTGGGTTTCCCCAAATCCTCAAATTCTTTATTATGGCATGTCATAAAATAACTCGAACGGCACATCATGAACAACATATATGCATGACCGTCAATAAATGCATTAGTTTTATTATTTTTATTACGGGTTTCTAAGCCGTTACTATTTCAAGAATAATTTACCTGGCTTAAGAGATTATTCTTTAACAATAAAATTATGAAGTTTTGGTAAATTGTATGTATAAAATTATGAAAATGATAATAATTTTCAAATATAAGATTTTAACTAAAAACACATTTCTTAACTATAATAAATGACAAATTTTAAGAAAATTTATATTGCGACAGAACATACTCCCCTCGTTGAGAGGATTTCGATCAATAAAACATATTTATTTTATTTTTAAACTTAGAATCTCTAATCTAAATTCACAGTTTCAATTGTCTTTATTTATTGGCAATGGAGCTAATTGTTTCACACTGCGTTTAAATTCATTGTTTGACGTTTTTACGGTTACTGTTCTGATTATGCCATCCTCTTCTGGATAAGTATCCACAATTATTTCTAATGGCCATTGCATAGGTGGTGTGTCATTTTCCTTAAGTAACACGATTGTGCCTTTTTCAATGGAATAACCTCCTTTGTTCCATTTGTGTCGAATATTTAACTCATTGAGATATTCCTTATGCCACCTGGACCAAAAATCTTGACTAACCTTTTGTATGTGTTGCCAAGTTGATAGCCGATTGGTAGGCGTATCTCGAAAATCTATTTCTGGTAAGCTCGTCAAAGCGTCACCGATTAAAAAATGACCGAGAGTAAGGACAAGAGGATCATTTGGATCTGAGGAGATAGGAGAAAGTGGGTGAGAATTAATTATGGCTTCTATTTCTATTGCAAAAGTATTAAATTCTTCAAAAGTAAAAATCGGACCCTTTAATACGCGCTTGAAGTGATGTTTAAATAACTTTGCGCTCGATTCCCATAATCCTCCGAAATGCGGTGTTAAAGGGGGAATAAAATGCCAAGTAACCCTTTTTATTGTTTAAAAAGCCTTTAATTTTTTTATTAGTAATATCATTGTTGAGAATTTCATAGATTTCCTTTAATTGATTATTTGCGCCAACAAAATTTCTTCCGTTATCACTATGAATGTTTTTTGGCTTTTCTCTACGCGCGATAAATCTTTTTAGAGCCGCGATAAAGCCTTCGGTGGTCAAATCGCTCACGACTTCTAAGTGCACGGCCTTAACAACGCGGCAGACGAAGACGGCTACTTAAATTTTTACAAAGGTTTTATTTCTATGTTTCTTTTGCTTTACTATAAACGGGCTGCAATAATCTATACCTACGTTTAAAAACGGTCGAGCTTGAGTCACCCACACGGACGGTGAGTCGCCCATCAAATACTCTACTGCAGGTGGATTAGCACGGAAGCATTGTACACATTTTCTTATGATTCTTCGAATTTGATTTCGTTCATCAATAATCCAAAATTGTTGACGTATAAGATAGAGAGTCGTTTGAATGCCCGTGTGATAATTATTTAAATGACAATCCTTGATGATAAGATCTGTGATAAAATGGGATGGTGGTAAAAGAATCGGATGCTGTTGAGAATATGAAATATTCGAATTTTTCAAGCGACCTCCTACTCTTATTATTTTGTCCTTGTCTAAGAAGGGATTTAGTGAAATGAATTTCTTGTTGCTCCTCTTTTTGCTTGTAAGAGCTTCTATCTTCTCATTTTTTAATGGAGCTTGAATTAATTTAATAATTACTTGTTCGGAATTTGCTACTTCTTCTACCTGCAGTGAACCCTTGAATTTATTATTAGGCTTCATTCTCAAACAATAAGCCATTACTCCTTTTAACTTATTGTAAGACGAAAATTTATTTAAAAATTGTAAATCATTGCCTTCAGTCGTTACCAAACATTGTGATTTTCGCGTTTCCGGCAGAGAATCCGGCATTGTGATATTTGATGACGGCCATAAATTTTGATCTAATTGTAGCCACTTGGGGCCTGTTATCCATGACATATTTTTTAAAAATTCATTTGGCATCTGACCTCTTGATAAAGCATCTGCTGGATTGTCTTGAATTAGCACATGACGCCAATCCAAACTTCTTGTTTTTTCTGGAATGTCTGCTACACGATTGGCAACAAATGTTTTTAAAAAATGTGGCGATGAGTTGATCCATTGTAATGCTATTGTTGAGTCAGTCCAAAATGTTGATTTGTTGAATGAAATATTCAACGTATGTTTTACTTGCTCAACTAAATTTGCAAGCAAATGAGCACCACATAATTCAAGTCGTGGTGTGGAAACCGTTTTTAAGGGAGCTACGCGAGATTTTGCGCACAGTAGATTACAGTTGACTTCTCCCTCTTTATTTATTGATTTGATGTATTTGCAAGCACCATAGCCGCGATCACTGGCATCACAAAATCCGTGCGACTCTTTATGAATGGTGTGAGAAAGAATTACCTTTCTATTAAATTGTAGATCATTCAATAAATAAAGTTGTTTACAGAAGTCAACCCATTCTGTATAAATACTAGTGGGGACTGATTCAACCCAATCTAAATGTAATTGCCACAATTGCCACAATTGTAAATGCCATAATTGCATAATTACCTTTGCCTGTAGAATAATTGGACCTAAGAGACCTAAAGGGTCGAAGATTTTTGCGATTTCTGACAATATTGACCGTTTAGTTCTCGAGGCTTCTGCATTAACAGGCTCGACTGTGTATTTTATGCAGTCGTTTTGTGCGTTCCATGATATTCCAAGAGTTTTCAAAGTTTGATTTCCATTTAATTGAAAGTTGACATCTACTTGACTCTCAGTTAATTCCTTGAGAATTTGTCTCTCATTAGATGCCCATTGGCGTAGATTAAATCCGCCCCGCTGTAATAAAAGCGTAGTTTGCTGTTGAATTTCACGGGCTTTCTTTATAGTTTCAGCACTCGTTAATAGATTATCAACATATAAATCATTTTTAAGTATCGTTGCGGCTATTGGAAAATTATGACCTTTGTCATCAGCTAATTGATGTAAACATCGAATTGCGAGAAAGGGAGCGCATGCTACTTCAAACGTCACCGTATTTAACTCATACGTAACAATGCGATCGTTAATCTTCCATAGTAAACGTTGATATTTACGATGCTCTTTATTTACTAATACCTGTCTGTACATTTTCTCAATATATGCCCTTATTACGTAACGGTGGAAGCGAAATCGAAGAATCAATGATATCATATCATCTTGAATTGTTGGTCCTACCATCAACGTGTCATTTAATGACAACCCTGTAGTTGTTTTAGCTGAAGCATATACCACGCGCACTTAAGTGGATTTATCCGTTTTAATAACTGCGTGATAAGGAAGATAAAATCCTTCTTCCGACTGGTTACTGACTTCAGACATGTGATTCAGTTGTAGGTATTCTTCGATGACTGTTGAATATTTCTGTTTTAATTCTAAATCTTTATTAAATTTATCAAATAAAAAAGTTAATCTTTTAAGAGCTCTTTCTCGTGAAAGGCCAAGGTTTGCTTGATTCTCTTCAAAAGGCAGCGATACTATATAACGTCCTGTGTCATCACGAGTAAAAGTTTTTTGGAAATGCTTTTCACATTGTATTTCCTCTGGAGAGAGATGAGTTTGCAAAGGTCCATTCTCAATTTCCCAGAATCTTGATGAATTCTTTTGTAAATCTGTGAAATTGCAGTTGACATAATCTTTATAATTTTCATTTACACAACCAGCAACAATCCATCCAAGACGTGTTTTTTGCAGAAATAAATCCATTTCTTGTCCAATTATGTTGACCAGTACAAAACAACGATAGCGTTGGTCCAGAGCCTATAATCACATCAATTGGTGCTGGCTTGTAAAATTCTGGATCAGCTAAAGGTATATTAGCTGGAAATCTGATATTTTCTCGTGGCACTGCTTCGCTTGTGTTATTCGGATATGCTGGGAATCGTAAGGTATTCAAGAGTTTTTTCATAATTATTATACCTTGATCTAAACGTGGCTGTTAAAACATATTTTGTCGTAGTTGAGAGTTGGTTTCATGCACCTACAGGGACTCGGCAAGTTTTCTTTGGCAATTTTAAATTGGCGGCAAGCTCTTCTGTCATAAAGTTGACCGTAGAACAGGTATCCAATAAGGCTCGGCATTTTACTGATTTACCGTCCTTATTTAATATATAAACCAATGCACTGGTCATCAGCTGATGCGTTGTCGCGTGCGCTGCCGAAGAAACTCTTAAAATTTCGTCCGCTGTAGGTGCCTCATCTCAATTTTTGACTTCTGATTTGTGTAAGAGTACATTATGTCTTTCGTTGCATATCTGGCATTTAATAAATGTACATACTTTACCCTTGTGTTTTTGCAAGCAATTATTGCATAATGATGTCCCTTTAACGATTTACATTCTTCTTTCGACAGGTAGATCTCTAAATTTATGGCACCTAAAGAGAAAATGTGTTTCTTCATTGCAAGCAGGATAAAGTTTATTTACTTGATTATTAATTAAAAATGTTTTATTAGACCGCTGCTCTCGTGATCGCATATCCTTTGTACGTTGATGTTCCTTTGTCGATCTTGTAAATTTTAAATTCTCACCAACGTCGGTTTCGCGTTTTGATACTTTCGCAGCTGATTTGTATAAAAAATCTAGCATATCCTGTAATTTTGGAAATTCACCTCGTTCAATAGTATCCTCCCATTTTCCTGCCGTGCTTTTATGCAATTTCAATTCAATGTTTTGCACTAAAATTTCTTCACTAACTGTGATTCCGAACCCGGCAAGTGACTCTACATGCTGTTAGGTTTCATCTGCGAGTTTCCTGAGACCTTTAGCCGTTTCGCGTTCCTACACCGGTAGACGCAGTATTGAAGTTAAATGTTTGGCAATAATAAGTCTCTTGTCTTCATAGGCTTTCTTTAATAATTCCCATGCACGCGCGTGATTCTCGTCTGTTATCATATTTTTTATTTTTCTAGCGGCTTCTCTTTTCAGAGCTGATTTTAAATACTGTAATTTCTGTACGTTGGTGAGACCTGTTTCTCTATCTACCATGGATTCAAGACCATCTTTAAAACAGAGCCAATCTTCATACCGGCCATCGAAATTCGGTAACGTTGTAACTGGTAATCTTACGCGTCTGTTTTGCAATTGATGAATAATATTTAGTCCATCGAGCGTGTTAGTCTCGTTACGACTTGACGTTGAATCTGTTACACGTGGCGCTTGTACTTGCGGCGAATCTTTAATAATTGAACGTTCCGCTTCTACTAGTAAATCAAGGTAATTATTATAAATCTTGGTTCTTTCCACGTCCATCGCTTCATCCGTGCTCTTCGTATCGAGCTCTTCTATTTCGTTTTGAATCTCGTCAAAATGTATGAACGATTCTTTAAAATTATTAAGTTGAACCTTTAATTTTATTAGATCTGGGGGTCCCGTTTTATATGAATCTATAAATTTTTTAAAATTTGTTGCGTGACATTTAATTGTACCGCGTTTTTTTAATAACTTTTTAAAATCTGTATCCGTAGGAGCCATAATTTAGGATAAAAGTTTAAGTGTGGGATCGAGACAATGACGCTTATTTAAAATTGACGAGCTTACCTTGCAACTCTAGTGGTGCTTAAAAATGATGAGCCAATCGTCCACAGCGTCTTTCAATTCAGTCTTGATTCCCTATATGCTGATTAATATTCAGTTTGATGATGGCAGCCTTGTCAGTTGCCTTGAAATAATTGGATTTTCCAATTAAGGTGTGTAATTAGCGATAAATATTATTTGGCTTCTTAATAAGCACTAAGTCGACACACACTTTGGATTGAAATTCGTTGTTCACTCACTGATACACTTGAATTATAAATTTATTAAAACTTTGCACTAAATATCCGGTTATCGAAGGACCATGAAAATAAGTGAGAAAATAAAATTCAACTTCGATTTGACTTTTTAACTTAGCGAGGTTGTAAGGCTCGCTTCGAAGTCGTATTTATTTCTCGCTATAAATCGCCAAGATGGCGTCAGAGGCGAAAGTGCCTCCCGACAAGTCTAAAGATAAAAATTTTAAATGTCATCCTAAACAGAAGTGTACAACTGTAGTGTGCCTAATTTGTGAAAGTATTTACCATAAAAATGATTTTGAAAGATTAGATAATATAAAATATATCAGTAACACCTTAGTAATATGTCCAAATCATGTGGACGAAATAACCTTAACCTCAAAAAATGATAACGTGGAACTAAATGAAAATGCAAAAATATTAATAGCACAAATAAAACTAAAACAAAGAGAAGAATTAAAAAAAGAAATATTAGAAGAAATTTCAGGTCAAGAAGGAGATCATAATGAAACAATTTATGAAAATAACTCAGAATTGGAAAATTTCAAAATAGAAAATACATTATTAAAACAACTTAATAATGAACTTGAAGATAAAAACGCCTTATCAAAAGAACTGCTCGAAAAAGAAAAGAATAGCAGCAATATCAATAACAATCATCAATATCAGAAATTGCAATACCAATATCAAAAATCTTATGCAGAAGTGATTACAAACAAGAAACCAATGCAAAAACGCATACCAAAAATTACAGTTAAAAAAACTAAAAAAGAAGGGAAAGTTTCTGCAAAGCATTTTGTTTTACATTACTTAAATAAAGAAAAGAGTATACAAACGAAAAGAATAAGCTATAAAAGTGATGACGAAGTCGTAATAGATTGCATGAATGAGGAAAATGTAGCTACTGTAGAAAACTTATCAAAACAAAAAACACAAAATAGTTTTAAAGTACAAACAAAACAACTAATGAACCCGAAAATGAAAATTGTTGGAATAGAAAAATTTAATAAGTGAAAGACGCTGATATTGAAGAAGACATTAATAAAAGAAATTTCAAAAATGACAACTCAGCAAGTAACGCCTGCAAAGTTTTGCATATGTATACCAATAAGACATCTAAAACAGAAACTGCAATCATTGAGGTAACAGCCGAAATTTATAAGAAAATTAAAGAGAACAATGATAAAATTTTTGTGGGACACCAAAGATTTAAGGTCTATGACCTTATTAATGTTAAACCATGCTATAAATGTGGAAGATTTGGACATAGTACAACAAAATGCTACAATGAGGTGGCATGTACGAAATGTGCAGGGAAACATGAGGCGAATCATTGTAATAAAAATATTTTGCAATGTGTAAATTGCATTTACAGCAATAACAAATACTACAAGCTAACCATGATACAAATCACTCTACATGTGATAGTGACACGTGTGCAATATTCAAATAAAAAATAAAAAAAATACATAAAACAGACTGATTAACCAATGAAGCCTGTTTTACCGAAATATGATGGTACAGCAGGAAACTACCAAAGAAGATCTACAACTACACAATCGATGACGTCTATACCAGAAGCACTGACGGGAAGCAGAAACAGTTTATTAAGTGACGACTTACCTCGGCATATAAACAATAATAAACGCAATGGTACATAATAATGATATAGATATAGTAGAAAATGAAAAAATTTGTGATAGTCTTGAAACTCTCAACGGATATGTTTGTGATACTAATAACTTAATACTTTATGTAAATATAAGAAGCTTAAACGCAAATTTTGAAAAGTTACAAATGTTGGTTGAGGGTTTGGTGACTAAGCCGAATATAATTGTATGTGCAGAGACATGGAATCTTGAACATTATAAATACTATGGGATAAATGGGTACAAAATATACTACAATAATAGTAAATTAAATAAAGCAGATTGTGTGGTTATGTATATTAGTGAAAACTTGTGTGAGACAACTAGTACAAAGAATTATGGTAAACTAAGTGTAATAAATACTAAAATCAAAATGTAAGATAACGAAAATATAGAAATAAGCGGAATATACAGATCACATGACTTACATAAAACGGAATTTATATTAAATTTAGAAAGATTCTTAAAAACGAAGAAAAATATTAAAAATCATTATATTATTGGGGATTTTAACATCGATATCTTGGAGCAGGACTGTCTCAGTCTTGATTTCCTAAATAATTTCTTAGAAAAAGGATACATACCTTACTTTAATGGTGTAACAAGGCCAAAAGATAACAATTCTGAAGGTTCTTGAATAGATAATATTTTTATTAAAACAGTTGGTAAAAATATTAAATCATACAAATTAAGTCTGGATTTTACAGATCATTTTCCATTAATAGTCACGACTGAAAATATATGTTCTAAAGAAATTGATAAAGTTAATTACAGTAAAATAAGCTATTATAAATGGAAAAATATTGTAAAATCAAAGAACTGGGAATTAATCAAGACTGAGACAAATCCTGATTTAGCTATTGAAATGATAATTAGCGAAATTCAAAATTGTATGAACTTGGCAATAAAGAGTAGTAAAAGTAATGATAAAAATAAACCAAGAAAATCTTGGATTACTAAAGGAATTATAAAATCATGTAATACAAAAGATAATCTATATAAACAATGGGAAAAAAATCCAAACAAAGAAATCTTAAGACAAGATTTCAAAAACTATACGAAAATTTTGAATAATTTAATTAAAGAAGCAAAAATAATATATGAAAGAAAAATAGTTGAAAAGAATAAAAATGATACAAAAAATATATGGAAGTATGTACATGATAAATTAGGTAATAAAAAAAGAAAAAATAACATAAAATATTTGCGTGATGAAAATAACAAAATTATAAATGACAATAAAGAAATGGCCAATTATATGAATAAATATTATAGTGAAATAGAAGAAAAACTAAGCCAAAAAATCGAACAACCTAAAGAAAAAATAATACTGCCACCAATGGTCTCAAACACAATTTATTTAAGACCTACAAACTATTTTGAAGTACATAAGATAATACATAGGTTAAAGGATAAGTCTGGTGCAGTTGATAACATAAATATGAAAATATTAAAAGCTATATCTGAAAATATTTCGGAAGTTTTGGCCCATGTTTTTAATCGGTGCATGGAAAAGTCTGTTTGGCCAGAAGTTCTTAAAATAGCAGAAATAATACCAATTCATAAAGCAAATGATAAACATATTGTGTCAAATTACAGACCGATATCACTGATTTCGAATGTGGCTAAGATTTTCGAAAGAATAATCTATAATAGAATATATAATTTTGTGCAGAAAAATAAACTGATTAATTTACATCAATTTGGTTTTGTTAAGGGTAAGGGAACCAAAGACGCTTTGAAATATATATCGAATATAATATACAATAAATTAGATAAAAGTGAACCTATAATTGTCACATTTTTAGATTTAGCCAAAGCGTTTGATACGGTTAATCATGAAATACTTCTTGATAAATTGTATAATTATGGTATCAGAGGGAATGCTAACCAACTACTCAAAAATTACTTAATGAATAGAAAACAATCAGTAAAAATACAGGATTCCAAAAGTGAATATTGTAAAATTAGTACAGGTGTTCCTCAGGGAACAATATTAGGACCTCTCATTTTTATACTATACATTAATGATATGTTGGATAATTTACCAAAAGGTTCCATATTATCTTATGCAGATGATACGGCAATAATATCGGAAGAAAAAACGTGGCAAGCCACACAAGATAAAATGAATGAATATCTTGCATATGTTAATGTATGGTTGGCTTGGAACAAATTAACTCTAAATGTTGAAAAAACAGTAATTATGCCTTTTGGTAATTACAAGAATAGTATTCCAAAAACTTTAGAGGTTGAAATTAATAATAAGAAAATAAAAGGTGTTGAAAATTTTAAATACTTGGGAATTATTTTTGATTCGAATATGAGATGGGATATGAACGTAGAGAACTTAATAAAGAAAACCAAATATCTTACATTTATATTTTCCAAATTAGCTTATATTATGCATACAAAAACATTACTTTTAATATATTATGCATTATTTAACAGCATAATTAGTTATGGAATAATTGCTTGGGGTGGCATTTACAAAAGTAATATAAGATCATTGCAAAGTTTACAAAACAGAATACTAAAAATAATCTATAAAAACACTTTTGAAATAGAAAACTATCCCCTAAATTTAGAGCAACTATTCTCTTTAGAGTCATTAATGTTTCATTAACATGAATTAATGGATAAATATAAGGTACAAAATAGCAGTACTAGGAAAAAATGTTTGCTAATGCCAAAAATGATTAAAAAGATTAGTGAGAAAAATAGTTATACTGTAGCTATAAGACTTTATAATTTACTACCGAATGATCTCAAAACAATTGAGAGTAATAAAAAATTAATTAAGAAAAAGTTAAGGAAATGGAATAAGTCTAATATATATAAAGATGTACTTGGGGGTTAGAGAGATATAATATATATAAATTACGTTCAGCCTACTAATGTTTTAGTTGGACTGAGCGATGTGATAAAAATATTAAAACACAAATAGCAAGGGTGCACTACTTATATTTTTATTATTATTTGTATTAGTTTGTAAGTTAGTTGTATAAGTATTTTCTGTAATTTATACCAGACCTACTATCAGGCATACTTTGCCTATGTAGGATTACTTTGTAATTAACTGGTTGATAAATAAATAAAAATAAATAAATATTCTAACTTAATATAATATAGCTGTTTTGGGTTAGGATAGTAGAAATTATGAAGAAACAAAATGTTCTCAAATTAAAAATTCTATTTAATATTAGTAGATAAGCTATAGGCATACTGGCTCAGGTTCATTCTGGATCACCCCCTCTCTCCTCAAAGTGATCGAGAATGTAATGTGTGTTTAAGCCCATAAGAGTATCCCCTTCTTCGAGTGATTTTTTGAATTTTGGTTTTTATTTACGCCCACCCTTCCCTACTCCATGTGATCGAGGATGTAATGTGTGCATAAGCCCATAAGAGTATTTCCTTCTTCGAGTGATTTTTTAAATTTTGGTTTTTATTTACGCCCACCCTTCCCTACTCCATGTGATCGAGAGTGTAATGTGTGTATAAGCCCATAAGAGTATTTCCTTCTTCGAGTGATTTTTTAAATTTTGGTTTTTATTTACGCCCACCCTTCCCTACTCCATGTGATCGAGAGTGTAATGTGTGTATAAGCCCATAAGAGTATCCCCTTCTTCGAGTGATTTTTTGAATTTTGGTTTTTATTTACGTCCACCCTTCCTTACTCCATGTGATCGAGAATCCGATGTGTGTATAAGCACATATGAGTATCCCCTTCTCCGTGTGATTTTTTGAATTTCAGTATTTTGTTCACGCCCACCCTTCCCTACTCCATGTGATTTAGAATCCAATATGTGTATAAACCCATAAGAGTTACCTTTTTTTGTTTGATTTGTAGGTGGCCCCATACGGTAGGGAGTCCCAAGATGTTTTTTTCTTTTGAAAGATTAATGTTTACGATTGCATGTTTTCCTTTTTTTCATCTCTATGACTTTTTTTCTTTAAGCCACCTTCTTTTGATCGATAGATATTTTTTCTTTGGTCAAGGAATATTTTTCCTTATCTTTTACAAATAAGAGTTCTCTTTTTTTTAAAACAAGATGAAAAAAGATAGCTGACCCATATAATAAATTTTTTTCTCAAAAAAGATTTTCTTTCAAAAAGATTAAGACAGTATTATATCTTAAAGGTTGCATGATTCATTATTTTCATGCACCTGCGACTCAAAAAAGAACACACAGTGTACTGCATTATGAGAAAGGACATTCTTTTTCTTCTCTCCTAAAAGCAGGTAAATTTTTGTGCAACGTTCAAGAAAATGCATAGTGGGCAGCGCTACAAAAAAGACTCTCCATCCGCCGAAAAAACTTTATGTTTGCTAGTGACCCTTTCGCTTCCCCGCAGCGCCACTTAGTCGGCGCAATCAGTGTGCTGAAAACGGACTCTGATTACTCGGATAATCTTAATGCAGAGACTCTCCATCCACAGAAAAATTTTACGTTTGCTAGCGACCCTTTCTCTTTCGCTTCCCCGCAGCGCCACTTAGTCGGTACAGTCAGTGTGCCAAAAATGGACTCTGATTGCTCCGATAATCTTAATGCAATCGGCGCTTTACGCGACGCTGAAGGATACATGCGGCGCCTAATGTCTTTGGGTGCAGGTATACACAGAAAACCCTCGGTCTCGTCATTGTTTTACCACTGCATGTTTTTTTTCTTTTTCATCTTTATGACAGTTTCTTTAACCCACATGCTTCTGATCGATAGATATTTTCCCTTTGGTCACTTTCACATTACTTTACTATTTAAAGTCACTTGTTTTCATTTTGTTGGAAAGAGACCTTTTTTTTTCCTTTTCGTAAAAATATGTTTTCTTTTACTGAGAAAAGAAACTTTTTTTTGGTTTTCATGTTTATAATCTTACAATCTTTTTTCTTTCAAAATTGAAACTCTTATTGTGCCCATTCTATATCCATGTATTAAGTTAAAATAAGATAATTGGTGAATTTTTTTCTTTTCAAAAAAGGTTTCCTTAACAGGTTTATATTTTTGAAAGTCACCTGTTATCTTATTTTATCTTTTTTTTGAGAAAAAAGGTCTTTTACTCTTTTCCTAAACCGATATATCGGTCATTTAATTTTGAAAACAAAGCCCTTTGCGAATGAATTCTTTTTAGATAGAAAAGAGGGCGTGGAAAATACTTGGAGGATTGTCAAAAAATTTTTTCCACAGGTAGGTAATTTTTGTAAATTTTTTTTGTATAAATACTGTGCTGCATGCAATATTCAGTATTCAGTCTCTCAAGCTTCCTAAAGCAAGATTGAAAAATTTAAGTTTCGATTTTAATCATATTTAAAAAAATAAAAAATGGCAAACGGAAAAAAAACCAAGAAAACAAAACTAGTGCGAGTCTCAAAATAATGAGGGATAGAATCCAATGGGTAATGAGGAACGGGTCGTTGATCTTGTTGATGCTTGATTACGTAACATGGGCGATGGATGCAATAACATCGTGTAAGTAATATTTGATAATTTTTTTTCTTTTTTCATAATTAATAGTTTTTTTATATATTTTTTCAATGATTAATTTTTTTTGTTTTCTTTTTTTAGTGCCACCGATGCCGCAATTATATCAAGGCTTCGAAAATATGGAAACTCCGAGGGCAAGCCCGAAGCGCTCGAGAAAAAGATCATCGAGCTCGAGTTCGAGTTCAAGTTCGAGTTCCAGTGGAACTTCATCGAGTTGCTCTTCGTGCAGAGCAACGCCCAAGAAAGTTTCCAGAGTCAACAACGAGGATTTAAGAACTCCTCTTCGACAGAACTCGCCGCAACCAGGGCCCTCGGGCACAAGTAAGTTAAAAAAAAAACAAAAAATATTTCATTAAAATATAAAAAGAAAAAAGATTAAAATATTTATTTTTTCTGTTTCAGGATCACAACTTCGGGAGAAGTCTCCGCAACCAGGGCCCTCGGGCATAAGTAAGTTAAAAAAAAAAAATATTTCATTAAAATATAAAAAGAAAAAAGATTAAAATATTTATTTTTTCTGTTTCAGGATCACAACTTCTGGAGAAGTCTCCGCAACCAGGGCCCTCGGGCACAAGTAAGTTAAAAAAAACAAAAAATATTTCATTAAAATATAAAAAGAAAAAAGATTAAAATATTTATTTTTTCTGTTTCAGGATCACAACTTCGGGAGAAGTCTCCGCAACCAGGACCCTCGGGTACAAATAAGTTAAAAAAAACAAAAAATATTTCATCGAAAAAAAAAATAAAAAAAGAAAAAAGTTTAAAATATTAATTTTTTTGAAAATAATAATTTTATCTAAATAACTAATTAATTTTTTTTTCCTTTTTTCAGAGGTAAATGGCGGCGATACTATCCAGGAGAATAGACCTCCTCCTGCAAGACGAATCTTGCAGCTTAAAAATTCAGGAAAAAAAATTGTGATGAATACAAGGCTTCCTAAGTCTAACCAGGAGGATGAGAATGCCAGATTCCCTAAATCAACGCAGGAGGATGAGGAAACAGTTTCGTCATGCAGTGGTCCCGTGATAACAGAAGATATCACATGGCTTGATTAAAAAATTGTATTGTAAAATAAATTTTATGTATATGTATTTTTTATGTAAATGTAAAGAAGAATTTTTGTAACTGGCGGAAAAATATGTAATAAAAATTTTAATTCAATAAAAAAAAAATAATAATAGTTCATAAAATCTTAATCTCGCTTATTTCATGAGCCTTCCTATACAATAATCTATTTTATAAAAAAAATTGTTTTTCACTTCAATAAATTATTATAATTAAAAATAGTAGTTGGTTTGGGAATATTAAATTAAATTATAATAATCATTAATAAAATTTTTATTTTTTTAAAATCACATATAATTATTTTTTTCATCTTAGAAATACAATTATTATAGTATTTTAATAAGGTAATAATAAAAAAATTAAAAAAATTTTATTCATTTGCAAAATGTAAACATGTACATTTCATTTTTTTGTTTTGTTTAAAATAATTATCAACCTCATCTTTATCATTAATATTTAAGTAATTTCGTAGCCATGCTTGTATAGCAATCGTATTATTGACTGCACACACGGGTCTTTTTCTTCTTATACAGAAAACGTGGTTCAAGCAGAAGTGGCGCTTATCACCTATTATTTCTTCTAATGCTGGACAGCCGAAATCTTCAACATTTGAAATTGACCTGCGAATAAAATAAACAGAATAATTGAACTATCATATAAAAGTATGAAAAAAGTGTTGAAAAGTATGAAAAAAGTATTAAAAAGTATGAGAAAAGTAAAAAAAACTTATAAAAAAAGTATGAAAAAGTATAAAAAGTATTAAAAAAAGTATAAAAAAGTATAAAAAAGTATAAAAAAAGTATAAAAAAGTATAAAAAGTATAAAAAAAGTATAAAAAAATATATAAAAGTATGAAAAGTATTAAGAAAATGATTAATTTGAATATAAAAAATTTAAATATATTTTTACTTACACACTTGGTAAAAGATTTTTCAACCATTGCACTTTCTGCTCTCCTTTGACAAATAATTTTTTGATTCCTTGCGAGCAGATTTGGAAAACACGTTGTAGACAATGATATGGAATATCTCCAGAATTCCATGCTATACCGTGATGGAACCTTTCCACCCACTGAGCCATGCATTTTTCTTCTGTATTTAGTTCCTCCCATGTAATTGGAGATTTGAAAACATAGACTGTAGGTAAAGCTGTTTTTCTAAAATTGAGGAAACTAACTTCTTTAAAAATAAAAGAATCCTCTGATATTCTTTGAAATCCTTGAATATCACATATATAGATGCTTTCTTCTTCCGCAGACTGCATGATATAATTTTTGAACAGCATATCGTAATCACGAGTTCTAGCCATCTCGTAGCGTTGGATGTTTCAGTATGAATTAATATCGGGAAATGAGAATAGAAAATTTTCAAATCGTTAGTTTATGTCAAGCAATTCCCCTCTTACTTTTTTAAGATTGGACGATGGAAAATAGGTCAGTTTTCACTGGTTAAACTAAAAGATGATAGTGACTCAACCTCAAACTTTTTTAAGATTGGACGATGGAAAATCGCTCAATCCTCATTGGTTAAATCTAAGAAATGATTCTGATAGGTTAAAAAAAGTAAAAAATTCATCCCGACCCGTGAAAATCTCTCTTTTTTCTGAAAAACTTGCACTCCGTTTTACTATTGGTTAGTTAATTAAATTTTCCATTTCCCCTTATGTTAACTTTACCTTTAAAAAGGACTGAAGTTTTCTGGATGAGCATACTTCGTCAGAGGAGTCGTGAGTGTACATAGTCATCGGGACTAAACTTTACTAATCGTGAAAGTTTGTGTTTGTGAAAGGTTATTTTAAATAAAAGAAAAAAAATGTCTTCAATTAATTTCTTTGAAAGTCTTGTGCAACTACTCCGTGATACTTTACAAAATGTAAATAAACTGAACAATACCGATCTCCATTATTGGATAGATATTTGCAATGGTAGTTTAGAGAAATTAAATGAAAAAATTGTGAATTCTGATCTTACAAGAGGAGAAAAGCAGAGATGTCAAACTTGTGTGTTACATCTTTCGGGTATTCAAGTTCAATTTGAACATCATCTTCAACGAGGAGGTGATCTGCAATCTGAAGAAACAGAAGCTTCTGTTGAATGGCGAGATGTGCAGTCAGCTTTCGAAAACAGAATTAGAACTGGCGTAGTGGTAAATATAAATCATGTGGATATTTTAAGTTTTTTAAACGACGCCCAAGAACTCTTTAAAGTACATGTACAGTCATGCTTAGAAGAATATAGTGCTCTGAAAGTGAATTCGGATTTCACCGCAGAATTTTCCATACAGAAAAGTAGTGAAGAATTGACAGATATTAAATATTTTACAACCACAAGTACTTCAATTTTCATGTCAACGAATCTAGAAGAATGGTTCAAAATAAATATCAAAGATTCTTTTTTAACACAAATAGAAGAATTTCAGGAAAAAGATTCTGGCTGGGCTCTAAAAAGCATTATAAGTCTGAGTATAGATATGAAAAAATATTCTCCGATCAAGGGCAGCTCGTATATTCCTCTACCATCATTTATACAAAAGAAAAAAGCATGCGTCAATGTTCGTAACAATGACAATCAATGTTTCAAGTATGCTATCCTCTCAGCAATATATCCAAGTTGTACTAATATTAATAGAGTTAATCAATATAGCATGCATGAGAACAAGTTGAAATTTAATAACATAGAATTTCCAGTGACACTTAAAAATGTTCCAAAATTTGAAGAACTGAATAATATTTCAGTAAATGTGTACTTGTTGAAGAAGTTTGGACAAAAGTTTGAAGTATCACCTTGCCACATTACATCGGATAAAAAGGAAAAGCATGTCAATCTACTCATTATCCAAGACTTTTACATCGATGAGTATGAAAAAGATAATCATTCCGATGATATTGGTTTACCCAAATACCACTACGTACGGATAAAAAATATGTCTCGTCTTCTGAGATCTCAACTATCTAAGACACATGTAAAATCATTTCATTGTGAAAGATGTTTACAAGTCTTTTATAATGAAGAAAGATTGCAAGTTCATGAAAATGATTGTAAAAATTTGAATTATTGTCGAATTAATCTACCTGACTCTCAAAACAACATTCTGAAATTTGAAGATTATTATAAAAGCGAAAAAGTTCCTTTTATTATTTATGCTGATTTTGAATGTTTACTTAAGCCTACAATGAATGAGACTGCCTTCCAACTTCATGAAGCATATAGCATAGGATATTATATAAAATGTAGCTTTGATGACAGCTTATCTGCTTATAAGTCATATAGAAAAAATATCGAAGATGGACAGACTCCTGCACAATGGTTTGTTCAAGAATTAAAATTAATCAGTGAAGAAATTGATAAACTCTACAAGAATCCGAAACCATTAAAACTTACGGATTTAGAAGAATTATCTTTCCAGAGATCAACCATTTGTCACATATGCCGAAAACTAATCCGTGATGGAGAACTCGCAGTACGAGATCACTGTCATCTCACAGGACGGTAAGATATTAATTATAGTTATATTTCAATGAAAAAAATTTACTTTATCATGCAAATTTTTTTAAAAGATCTATTTTTTTACATTAGTTTCAGAGGTGCAGCGCATAATTCATGTAATTTGAATTACAAGTATTCAAAATTTATTTCTGTGGTTTTTCATAACCTCAATTACGATATACACTTCATTTTGAAAGAGATAGCCAGATCTTCATTGATGGGAGGACGAGTTACGCTATAGCCACATAATAAGGAAAAATATATTTCTTTTACAAAATACATAGATGGCAGTGACTTAAGTTTTAGATTCATAGATTCTTGGCGTTTTCTTCCTTCGTCATTAGAAAAACTTGCATCATACTTGGAAAATGTGCCGATATTGATAAAAGAGTTTCGAACTGATGGTTTAACAGATGAGAAAATTGATTTTCTCAAACGTAAAGGTATATTTTCATATGATTTTGTAGATGGATTGAATAAATTATTAGTTACAAAATTGCCAGAGAAAAATCAGTTTTATAACTAACTCACCGATTCTCATATTGCTGATGAAGACTATGAGCATGCTATTCAAGTCTGGAGTAAGTTCAATATAAGGACATTAGGCGATTATCGGATTTATACTTAAAAACAGATGTTTTACTATTGGCGGATGTATTTGAAAGTTTTCGAGAAACATCTCTCAAAGCTTACGGTTTCTGTCCAGCTCACTTTTATACGTCTCCAGGCTTGACATTTTCAGCAGCGCTAAAAATGACGAAGGTAGAACTGGAGCTTCTTACAGATATAGATATGTTGATGTTCATTGAAGCAGGTATTCGGAGAGGAATAAGTCAATGCTGTAATCGCTATGCCAAGGCGTACAATCCATATATGGGCTCTTCGTATGATGAAAAACAAAAAATGAAAACACTTATGTACTTTGATATTAATAATCTTTATGGATGGGCAATGGTTCAATATTTGCCAGTCGGAAAATTCAAATGGGTAGAATATGAGACGAATTCAAACTTTTACAACGCACCGCCAGATTCAGTTATTGGATATATTGCTGAAGTAGATTTGGAGTATCCTGAGGAAATACACGATGCACATCGAGATTTTCCATTCTGCGCAGAGCATAGTGCGCCACATGGCTCGAAACAAAAGAAACTTCTCACTACTTTGAAGAACAAGGAGAGATATGTTATTTACTATCGAACACTCAGACAAGTGTTAGAAAATGGACTTCGACTGAAAAAAGTGCATAGAATTTTAAGTTTTGAGCAAAAGGCATGGCTTAAACCTTATGTGGAATTGAATACTCAAAAAAGAATGCAGGCTTAGAACGAATTTGAAAAACTTTTTTTATGAATTGTTAATCAATGCTGTCTATGGAAAGTGCATTGAGCGAGAGCGGTCTCGTGTTGATGTCCGATTGGTAAATAAATTTACTGGTAGATATGGAGCAGAAGCACGCATAGCTCTACCAAATTTTCACAGCTGTGCTATTTTTGATGAGAATTTAGTTGCCATTCAAATGAAGAGAACGAGCATCACAATCAAGAAACCAATTTATGTTGGATTTTGCATTTTAGCAAAATTAAGCAAGTTGGAGACAAATGCAAACTTTTGTATACTGATACTGATAGTCTCACATACGAAGTTGAGGATGTTGACATGTACAAAATAATGAAAGAGGACATACATAAATTTGATACTTTCGATTATGAAGAAAATAATCCGTTCAAAATTCCTCGAGTTAATAAGAAAGTTCCGGGTTTGATGAAAGACGAATGTAATCGTAAGATAATGACAGAATTTATAGGATTACGAAGCAAAATGTATAGTATTTCAATCGATGGAGGGTTGCGAAAAAAGTAATTAAAAATTATTTGAATCACGAATCATTTCTGAATTTGTAATTAAAGTTTTATTTAATTAATTCCTTTTAAATGAATAATTAAAAATATTTTAATTAACAAATCAAAATCTAATCGTGAATTGAAAAGACTTTAATTAAAAAATCAAAAGGAATTCTCAATTAAATAAATTTCAATTAAGAAATCAAAATGTAATCGTGAATTGAAAGGGCTTTAATTACAAAATCAAAAGGAATCCTTAATTAAATAAATTTCAATTAAGTAATCAAAATGTAATCGTGAATTGAAAGGGCTTTAATTCCAAAATCAAAAGGAATTCTTAATTAAATAAATTTCAATTAAGAAATCAAAATTTAATCGTGAATTGAAAGGGCTTTAATTCCAAAATCAAAAGGAATCCTTAATTAAATAAATTTCAATTAAGAAATCAAAATGTAATCGTGAATTGAAAGGGCTTTAATTCCAAAATCAAAAGGAATTCTTAATTAAATAAATTTCAATTAAGAAATCAAAATGTAATCGTGAATTGAAAGAGCGTCAGTTATGATTATGATTTGTGAATTCGAGGGCTTTAATTAAAAATTCCACAATTCCTTTTTAATTAAACGTACTATGGAATTTGTATCATATATATGTATATAGAAAAACATATGTGGACGCGCACATACATACGCACCTAGGCTCATATATATGCAACATTTCATGTCGACCAACACGCACACATACGGACAAGTTGATATATATATATATATATATATATATATATATATTTAATAATATATATTTTTCTGGTCCGTTTCATGTCAACTTGCACCCGTTGACCCGTATATATTTTGGTTTATATATATGTATATATATATATACATATATACATACATACATACATACATGGGATATTTCATGTCGGTTAGCACGTACTCATAAGTACAGGTTTTCTTTATATGTGGTATATTTCATGACAACACGCACACACCCATTCGTGTACCCTTAGATTTACATATATGGGACATTTCATGTCGATTCGCATGCATGCACACGCACGTTAATAAACATAGGATTTTTCACGTCAATTCGAAAGCACACACAGGTTTATATATATGAGACATTTCATGTCTATTCGCATGCATGCACACAGACTTTAATAAACATGGGATTTTTCACGTCAATTGGAACGCACGCACTTACAGGTTTAGATATATGGGACATTTCATGCCAATGCGCACGCACACACACACACACACACACAGGATTATATATGGGACATTTCATGTCAACTCGTACATACTCATAATGACAGGCTTTTTTATATATGTGGGACATTTTATGACAACACGCACACACCCATCCTAGTAACCTTAGGTTTATATATATATATATGGGACATTTCATGTCGATTCGCATGCATGCACACGCACGTTAATAAACATAGGATTTTTCACGTCAATTCGAAAGCACACACACAGGTTTATATATATGAGACATTTCATGTCTATTCGCATGCATGCACACAGACTTTAATAAACATGGGATTTTTCACGTCAATTGGAACGCACGCACACACACACATGTTTACACATATGGTACATTTCATATCGATTCGCATGCATGCACACACGTTAATATACATAGGATTTTTCACGTCAATTATTACCCACGCTTATACAGGTTTATATATATGGGACATTTCATGACAACTCTAACACACCTATCCAAGCGCCCTTAGGTTCACATATATGGGACGTATCATGTCAACACGCACGCACCGGTTTTCATATATTTGACATATCTTGTCAACTCGAACACGCAAACACATCTAAACATGTATTTGAAATTTGTATTTATATATATGGGACCGTTTCTGTCAATTCGCATGTACGCACACACATGGGCTTATGAATATATATATATATATATATATATATATATATATATATATATAAACATATATATGTGTGTATATCTGTGTACACATATACATGGGATATTTAATGTTAATTCACACGCGCGCACATACACACAGGTTTATATACACGGGACGTTTCATGTCAATTTACATGCATGACACACGTACTTGAGTTTGTATATATTTTTCTTTACATATATATATATATATGGGGCTGTTCCTGTCAAGGCACATGCACGCACACACATGGGCTTATGAATATATGTATATACATATACATGGGATATTTTATGTCAATTCACATGCGCGCACACACACACAGGTATATATATATATATATATATGAGTGCCACCAGATTTTTTTTTAACAAGTGAGCAGTTTTTAATCAGTTACACAAACAGGTTTTTTTTTCTATGTTACTTAAAATAAAAAAAATTCTAATTTAGGAAAAATTGCTAATATTAATACTGATAAAAATCTTAAAGATTTTTAAGGAATGGTTTTACTTTTTGATGGATAATTTTATTATATGATTTTATTTTCAAAAAAGTTTTTCCCATAATAGTTATCTGTAGTAAAAAAATTCTTTTACAATGTTAATTACTTTTTCCTGAAATTCGTTTTGAAAGTTTATGCTTAGCAATTTTAAAATTTGGTTGTGACACTGATGATGCTGCTATCAATTATTTTGGATGTGTTATAATTAGTGTGCTGCCTCAATTTTCAACTGAAGGATTATAAATTAAGGATATTTTGGATTGAATTGCGGAAATAAAATAAATGATTAAAGAATTACAATCAACAAATCAATAAATTCAATTATTAATAGTTAGAAAAAAATGTTACCATGTCAGTGAGTTTTTTCAACAGGGTTATACATAAATTAAATTAATTAAAATTAATATTCTCAATCAATCATATACCTATTTTTTTTATTAAAAAGATATATTTTTACAAAATATGTAACAGTAAAAGAGTAGTTCACAGAAAAAAATTGTACTTCGTTAAAAAATTTTATAAATTATAAAAACACAAGTTTTTTAAACTTCATAAAATAATGAATAGCGTACTGTACATATTGTTCTTGTAGCAAAAATTCTACACGTAAAATATGTTATAAGATTAAAATACAAATAACGATTAATTAAACGTATTTATAAATTATAACAAATTTAGCAAATGAAATAAAATTTTAGGAAATCCTATTCTAATCTCTGCTGCACTGTAACAATAGTCTCATTCTAATATGAAAAATTGAAAAAAATTATAAAACTTATTCTTTTTTATAATTTTGGCATGAAAATTGCATGAAATAAGCGACAAAATGTATTTTTATTTGAAAAATAGACTTTTCAAATTTTTGGAAATTATATCATACAAATTTTCCTGGACATTTTCCGACTTCACCCCCTTTAAATTAATGTTTAGTGACAAAATATATAAAAAAAATTTTTGGAACCGTGGACTTTAATGTTACTATAGCAATCTCCCCTATTTTCCGACCTGACTTTTTCATGTGAGCACCGTTGCGTGGTACTTTCTGAATAAGCGGTTCAATTATTCGTGAAAAATTAAAGGAAGACCGCAACCAGCCTAAACCATTCTTTTTTTATCAACAGTTGGTGGATTAAAGAATAATTTTAGCTAATTAAAATGTAAAAATTCTTAATTATATTGGTCACCAATGATTAGTGCAATAAAATAAAAAAAATCATTAAAAATGGCAAAATGAGTTTTTTTTATATTTATGATGTTTTTACAGAGAAATGGTGCAATGTACGGCAAAATTGATAAGAATATTTTCGACTTAATATTTGATAAAAAACACGAAAAATTATGTTTTTCTGCGGAGAATTAACAACCAGAAAATTTACTTTAGAGATTTTCCTATTTTCCAGCTATCCACCCTCGAAATTCGTGTTCAAGGCACCAAAATACATAGGAAAAACTTTGGTGGAGCCGTGGATCTCCATTGGCTACGGAAACTCTCCTAGCTACCTATATTAGTTATAAATGTCCTCCGTATTCAGGTGAAATACCCCGGTTAAAATGTACATTAAGGTTCGGAAAGATTCTGATGTAAAAGAACCTTTCTAATTTTTTGCGGTTTTTGGTACCAGTCCATAATACAACTTTGTGAACTCTTATGAAAAAAATTGTCATGATTTTCGTTGATACCTTCTGAACTTTTTTGATTCATTAAGTTTTACTAAGGAATAGTAACCTTAATTTTATCGTATTCACAATTAATGAACAATTAAGATCGCTTTAGAATTGAACAGCACTGTAAAGTTTTCAGGAGAATCCTTCTAGATTGTATTTTAAAAAATTCTTCAGAAATATTTTTCACGTTTTATCATCGTATGAATATATTTATTAAATTATTGGTAAATAAATGATTATAAATCTATGAGATCATTTTTTTTTTTTTTTTTTTTTTTTTAACGTCGCTATATTTATGCTATGCTATTATTGCTATGCTAATCAGCGACGGAGCTCGTAAGTGTGTTTGTGAACAAAGCACATGTAACGTACAGTGGTGCTTGTATCAATCGGCCGAGAGCGGGATTCGAACTCGGAACCTCGAGATTATGAATCCAACGCTCTACCGAATGAGCCACAGACCGACTCCTATGAGATCATTTAAGAATACGGATGAATCTTTATATTTTCTGTATATTGATTGAAAGGTTAATGAAACTTCACGAACTCTGTGAAAGTAGATGGAGATGAATTATTACAATCTTGTAAAGAGTTTAATAGCTATTAAAGATCCTTAAGAGGAGGTCGAGTATATATGTCCTATTGTAATCAAAAAATTGATTTTTTTACAAAAACTAATAATTTTAGCAAAAAATAAAGAGAAAGCCCCATCTTGTATCATAAAAAGCAATATTTTCTTTAAATAGGAAAAAATTTTTTTATCGATTCGTTTTGAAAAAAACCTTGAAAAACATCAAATATCGAGGTTTGGATGGACAATTCAGTTTTTCAAAGTTTTCTTTGAAACGAAGCGATAAAAATAATTTTTTCTCATAAGAGAAAATATTGCTTTTAGTATACGAGATGGGGCTTTCTTCCTATTTTTTTGCTACAATCATAAGGTTTTGCAGAAAATTGAATTTTTTTATTATAAAAGGATAGAGATGTACGACCTGCTATTAATAAAATACCGTGAAAATTATTTATGATTCTCAGTAACGATCTTGAAGTTATAAAAAAATATACATATTATTAAATTTTTTTAACTCTTGAAATAGTTAAGCATACCATGAAATTGTTTGATAATGGAAATAAAGCCATTTTACACGACTAAGCTATAAATTTTTTTTGGGAATAAATACAATAAATCGCACTAATTTATTAATACTAGGCAATTTTTCAGTTTATTAATAAGTTAATTTAATTAATACTATGATATGCCCTTCAAAAATCACTATTCAATATATTAGAAATTCATAAAGAATCTGAAGAAGTCATAATCATATTTTTTGATATATGGGGATATCCACAAAACTTTTAATTGTCTAGTAACAGGTCATATTACAGCTGTTACTGGGTTACCGCATGATGCACATTGTTTAAACTAGGTTCAAATCTTTTGTGCTATCCCTGTAACTCTATTTCTGATGTATTTTGTAAATTTTTAACAAACGGCGCAGTAGATATTTCTATGAAACATTCATTTTTACACATAAAAAAAATTACCGTAATTTATCTTATGTGTAAATTTACTTTTTTATAGAATTATCTGCTGCGCCGTTTGTGGCACATTTACAAAATACATCAGAAATAGAGTTACAGGATAGCACAAAAGATTATAACCTAGTTTAAATAATGACCTGTTACTAGAGAATTTAAAGTTGGATGGATATCCCCATATAATACCATAGTGGTACACATGAAATTGGAAAGGTTCTAAAAATATATAAATTACAATAACTTTTCTGATGAGGATATATTATTCAGATTAATATTATTTTTAAAATTAGATAACATTATTTTTATTTTTAAGAGCATGACGAAGCTTCCAGTCTTCTAATAATATTTCCAATCCCAAGTTATGAATAAACAATGCGTTTAATAACATTTTTTTGCGACAAAGAAAAAATTTGTAAGATTCAACTCGAGTGCGGACAACTCAAGAAACCCACGAAAATACTACATAAAAAGTAATAATACAAACTTTCAATGTAACGTATTTTAAGATTAGGTTTGTCGAGCTTGATATAATTTCCAATCCAAGTTCATAAAAAATTTACAAGTTTAAATGATTTTTTATTTTAACAAAAATTATTGTATTAACATAGCTTTAGTGCGGACAAGTCATTATATTTGTTTTTCTCATCCGTGCTGAGTAAGCGGCCTATAGCGCATGCGTTTTCGGGGTAGTAAGTAGCTAATAGCGCGCGCTGCGTGTGTTGTTTTTTGAGGGCGTGTGTTTCACAGCTATGTATAATATTATTTTGTATTAAATCACGTAAATACGTTACATTCTGTAAAATAATGTCACGCAAAAGCGTTAATTAATATAAAATCGCAAAGGTTTATACAAGCGCAGCGCCCTCATACTGTATCTCATCGACCATATGATGAATTTTATACTCTATCTCGCTTTAACCTCTGACAAAGTAAATCGTATCATCTATTCTTGTATTATTTTTACATTAACGAAATCGTAATTATTCCGTATAAACGTGAAATTGGTGAACTAAAAGTATGTAATTTAATTACAAATAATAGTACCAAAAAGTATTGAAATATACTATTGCGAGTCAGTCGTACGGCAGATATGAGAGAGAGAGAGTCTCGGGCAATGGCGCTATTCGCTACGCTCGTGCGCCAACTGGTCCTCGTGCACAATAGTCAACTAAACCTTACTCGTTACACAATATACTATTAATTTACGAATTTAAAATGATATTAATGAAATAAAAAAAGCAAAACTTGATTGCTGTAGCTCCAACATCAGATAAATATTACGGAAAGAAACATAATGAATCACCCAAATTCACAATTTCATAAATTACAACTGAATCACTGGAAAAATAGTTGCATACAATAGACTTTTCAAAATTTTATGAGTAACGGCTTATAATTGAAATTTCAATGTCGGAACGATTTGGAAAACTTGAAACATTTATCAATTTTCATTTCATAATAGTTCTTAAACATTCTTTAAAGACCGGAAAAATATTTGTTCCGATTCTTTCAGAAATTTTCGGGTCATTTTAACGAGGATATAACTGATGATGATGTAACAAAATTAAACTGCAATAATCACAAATTTCCCAATCGAAAACGTTTCCATAAATAATTTCCATAACTTTATAATTTCCGCAAAAATAATCATAATCTTCATAATTCTGCAAAAATGACGATTTATATTGACTTTTTCATAAATTTAAGTAACTTATAGAAATTTTCTCAAATTCAATTTACTTGTTTTTGTCATAAAAAGCGAAAGATAATTAGTCTCAAAGCAGACTTAACGTAGGTAAATATTATTTTTTTATACACGCTTTTCTTATATTCGCCTTCATGTCTGTTTGCATGTTTGTCTGTCTGTAATCAAATCTTGCGCGCTCGATTTCAGGCACTTTTTGACAGATATAAATTCTGACAATTGGCATAGACTTTGGTCTTGGATGACAATACAATAATCAGTTGTCATTTTGGTACCTGGACATCCAGGTCGATGATAATGGGTGTGAAAAGTCATCTCCGAGGAAGTATAAATGGGGAGGCTTTCTTTGGGTCAAGGCGAGTTTCTCGGGGGTTTTCAGGGTTGCTAAAACCGAATTTGAGATCAAACAATTGCCACAAAGTGATGCACGTTGTCCAGAATACGCATGGACGTCGTCTCCGAGGAAATACAAGTGGGGAGGCTTTCTCTGGATCGAGGTGGGTTCCCCGGGGGATTTCGGGGCTGCTAAAACCTAATTCAAGGTTTGAAAGTGAATCTATAATGCATAATAATGATTTAGGATGAAGAGGTCGAACTGGAGTACCAAGTCGCCGATAACGGATGTACCTGAGTGTAATCTTCGAAAAGTCTGGTTGCAATGTAACTCTAAATGATAATAAAAACTATTTTAACTTAAAAATACAAAATACAAAATTTTAAAAACATGCTTTAAAAATAAAATACAATAATTGAATAAATAGACTAAAAAGTATAAAATAAATAAATTAACTTTTTTTAAATTTTTTAAATAATAGCGCTTATTACCTGTATATCAGAATGATGTTTGATGAAAAAATGTTAAAATTATTCACTAATTACAATAGTAATATGCTTTCTTGAAGTTAAATTTCGCTGGCATTATTCGAACGAAAAATTCATAAATTAGTAGGGATACTACCGCAAATTTATATGCGAGATGATTTGTATGAATGATCTTTCTATATGGGTATCGACTACGAGTAAATCAACATATTTCATGGAACTTGCATGAATCTTAAACAATTGTTCTTTTAAAATCTTTTTATTTCTGAGTATTCTCCGACCTAATCAAACAACCTTAGAATCGAAATCTAAAAGAATCTCCAAGTTTCATTTGACGTAGTCCCTGCAAATGTCTGTAAACTTCATAATCGATATGGAAAATTTCAAAATTCATTCATATAGACGATTTCCAGGTAGCCAGGATCACCTGGATATTGTGAGATGTAATCTCGGGAAACGTACATGTTATTAATAAATAATGGCTAAATTTCAAAAGATATTCTTGTAGACAATGTTTATCTTACTCGGAACATCCATGTTTGGCTAGATAACATTTGAAACAACTTCAAAGTAGTTATTAAACTATAAGTTGAATTTCAAAAGTTTTAGCTGTAGATTATGTTTAAGTTGTCATTAACACCTAGGTATCCAAAGACGGCGATCGTGGGTACCACAGCATAATAAATAACTATTTTTTAAATATTGTCTACATCGATAAGGTAAAGTATGTATATATATATATATATATATATATATATATATATATAAAGTTAAATATGTGTTTGTATGTGTGAGCGTGTGCGTGCGCATATGAGTTGAAATTAAATGTTCCCTATAAACTTGAATAAACCTCTGTGTGTACGTGCGATTCTACATGAAATGTCCCTTATGTATATATATACATGTTTATATCATGCTTGTAAGTCGACATGAAAAGTCCCACGTACATGAACGCGTGTGTGCATGCATGCGAATTGACATGGAACGTCTCATATATATAAACCTAAGGGTACTTGGATAGGTGTGTACAAGTTGTCATGAAATGTCCCATATATATAGAAAAACCTGTGCTTGCGAGTACGTGCAAGTTGACATGAAATGTCCCATATATATATATATATATAGAAACAAAAAAATTGCGGGTGAACGTGAGCAATTTGATATGAAATGGACCATATATACATATGCAAAAACCTGTCAGTAAGGTCGTACATGAGTTGATATGAAGAGTCGCATGTATATAAAAGCGTGTATGC
The DNA here is from genome assembly GCA_017163975.1 of Anastatus disparis. Lineage (NCBI taxonomy): Eukaryota > Metazoa > Arthropoda > Insecta > Hymenoptera > Eupelmidae > Anastatus > Anastatus disparis. The sequence goes on along the minus strand of JAFFSR010000320.1, from coordinate 166,630 downwards.
ATGAATGCAAATTGACATGAAACGTCGCATATATGTAAACCTGAAAGAACTCGGATAGGTGTGTGAGAGTTGTCATGAAATGTTCCATATATATAGAAAAGCCTGTGATTATGAGTACATACGAGTTGACATGAAATGTCCCATATATATATATATATATATATATATATATATATATATATATATATAATCCTTGTGTGTGCATGCGCATTGGCATGAAATGTCCCCTATATTTAAACCTGTATGTGCGTGCGTTGAAATATACAGGAAAAATCCCATGTATATCAACGTGTGTGTGCATGAATGAAAATTGACACGAAACGTCCCATGTATGAAAACCTGAGAACTCGGATAGGTGTGTGAGAGTTGTCATGAAATGTTCCATATATATAGATAAGCCTGTGATTATGAGTATGTACAAGTTGACATGAAATGTCCCATATATATATATATATATATATATATATATATATATATATATATATATATATATATATATAATGCTGTGTGTGTGTGTGTGTGTGCGTGCGATTGGCATGAAATGTCCCATATATATAAACCTGTATGTGTGTGCGTTGAAATTTACATAAAAAATCTAATGTATATTAACGTGTGTGTGCATGAATGAAAATTGACATGAAACGTCCCATATATGCGAACCTGAAGGAACTCGGATAGGTATGTGAGAGTTGTCATGAAATGTTCCATATATATAGAGAAGCCTGTGATCATGAGTACGTACGAGTTGATTCGAAATGTCCCATGTATATATATATATATATATATATATATATATATATCATATATAATCCTGTGTGTGTGCATGCGCATTGGCATGAAATGTCCCATATATATAAACCTGTCTGTGGGTGCGTTCTAATTGACGTGGAATGTCCCACGTATGTATGTATGTATGTATATATATATATATATATATATATATATATATATATATATATATATATATATATATATATCAACTTGTCTGTATGTGTGCGTTTGGGTCGACACGAAATGTTGCATATATATGAGCCCAGGTGCGTATGTATGTGCGCGTCCACATCTGTTTTTCTATATACATATATATGATAAAAATTCCTTTAAAACGTTTAATTAAAAAGGAATTATGGAATTTTTAATTAAAGCCCTCGAATTCACAAATCATAATCATAACTGACGCTCTTTCAATTCACGATTAAATTTTGATTTCTTAATTGAAATTTATTTAATTAAGGATTCCTTTTGATTTTGGAATTAAAGCCCTTTCAATTCACGATTAAATTTTGATTTCTTAATTGAAATTTATTTAATTAAGGATTTCTTTTGATTTTGGAATTAAAGCCCTTTCAATTCACGATTAAATTTTGATTTCTTAATTGAAATTTATTTAATTAAGAATTCCTTTTGATTTTGTAATTAAAGCCCTTTTAATTCACGATTACATTTTGATTTCTTAATTGAAATTTATTTAATTAAGAATTTCTTTTGATTTTTTAATTAAAGCCTTTTCAATTCACGATTAGATTTTGATTTGTTAATTAAAATATTTTTAATTATTAATTTAAAAGGAATTGTTAATTAAATAAAACTCTAATTACGAATTCAAAAAGGATTTGTGAATTAAAATTTATTTAAAGCCCAAAATGATTTAAATATTTGCAACCCTGGATGGAGGAGAAGTTATAAAGAAAGCCAAAGGTATAATGTCCAGTGTTGTTAAAAAATCAATTACTTTTGAGGATTACCGAAGCTGTCTTCAGGATCTCACTATTATATACCGTGAACAGTGCAATATCCGTTCAAAATTGCATACTGTGCATACTGAAAAACAGAGAGAAATTGCTGTAAGTCCTCACGATGATAAGAGATTTTTATTGCCTGATAGTACAGATACTTTACCTTGGGGACATTATAAAATTGAAGTAATACAGATGGCGCAAGCTGCACTTGAAGTAGAGAGGGAATATGCAAGAAAAATGGCTGCTGAAAAAAAAGAAAAAGAGCGGGAGGTAGAAATGAGGAGGGGAGATACACGAGTGGAAATTGATGCTACAGAGAATGAAAGAGAGAGGGAAATCGAGAGAAAGGATGAAGCCGCCAATGAAAATAGTGCAGAGCGAGTGGGGATGTCACTTTATGAAGGCGAGCAAATTATCATTGAGTATGATGTGTTAGAGGAGTTCATGAATGACTGGCATCCATCAATGGAGGGGGCAAGTTCCCAGGAAGGAGAAAAAAAGGATATATTACGAGTAGCAATGGAAAGGGCAGACATCGAAGTGGGGAATGGGCTATATCAACCAACGGACCACAATGAGGAGCGCATTCAAGTAATCGAAGAGCTTGAGGACGATTAACCTTGCACAAAGAAATCTAAAATTGATTAACTTTTTAAGTAAGTTACAATTTATTTTTTTACCAAAAAATATTATTTTTTTTCATCAAAATTTTTCTCTAACAGGAATTTTTAATTTTTTTTACTTTTTCTTGTTTTCAGAATGGATTTATCTGCACTAAACAAGATTGCTGGAAGCGACTTCCTGCCAAGGAAGAAAGTCACAGACTTAGAAAAAGACCAGCAGTACATGGTGACTGCACTGAAACAAGTCAAGACAAGATTTGGAACCAAGGTCGTAGCAGATTTCGACCAAAGCTTCCAAGTCTTCTTACCAGAGAAGATTTCATCTGCAATCTTAAAAGATGAAGAATTTTTCTACAATCTCTGTGATAATGCAAATAAACTGCGTTTGATTGCAATATACCTGGGAGCATCTTCTTTTAAATTCGATCGGGCTTAAAATAAATAAAAATATACTCGTCATTATTTTTCAAACTATTTATTGTAAATTGTACATAATGAGAATACATGAATAAATGAAAATTATTAAACATTATATAATTGTTTTTATTTATCACCACCACTTATAATTATTATATTTATATTGAATCATAAAAAGAAAATTTTCAATAATAAAAATATTTTATATATAACTTAAATTAATGAACATAATGAAATTAAATTTTTTTTCTTTTTTATTCATTACACTGAAATACGTTGTAAAATACATCTTAGCTTATTCAAATAATCTCATTTTTATCTATCCAACTATTATGCTTGCTATTTAGACCTAACCACTTAACATATACACGTTTACCACTTTTCTTTAAAACTTTTTCTACCAAATAAATTTCTGGATACATAGTCTTTTGAATTTCCATTTCATTAAAGCCGCCGGAGACTGTTTCATCATAATAATCTTTGACGTGGTAAGTTATGGGATTGGTTTTTACAACTCTTGTTATTGTGAAAATTTCAGTTGACCAATTTGGTGTATAACCTTTTTCAGAAACTTATTTTATCTTACTTATTCGAACTTTATCTCCTACTTTGAATTTTGGTTTTTTCACAGGTCTTTTTTCAGTTGGGTAGTTTTTCTTGATTTCTTTTTCATTTACCTTCGTAACGTTTTCAGGCTCGATTCCTATTGTCCGATGTTTTCTTGAATTGTATGCTTTCACTAACTTAGGCAGAATATCCAACCATTTATAACTTCCTTGTTTGCCGAATTCTAACCACATTGCATTTTTTAAAGTTCTATTAAAGCGTTCACATATGCTTGCATGAAAATTACTATGAGAAGAGTAGCGATTTATCTTGTACTTTTTCATAAGATTCTGAAAGTTTGAATTGTAGAATTCTTTTCTTTGGTAAGTTTGTAAATTCGATGGCACCCGTTCTTGTTTTAATATTGACTTCATAGCTAGAGTAACATCATTGCCACTCTTCGATTTGACTGGTACAGCCCATGCATACTTTGAAAATATATCTATGACAGTTAGTAAGTAGCGAAAACCTTTGTTTTCCTTAAAACAAGGTATCATTTCTACAAGGTCAGCTTGCCAAGTCTCATCTAATCCGCGTATGTCATATTTTCTTCGCTTGTACCTTCGACGTGCTGGCTTGTGTAGCTGGCTCTTCAACTACTCTTTGACGTTCCATCTTAAACTTCAACTTTAGCAATATCCGATTGTCTATTCATTTCTTTAATTATATATTCAATATTTGCAAAATTTCGTTGAGTCATATCATAGACATAAGTTAATTTTTCGTCTATTTCTGCTTTATATATTTCAACTTTGTTCTCATATTCTTGTATAGCTTTAGCAACTTCTATAATTTTAGAAGATAAATAATCAACTTCTTTCTGTAGGATATTCTTTAGTGAATTCAAACTAATGGCATTATTTAGATCATTAGCCTCTCCAATATTGCAAAGCCGCTTATTTTCTAAATCAAAATCACCATCTGATGTAACATTGAATCCAATACCTCGAAGACCACGACTCACTTGCGAGCCCTCAAGTTTTCTTCCAAACATATCGAGACTCATGTTACTACTATTGATTTGAAAATTGTGTACGTCAATATATATGCCCAGCTTTACGTAGTTCCTCTATGATTGATTGGATTTCATTGTTGTGATTATTATTTCCAGCAGATCGTTCGGCTATTAATAATCGCAGTCTTTCGACAAGCTCATTTGGATCATCCTAGTAGACTAGATCTATGGAATTATTCTTTTTTTGCTATTTTATATTTAGGTATGAGACCCCCTCCGCTTGTAGACATTTTACTACGATCACTGTGGAACGTTGGTGCTATGATTTTTGAATATTTTCTACTCTTTGAAGAGCGTATATTCTCACTTTTGCTATGTCTTTTTCTATGGGCATTTGTTGCTTCCAGGATAATGCGATAGTTCTTGCGATCTGTTGTACTCAAAAGATTATCATCCGGTTTTTTTTTTAAAAGCAATTCCATTAGACCACTGCTTTTAGGAAAACTTAAATCTTTCACTTTTATCATTTTATCATCAAATTGAATTTGTGAATCACCCATCATGTATACCCCACTGACTTTTCTCACTCCGTATATGTTATCGATTTTGCTGCAGCTTCCATTTAGCATTGATAAAAAGTCTGTCGGTTCAGTTTCTTTATGTGCAGATACAAATGGTAAATATATAGATTTGAATAATGAATTTGCAGAATTGAATGATGAATTCATCATTGTGCTATTTATCGGAGAAAAATCATCGCCATTAGAAGTATCATTATCAAACGCCGAACCCGAGTTATTAATATCGTTTACAATATAACTTGATTCATCAAATCTCAATCTTTTTTTTGCCGATTTTCTGTTACTGTCTATGGCCAAAATGTGATTAGAACGTGACACACTTTCAGTTGTCGAATCGACAAGCTTTTCAAGTGGTGTAATAACTGGTTTTAAAGTATCACCAATAACCTTTTCAAAATCATCTCTCTCTTTTTTTAACAAAGAGTATTCTTTTTAATAGCCTCGCGTGCACGTAAGAGCTCGCTAAGAACATTTTTTTCTTTCTTAAAGTCAGGCATGCTGACAAGATGCTGTCTACAATCAAACTGCAAAGATTAAGATTTATACTTCCTTTTTAATGGCAAAAGAGTCAAATCCTTTTCTATATCTACCATCATTCATTGCTCTATCTTTGTCAATAACAACAAATCCATAGTTGTCATTATTCCAGCATTCTGTACAAAGATTTCGAAATTCATTTAAAGTTAAGTCAGTATTCACATGGTCTTCATAGATATGTTTGAGATTAACATCATCTTGACGATAAATTACCATCAAATTAATATTGTCCCTGATGAGATGTTTCGGTATATGAGCATATGACTGACATAGATAAAAGCTATCTACACTTTTGTGTCTCCCCATACAAAAAAAAGCTCTGACGTTATCCTGCTTCTCACAAGCCACATCATCGAAAATCATAATTGAATTAGGTAGAACTTCATCTGGAGACACTACAGATGCATGTTCACTGAACGGTAGATATGATATACCTTCAATTGGTTCTAAAACTTTTTGAAGAAATTGGTATTTCGGTTGATTTAAAGATTTAGAGTATACATACAAATTTTCAAATCTAAGACCATTAGGGTGTGTAATTAAAGCTAATAAACAATTAGTTTTTCCACAGTTCGATGGGCCACAGAATACTGCTCGTGTATTATCTGGAAGTAACTCTCCGTGTCGCTTTTTTCTTTTCGTTTTCTCAAAATCAAAGTTGGCGACGGGAAGTTTGACGTTCTGCTCAGTAACATCCATGTTTACGTAACAAAGTCAAATCTAAGATTGACCTTTTCAAAATATAAACGCTTGTTTTATATTTTGATCATCAGTTGTAAATCAGCACTCGAAGAGAGATGCTCGTACACAAATCACAGAAGCACCCTAAGGGTAAAGGGTTACTTGATAAAGTAATCAATAACTTACCTATTAAAATGCATATTCCTGGATATTAATATTGTGGTCCCGGAACAAAACTGAAAAAGCGTCTAAAAAGAGGTGATAAAGGTATCAATCCACTTGATCAAGCATGCAAAGAACATGACATATCTTATTCTGATAAAAATGCTGATCGAAAAGTAGCTGACATGAAGCTCGCTGATGAAGCTTGGCAGCGTATTAAAGCCAAAAATGCTAGTCTTAGCGAAAAAGCAACTGCTTTTGTTGTTGCAAATGCTATGAAATTAAAAGGAAAGACAGAAATGGGTGTAAAATTGAGTAAATTAGTAACTGCAAGTAAAAAATCATTAAAACCAAGTAAACATTCTCGCAAAGTTATACAGTCCGCTTTAAAATGTGCACGTGAAGCTCTCAAGATCGTTGGCGGTAAGAAAAAAATTATCATTCCACGTATTCTACCTGTTCCATCAAAAATAGGTGGCGCTCTGCCTTTTCTCATACCATTGTTCGCAGCACCAAGTGCAACTGGTGCTCTGGCTGGAGGAGCTGCTGGAATAGCTGAAGCAGTAAATGAGGCTAAAGCTGCACAGAAAAATTATGAAGAAAGTAAGAGACATAATAAAAATATGGAAGCTATTGCTCTAGGAAAAGGTCTCTATCTTAAACCATATAAAACTGGAATGGGATTATTCATGAAACTTCATATCGGTAATGGTCAAGTTAAAAAAAAAACTTCGATTTAACTTTGCCAAATCGTGCACTGACTGACTATAATCTTATAAAGTATGCTCGTATGATGCAAATCCCATATTTTCGAGGTGTTTTCATGAGAAATAATCTACCTTCTGATGGCCCATGGCATAACGAATCTGCTATAGTTAACTTAGATGATTTTCAAAACAAAGGCACTCACTGGGTATGTTATCGAAAACAAGGTTCTGAAGTGATTTATTTTGATAGTTTTGGTGATCTTAAACCCCCTATAGATCTCATGTTATATTTTAACGTGAAAGAAGTGAAATACAACTATAAAAGATATCAGAATTTTGACTCATTTATTTGTGGTCATCTTTGTCTCCAATTCTTGTGTGAAAGACTATAAAAGAAGAGTTATCAGACAAGCAGGATCATTCTTTTTCAAACAGTCATGGAAGATAGTTTCACTTTGAGTCTTTCAGGCAAATCTTCTATCTTAGAAGCGCAATATTTTCCTTCAATAGAACTACCACAGCATAAGAATTTTGTTTTGGGGTTAGTTGAACTTTTAACCTACAACTCAATTCCCAATGTTGACAATTCGAATAATAAACTTTATATAAACGGAGAGAAGATTATTACTATTCCTACTGGCAGTTATGAAATTGATGCTATTAATCAATTGCAAAAAGATTTGTAATCTAAAGATATCGAGTTTTCCTTGAAAGCTAACAACAATACTCTCAGAAGTGAAATTTATTGCAGCCATCAGATAGATCTTAGACCTCGCGATTCAATAGGCAGTCTTCTCGGTTTCACTCGTCGCGATCTTCATGAAGACATTCATCATAGCTCTGATTTACCCGTGAAGATATTGAAAATAAACGCACTAAGAGTAGAGTGTAATATTACTACAGGTGCTTACATCAACGACAAAAAAGTTCACACGATTCATGAGTTTTTCCCAAAAGTTCCTCCAGGATATAAAATCATAGAAGTTCCATCGCATGTCATATATTTACCACTCAATGTTAAGAGTATAGATCATCTTCAAATCCGAATCGTTGATCAAGACGGAAATTTAGTGAATTTCCGAGGAGAGGAAATTACTGTTAGACTTCACATAAAATCTGTATAATGGGAATCGTTTATAATTCAAGTGTGCATATAAGTCAGCCATCATGTCAACCCACCATCAGTCATCCAAAGATACTCAAACCGTTAAAACGGAAGAGCATCCAGTTTCTCAAAAGCATAGGTCTCAAAGTACGTGGAAAAAGATAAATTGTATCATTCTCTGCTGCGTTCAGAAAAATGAAAGAAATTCTAAGTATTTAATCAGGTGTCGCATTCGATGAGTCTATTGCTCATTATGAGGTTCACGCACATCAACTATACTCCACATTAAGTTTCAATAACAGTGATGAAATCCGTATTTCTATTCAGCATCAAGATTTATGCCTCTTACCATAAGTAGTTACATCCATGTATGTGGAAAATTATAAAAACCGGATGGACAAGCACTAACCAAAACTAATTTCGTTAACCATGGCATTTGTCATCTGTTTGATGAAATTTGATATGAACTTAATGCTGTAGAGATAGATAAAAGTAAAAATGTTGGTCTGAGTAGTCTCATGAAGGGATGCACTTCATTTAATCCAAATCAGACTTTAACATTAGAAAATGCAGGCTGGCTTGGTGTTGAAGAAGCAAACAAAACACTTGTAGATGATCATGGAAATTGTGACGTTTCTATCCCTCTAAGTATGATTTTAGGCTTCGCAGAAGATTACAAGAAAATTGTTGTTAATATGAAGCATGAACTCATTCTCACAAGATCAAGAAATGACCTGAATGCTATAATACAGGAAGGTACTGTAGCCAACAATGCAACCACATATGAACCTTATCAAATAAAAATATCAAAGATAGAGTGGTTAATGCCATATTTTATTGCATCAGATAAACAAAAAATCCAGCTGTTAAATTTCATTGGCAAAGATAATCCTATTTCTATGAGTTTTCGTTCATGGGAGTTATTTAAATATCCTATTCTTCCAACAACAAATAAACTTGTCTGGACGGTAAAAACTTCAAACCAATTGGAGAAACCACGTTTCGTGATTCTTGGATTACAATCGGGAAAAAAAGGTTCAAGATCTAAAAATGCCAGTAGCTCCGACCACTGTAATATTAGTAATGTGAGACTTTTCTTGAATTCACAATATTATCCGTACAGCAATCTCAATCTTGACATATCTAAGAATCAATTTGCTATTCTATATGATATGTATGCCAATTTTCAGAAAAGCTATTACGGAAGAGATTCACAGCCATTGTTGACAAAGTCTCAGTTTATCAACTTTGAACCACTCATAGTTATTGACTGTTCACGACAAAACGAAACTCTAAAGAGCGCTCCTGTCAATGTACGTCTAGAATTTGATTCTCAAACTGACTTTCCAGCTAATACTTCAGCTCATTGCATGATCTTACACGATCGCATCATTCAGTACAATCCTATTAGTGGAGATGTTCGGAAGCTTGTCTGAATTATCTTCACTTTTACGTGAAAAAATTAATATTTCGAAATGGAATATGCGGTAGACATGATTGGTTTTAAGCAAATGGGTGGTGAATATGTTCTGAAGAAAATAGCCATCATTCCTCTCAACGACAGTGGTGATCCTATTGTTCATCTATTCAAAAAACCTTTTTCATGGAAAAGGCTCTCTGACGAATCACAAGAAGGAAACATTCGCCTCAAACATAATCACGGAATAGCTTGGAATACTGATGGGCTTGACTACTCTCAAATTGCAAACTTACTTCGTGAATATTTACATGATGCTACTAAAATTTTTGTTCTGAATGAATTCAAACGTAAATGGCTGTTACAATTCAAGTTTCCTGCTTATAACATCAATCAATACGGCTATCTATCAAAACCATCTTTCAAGTGTGTTACCATATCGTAAACTGAACTAAAAATTATCGTACAACTAACATGAAGAGAAGAATACATTTCTTTAGTCAGGCCTACTTTTTTCTCAAATTTTGTAAGGCATTTTCTAATTGGTGGAAACAAATTTCATTTCATAATTAAATGAAGTAAATGCTGGGTTTTCCCAAATCCTCAAATTCTTTATTACGGCATATCATAAAATAACTCAAACGGCACATCATGAACAACATATATGCATGACCGTCAATAAATGCATTAGTTTTATTACTTTTATTACGAGTTTCTAAACCGTTACTGTTTAAAGAATAATTTACATGGCTTAAGAGATTATTCTTCAACAATAAAATTATGAAGTTTTAATAAATTGTATGTATAAAATTATAAAAATGATAATAATTTTCAAATATAAGATTTTAACTAAAAACACATTTCTTAACTATAATAAATGACAAATTTTAAGAAAAATTATATTGCGACAGAACAGTAAGAATTATAAGAAACAACTAATCCATTATCAGCAATTTTTATTGTAAATTTATTTTTGAAAATCATTTTGTCGCTATCATTTTTACGGTCGTATAGTGGATATTCGATTGATTTAAATGTTGTATTATAAAATTTTTTCAGAAAATTTTTAGTCCATTGATTCGTATTTTTATCCATACACGGACATTTTTTAATTTGCATACCACCGGGACCGTGTATCATAAAATGTTCAACAATACTATATAATTTTGGATAATTTTTGGGTCCAATATTTTTTCGATACTTACATTTCTTTTTTGCCCAGTATTTTTTCGCTTTTTATATTTCCTTGGGCTATATATTTTTTTAGGCTTAATATTTTTTTGATTCTTATATTTTCTTGGGCCCTACATTTCTTTTGGCCCAATATTTTTTTAATTCTAATATTTTCATGAGCCAAATAATTTTTTTGATTCTCATATTTTTTTGATTCTTATATTTTCTTGGGCTCTATATTTCTTTGGTCTAATACTTTTTTGATTTTATATTTTCTAGGCCCAATATTTTTTTATTTTTACATTTTCTTGGGCTCTATAATTTTTTTTGTGCCCAATATTTTTTTGAATTTTATATTTTCTTTGGTTCTATATTTGTTTGGGCCCATTTTTTTTGTTATTTATATTTTCTAGGGCTCAACATTTCTTCGGGTACAATATTTTTCTAGCTTTTATATTTTTTTGGCCCTACTTATACCTTCGCTTTCAGAAAACCTCTTATTCAAGGATTGCTCTTTGCTCTCATAGACTACTGTTGTCTTGTTTTTGGCAATCTTTCTGCTGAGCTTGATCTAAGGCTTCAGAGAGTCATTAATGCTGGTATTTGTTACATTTATGGTGTAAGTAGGTGCAAGCACGTTTCTGTTTATCGTTTCTCACTTAACTGTTTGTCTACAGCTGGTAGAAGAAACTATTTTACAACCTCTCCTTCGTATAAAATGTTCTCAACGCATATACCATCTTATTTATATTCCAGATTTATATGGAACCAGCCAGTCAGGGTGCTAAGGGGTGATGTAAGGCCTTTGAGATTATTCCTGGTCTCATCATCGCAACTATGAAATGGTCTCCCTTCACCAATTCGCGATTCACCCTCACTTCATGTATTCAAATCATCTACATTTGCTTATCACCTATCCTTGGAGAATGGGCCACCACTGTCAGCATAATTATGATTTTAATTTTAATTTCTTGTTTACTCTTGTTCATGTATCTTGTTATTTTGTTATCTTATTAGCTTCTATTTTGTTATATTTTTAAATTGTTATACTCAGTTATCTTATTATGTTTATACATTTTCGTATTCTTTAATATTTGTAAGACATAATGTACGTAAATAAATTAATTATCTATTTATCTATCTTTTTCAGTTTTTCATCAAATGTATAAAAATATACGTTGCGTTGATTTTCTTCATGAGCGCTTAGACGTTTTATAGTATGTGAAATAACATGTACAGGATATTCTAATCATCTGTGCATTGCTTCAGGTGGACATAAATATCGTAATGATGTATTGTTGGTTTTCGTCATGTTTATATTCAACATTTTCACGATTGTCGTTTTGCAAAGCGTCTTAATTTTCTGACTGAAAATCGACATTTACTTGATGTATTTTAATGTATGCACCATTTATAGTCGTTAGCATACTAATAACTTGAGGTCTTTTACCCGGCAATGTATCGAAATTAGCACCAAAACTTGCGAATGCTAAAGCATTATTTTACAACCTAACATTCCGTCGAAAATCAATACTTTCTTCCGTCAATTAAGTTGCTAAAAACTTTAATTGTTCTGGGTGAGGAGGATTTTTTAACAATTCTACTTTACCTTTATGACAACAATTGAAGAAACCGTTAATTTTAGTAAAAGCAGAATGTTTCGCATCACAATAAACACATGTATTTGTCATGGAACCAATGTAATTTTCAGATATTTGATTTTCATCGAGATATATATTTGCTATACAACCAATCAGTTTCGAATTAATTTTTTCAGTTAATATTTTTCATTTAATTTCTTTAATTTTTTTTCCTACTTTGCCCTTTATTATTTTATTAATAACTTTGTTCAATACAATATTATGATTGTTATTATTATTGTAATTTTTATTATAATTATTGTCTGCAATTTTTAATTGTTTACACTTTATAAATAATGTCTAATTAATAAGAATCATATTTATATTTTCACTTTTTATTACACGCTTTTCTTAAGCTTGCTTTCACGTCGGTCTGTCTGTCTGTAATCAAATCTTGCACGCTCAATTTGAGACACTTTTTGTCGATGAAAATTTCTGAAATTTGGTACAGACCATGGTCTCCGATGACAATACAATAATCTGTTGTCCAGGTCAGTGATGACGGGTGTACAAACTCATCTCCGAGGAAGTACAAGTGGAGAGGCTTTCTCTGGGTCAAGACGAGTTAATAGGTTCTTGTTCAGTTGATGCTTGTAGAAAATGGACACGCATATGCACACACACACGAACACGCACACGCACACGCACACGCACACACACACACACTGTTGGATAATACAATCAAATTTATATATTTGTACCGATTCATATATTGATATACTTAATTATATGCGGGGATGTTTGAAAAATTGAAAAATTAAAGATTTTATTGCGACGATTCAAAAATCACGCTAGAATTAGTACTTGCGCTCAGCCGCTACGAGGCGCTACTTCCGCAATGGGAATAGCGAGCTCCGTAGCATATATAAGTGAGCCGCCGAGCCAGAGAGAGACTCTCTCCCCTTCCTCAGTGTAAGAGTGGGATTGCTCGGAACAGTGGGAGTTATCCTTACCTATACTCCTGTCTTAAGCTATGTAAGGGTGGGATTGCCCGACATAGTCTCCCATCTTTCCGTCAGTGTAAGGGTGGGATTGCCCGACACTGACTCCTAGTTACTACCCTCACCATCGCTGGTCGGGGTAGGTTTCTCCGTTGGTCTTCGACCAAAAGTCTCCTCCCTCTTCTCCACTTATGGTTTAGAGGGTTACCATCCTAGCTTTCCTGTATTACCTTACCTGGCTCCGTTAACGACCGCGCCGAACTCCGCCGATAAAGCAGGTCGCGAATTTACCTGCCGAGTCTATATTGTTAAATAATTAACTATTGTATTTTTTTCTGTTTTTATTTGTTACAGTCGATAAATACGAGATAGCGCCACCTAGCGGTCAAGAAGAAAACTAAAGATTTTTCTTTTCCTTTTCAACGTGCGAAACATTATTTCACACAATTATAATTTTTATTTTTGTTATTAAGTATTATTAAATCGGCGTTGTAATTACTTTTGTTATCCTTTTTATTTTTTTATTAATAAATATAAAAAAAAAGATAGTTTAAGTCTAAACCCAAAATTATCGTGTTTAAACTTAATCACCAGTCCGCAGTACCCATCCTGCTTCCTCTCACGAACATTATCACTTAGTACATAAGGATAGGTTAGCCTTGTATCATTTATTTATTAATTCTTTTAATTAATATTATTCTTTTCTTAATCATTTTTCTTTTTAAATATTTAATGGAGATTAATTTTAATTTATTTCTTTATCTTTCTTATTATTAATTTTATTAATTTAATAAGGTAAGGTTAGTTTAGTATGTAAGTTTGAACTTTGGCCTCCGAGAATCAACACCTGCAGCGCCCTCTAAAAGTCTGACGCCTACGATATCAAGATCTAATCAAGGCAAAAAGGCCAAACATTACATTATATAGAGATATACTTTTAACATTAATGTCTAATAATCTTCAAAAATTTTTGAAATTCTTTAACTTGTCATATACCGTAATTAGACATAAATTATAGCATTTTGCATTGCACATGCAAAATTTAAGACCGTATTTTATCGATTTTGTGGTCCAACAATGCATAAAACAATGAATCTTGGTGAAATTTCCAATAGCGTCATTCTTTCTTTCATAAAGCTTTATTCGTACGTATTTGTTCCAATTCATCAGTACTTATTTTTTCCTTGAATTTCAATTTTGTTATCTTAATATTTTCTAATTTTTCTTCATATTTTTTCGATTGTTTTTCTTTAATTCTTATATAAGCTTTTTTCTTACGTAAAACCTCATTCGCACGTATTTGTTCCAATTTATCAGTACTCATTTTTCCCTTAAATTGCAATATTTAAAATGAACTTTTTTTAAAGATATTCACAATAGAATTGCTTTTATATTAACTAATTTAATTTACTGCCTTTTTAATTTCAAAAGCTTAAAAATAAAAGAAATTATGAAACATGCCATGAATTAATTGTAATATGATAAAAAAATAATAATATAATTTGTAAAAATAATATAACGATAAAAAAATGGTTATTTTCGACAATTAAGGAAAGTTTGTTATAAAAAGAATTAAAATAAAAATTATTTTGAGTTATTTCTAAGTAGATAGGCAATAGGCATTCTGGCCCACCCAGGTTCTAGCACAGCCCAAGGTGTGTTAAAACCCGTACGGATTCTAGCACACCCTCTCCAAGTGTTTTAGAATCCAAATGTGAACTAGGATGCCTATAGCGTTTTCTACTTTTTCTACTTTTTTTCTTACAAATGGTTTTGTAAGAGATAGAATAATTTCATGAGTTTGACATTGTGTAGTGCACAGACAGTCTTATGAATTGGTTTATGGTTTGTACACACAGTAACGCATTTGAAAGATGGGTTCAATGGGTATCCGTATCCATTGATGTTATATACGGGAAATTTGAATCTTAGCATCCATTTTCGTTTAAATTCATTAATAACAAAAATTTTTGTAGCATCATGTAAATGTTCACGGAGTAAGTTTGCAATTTGAGAGTAATCTAGTCCATCAGTGTTCCCAGCTATTCCATGATTATGTTTGAGTCGAATGTTTTCTTCTTGCAATTCGTCAGAGAGCCTTTTCCATAAAAAAGGTTTTTTGAATAGATAAACAATGGGATCACCACTGTCGTTGAGAGGAATGATGGCTATTTCCTTTAGAACATATTCACCACCCATTTGCTTAAAACCAATCATGTCTACCGCATATTCCATTTCAAAATATTAATTTTTTTACGTTAAAGTGAAGATAATTCAGACAAGCTTCCGAACATCTCCACTAATAGGATTATACTGAACGATGCGATCGTGTAAGATCATGCAATAAGCTGAAGTATTAGCTAGAAAGTCAGTTTAAGACTCAAATTCTAGACGTACATCGACAGGAGCGCTCTTTAGAGATTCGTTTTGTCGTGAACAGTCAATAACTATGAGTGGTTCAAAGTTGATAAACTGAGACTTTGTCAACAATGGTTGTGAATCTGTTCCGTAATAGCTTTTCTGAAAATTGGCATACATATCATATAGAATAGCAAATCGATTCTTAGATATGTCAAGATTGAGATTGTTGTACGGATAATATTGCGAATTCGAGAAAAGTCTTACATTACTAATATTACAGTGGTCAAAGCGACTGGCATTTTTAGGTCTTGAACCTTTTTTCCCGATTGTAATCCAAGAATCACGAAACGTGGTTTCTCCAATTGGTTTGAAGTTTTTACCGTCCAGACAAGTTTATTTGTTGTTGGAAGAAGAGAATATTCTAATAACTTCCATGACCAAAAACTCATAGAAATAGGATTATCTTTGCCAATGAAATTTAACAGCTGGATTTTTTGTTTATCTGATGCAATAACATATGGCATTAACCACTCTATCTTTGATATTTTTATTTGATGAGGTTCATATGTGGTTGCATTGTTGGCTACAGTACCTTCCTGTACTATAGCATTCAGGTCATTTCTTGATCTTGTGAGAATGAGTTCATGCTTCATATTAACAACAATTTTCTTGTAATCTTCTGCGAAGCCTAAAATCATACTTAGAGGGATAGAGACGTCAAAATTTCCATGATCATCTACAATTGTTTTGTTTGCTTCTTCAACACCAAGCCAGCCTGCATTTTCTAATGTTAGAGTCTGATTTGGATTAAATGAAGTGCATCCCTTCATGAGACTACTCAGACCAACATTTTTACTTTTATCTATCTCTACAGCATTAAGTTCATATCGGATTTCATCAAACAGATGACAAATGCCATTGTTAACGAAATTAGTTTTGGTTAGTGCTTGTCCATCCGGTTTTTATAATTTTCCACATACATGGATGTAGCTACTTATGGTAAGAGGCATAAATCTTGATGCTGAATAGAAATACGGATTTCATCACTGTTATTGAAACTTAATGTGGAGTATAGTTGATGTGCGTGAACCTCATAATGAGCAATAGACTCATCGAATGCGACACCTGATTAAATACTTAGAATTTCTTTCATTTTTCTGAACGCAGCAGAGAATGATACAATTTATCTTTTTCCACGTACTTTGAGACCTATGCTTTTGACAAACTGGATGCTCTTCCGTGTTAACAGTTTAAGTACCTTAGGACGACTGATGGTGGGTTGACATGGTGGCTGACTTATATGCACACTTGGATTGTAAACGATTCCCATTATACAGATTTTATGTGAAGTCTAATAGTAATTTCCTCTCCTCGGAAATTCACTAAATTTCCGTCTTGATCAACGATTCGGATTTGAAGTTGATCTATACTCTTAACATTGAGTGGTAAATATATGACATGCGATGGAACTTCTATGATTTTATATCCTGGAAGAACTTTTGGGAAAAACTCATGAATCGTGTGAACTTTTTTGTCGTTGATGTAAGCACCTGTAGTAATATTACACTCTACTCTGAGTGCGTTTATTTTCAATATCTTCACGGGTAAATCAGAGCTGTGATGAATGTCTTCATGAAGAACGCAACGAGTGAAACCGAGAAGACTGCCTATTGAATCCTGAGGTCTAAGATTTATCTGATGGCTGCAATAAATTTCACTTCTGAGAGTATTGTTGTTAGCTTTTAAGGAAAACTCGATTCCTTTAGATTTCAGATCTTTTTGCAAAAATTGATTAATAGCATCAATTTCATAACTGCTAGTAGGAATAGTAATAATTTTCTCTCCGTTTATATAAAGTTTATTATTCGAATCGTCAACATTGGGAATCGAGTTGGATGTTAAAAGTTCAACTAACCCCAAAACAAAATTCTTATGCTGTGGTAGTTCTATTAAAGGAAAATATTGAGCTTCTGAGATAGAAGATTTGCCTGAAAGACTCAAAGTGAAACTATCTTCCATGACTGTTTGAAAAAGAATAATCCTGCTTGTCTGATAACTCTTCTTTTATAGTCTTTCACACAAGAATTGGAGACAAAGATGACCACAAATAAATGAGTCAAAATTCTGATATCTTTTATAGTTGTATTTCACTTCTTTCACGTTAAAATATAACATGAGATCTATAGGGGGTTTAAGATCACCAAAACTATCAAAATAAATCACTTTAGAACCTCGTTTTCGATAACATACCCTTTGAGTGCCTTTGTTTTGAAAATCATCTAAGTTAACTATAGCAGATTCGTTATGCCATGGGCCATCAGAAGGTAGATTATTTCTCATGAAAACACCTCGAAAACATGGGATTTGCATCATACGAGCATACTTTATAAGATCATAGTCAGTCAGTGCACGATTTGGCTAAGTTAAATCGAAGTTATTTTTTTTTTTAACTTGACCATGACCGATATGAGGTTTCATAAATAATCCCATTCCAGTTTTATATGGTTTAAGATAGAGACCTTTTCCTAGAGCAATAGCTTCCATAGTTTTATTATGTCTCTTACTTGCTTCATAATTTTTCTGTGCAGCTTTAGCCTCGTTTACTGCTTTAGCTATTCCAGCAGCTCCTCCAGCCAGAGCATCAGTTGCACTTAGTGCTGCGAACAATGGTATGAGAAAAGGCAGAGCGCCATCTATTTTTGATGGAACAGGTAGAATACGTGGAATGATAATTTTTTTCTTACCGCCAACGATCTTGAGAGCTTCACGTGCACCTTTTAAAGCGGACTGTATAACTTTGCGAGAATGTTTACTTGGTTTTAATGATTTTTCACTTACAGTTACTAATTTACTCAATTTCACACCCATTCCTGTCTTTCCTTTTAATTTCATAGCATTTGCAACAACAAAAGCAGTTGCTTTTTCGCTAAGACTTGCATCTTTGGCTCTAACACGCTGCCAAGCTTTATCAGCGAGCTTCATGGCAGCTACTTTTCGATCAGCATTTTTATCAGAATAGGATATGTCATGTTCTTTGCATGCTTGATCAAGTGGATTGATACCTTTATCACCTCTTTTTAGACGCTTTTTCAGTTTTGTTCCGGGACCACAATATTGATATCCAGGAATATGCATTTCAATAGGTAAGTTATTGATTACTTTATCAAGTAACCCTTTACCCTTAGGGTGCTTCTGTGATTTGTGTACGAGCATCTCTCTTCGAGTGCTGATTTACAACTGATGATCAAAATATAAAACAAGCGTTTATATTTTGAAAAGGTCAATCTTAGATTTGACTTTGTAACGTAAACATGGATTTTTTAGTAGTAACATGAGTCTCGATGTGTTTGGAAGAAAACTTGAGGGCTCACAAGTGAGTCGTGGTCTTCGAGGTATTGGATTCAATGTTACATCAGATGGTGATTTTGATTTAGAAAATAAGCGGCTCCGCAATATTGGAGAGGCTAATGATCTAAATAATGCCATTAGTTTGAATTCACTAAAGAATATCCTACAGAAAGAAGTTGATTATTTATCTTCTAAAATTATAGAAGTTGCTAAAGCTATACAAGAATATGAGAACAAAGTTGAAATATATAAAGCAGAAATAGACGAAAAATTAACTTATGTCTATGATATGACTCAACGAAATTTTGCAAATATTGAATATATAATTAAAGAAATGAATAGACAATCGGATATTGCTAAAGTTGAAGTTTAAGATGGAACGTCAAAGAGTAGTTGAAGAGCCAGCTACACAAGCCAGCACGTCGAAGGTACAAGCGAAGAAAATATGACATACGCGGATTAGATGAGACTTGGCAAGCTGACCTTGTAGAAATGATACCTTGTTTTAAGGAAAACAAAGGTTTTCGCTACTTGCTAACTGTCATAGATATATTTTCAAAGTATGCATGGGCTCTACCAGTCAAATCGAAGAGTGGCAATGATGTTACTCTAGCTATGAAGTCAATATTAAAACAAGGACGGGTGCCATAGAATTTACAAACTTACCAAAGAAAAGAATTCTACAATTCAAACTTTTAGAATCTTATGAAAAAGTACAAGATAAATCACTACTCTTCACATAGTAATCTTCATGCAAGCATATGTGAGCGCTTTAATAGAACTTTAAAAAATGCAATGTGGTTAGAATTCAGCAAACAAGGAAGTTATAAATGGTTGGATATTCAGCCTGAGTTAGTGAAAGCATACAATTCAAGAAAACATTGGACAATAGGAATCGAGCCTGAAAACGTTACGAAGATAAATGAAAAAGAAATCAAGAAAAATTACCCAACTGAAAAAAGACCTGTAAAAAAGCCAAAATTCAAAGTAGGAGATAAAGTGCGAATAAGTAAGATAAAACAAGTTTTTGAAAAAGGTTATACACCAAATTGGTCAACTGAAATTTTCACAATAACAAGAGTTGCAAAAACCAATCCTATAACTTACCACGTCAAAGATTATTATGATGAACCAGTCTCCGGCGGTTTTTATGAAACGGAAATTCAAAAGACTATGTATCCAGAAATTTATTTAGTAGAAAAAGTTTTAAAGAAAAGTGGTAAACGTGTATATGTTAAGTGGTTAGGTCTAAGTAACAAGCATAATAGTTGGATAGATAAAAATGAGATTATTTGAATAAGCTAAGATGTATTTTACAACGTATTTTAGTGTAATAAATAAAAAAGAAAAATTTAATTTTATTATGTTCATTAATTTAAGTTATATATATTTATTTTTATTATTGAAATTTTCTTTTTATGATTCAATGTAAATATAATAATAATTATAAGTGGTGGTGATAAATAAAAACAATTGCATAATGTTTAATAATTTTCATTAATTCATATATTCTTATTATGTACAGTTTTTAATAAATAGTTTGAAAAATAATTTGATGTTTATATTTTATTCTTTTATACTTTTCCATACTTTTATATACCTTTCTATACTTTTTCATACTTTCTCTATACTTTTCCATACTTTTTCTATACTTTTCCATACTTTTCCATACTTTTTCTATACTTTTTCATACTTTTCTATACTTTTTCCATACTTTTTCATACTTTTCCATACTTTTCCATACTTTTCCATACTTTTTCATTTTACTACAATTATAAAACATTAAATTACAGTTAATGAAAATTTTGACAATATCGAGAACGTAAATAGTATGTTCGCGAACGATTTCCTCGTCTACTCAATAAAACATTTAAATTTTTCTTGTGATATTCTAAATATTTATGCAATTTTAAGTAAAATCGCCAAACTTCAGCACTATCTTGCCATTCTTTCTTTGAGATCCTTAAGGGAAGCGCTATGAAGGTCACGTGTCCAATACTTGAAAATATAGTATTCGCAAGTTCCAATAACTAAAACAAAAAAAAAAAACAATTCAGATATTTCATGTGTTTGAAAAAAAAAAAATAAAATGAAAATATTAATACTTACAAGCTTACTTCGGGCCCATTTTTCAAGGAGAAGTAGTCCTTCTCTAATTAAACATGCGGCGGCATCCATGTCTTCACAATGTTTAATTTTTAAAAATATATTTCGAATATGGTTCTAAAAAATCAAATTTTTCATAGTATTAATAACAAAACGCTGCCAAGTGCTTTGGCGGAATGCTTTCTCATAGAGCTCTTTGAGTTTTATTAATTTTTTTTATATTTATTTAAATGTGATTTTAATATTAAAAAATTGTCTAACATTAATATTTACTCATATTGTACTTTATAAATTTCGAACATATATGCCAGCTGTTTGCTTTTTCATCATTTATAATTTTATTTTAAATCATCAAGTAATACAAAAAAATTTGTTCTATTGAAAAAATGATATAATGTAGTAATAAAAAGAATGATGACAACAAAATTTCTAATCTTTCTAAAATGCAATCATATTTATACATAAATACAGTTCATATTTATGGCTCTATAAAAAACACTACTCTATGAATACCAATTTTCAATAGCTTCCCGTCTAGTTATACAAAAACATAGATGGTATACAAAATTTGAAGCAAATCCATCGAGTAATTTTCGAGATCTAACTGGTTAAATAAATAACATTTTCTTTTTAAAATTTCTTTTTCAAAATTTTAAAAATGCTCTAAAATTAAAACTACGCTATGAAAATCAATTCTTGAAAATTTACCTTTTTTTGGCAGTCGCAAATAATTTCTCTGCAATTTTTAGAACAAATCTATCGAGTACTTTACGTAGAATAAAGAAAATAAGAAAAGAAGGATCGAAATTTTTTTTTAAATCTATAAAATTCTCTAAAATTGTAACCACCCTAAGAAAATTAGTTTTCAAAAGCTTATTTTTTTCAGACTATAGCGAATTAATTGTATAAAAATTTTGGAGAAAATTTATAGTATGGTTTACGCAAAATAAAAAATAAATGAAAAATAAAAATTTTTTTGAAAATTTTCAAAGTACTCTAAAATTAAAACTGCGCTGAGGAAATTAGTTTTCCAAAGCTTGTTTTCCTCAGACAGTAGCGAATAAATTGCATACAAATTTTGGAGCAAATCTATCAAATGATTTTCGTAAAATAGAAAAAAATAAAAATTTTTTAAAAAAAATTTTAAAAATGCTCTAAAATTAAAAGTGTGCTAAGAAAATTAGTTTACAAAATTTTTTATACTTTTGGCAGTCGAAATTAAGTTCTATTCAAATTTTCGAACAAATTCTTTGAGTAGTTTTTTAAAAATTCTTAAAATGATTCTAAAAAAAACTACGCTAAGAAAACCAATTCTCAATAGCTTCCGCACCAGTTGATCGAAAAATTTAATTGTATGGAAAATTTGAAGTAAATCCATCGAATAGTTTTTAAGATTTTATTGGCTTAATAAATGGATACATTTTTTTTTTTTAATTTCAAAATGCTTTAAAATTAAAACTAAGCTAAGAAAATCAGTTTTTAAAAATTTATTTTATCCGGGCAATCACAAATAATTTCCGTGCAAATTTTGAAGCAAATTCATCGAGTAGTAAACAAAAAACGAAAAATCGAAATGTTAGTCAAAAAACTAAATTCCATGCAAAATTAGAAGCAAATCCATCGAGTAGTTTTCGAGATACAGTTTACTAACTGAAATCATACATCCACACACACACACACACACACACACACACACGCGCGCACACACACACACACACACACACACACACACACACACACACACACACACTCACACATACATTAATGAAAAAATAGAAATAAAGTTTTTTTAACGACACAATGCTTTCTCTATGAGAAAGCAATTGTAATAATAATAAAAATAATAATAATGAATAAAACTTACACGTGCATGTGTCTTTTTTGCTTCATTAATCTCTCTAGCAGTTAGATGGTTACACCTGTTGTATACTTCCAGATTTATGGGTCGCGGCGTGCACTCGGAGTCGTCGATGAAATTAGGATCACTTTCCATTCTTGAATCAATTCCACTACTATCCTCTTCTGTACTGGTATCATATATATCTTCAGGCCTCTGCATCTGTACATATCTACGTGCACGATTTGTATTCTTCTAGATCTGCGTGCAACTCTTTCAAGATTCCTTACTTGAGCTTGCTGGAAAAATTAAACAAATGTTCAAAAGAAATTAAATAAATATAAAAATCAAATAAAATATCAATAAGACAATAAATATGAAATTGAACAAAATGAAATCAACATGAAAATAAATACAAAAATTAAATAGAATAAAATAAATATGAAACTAAACAACACATAAAAAAAAATTTTAACATACCTGTTCTGCAAGACGAAGATCCCTATATAATTCAGGCATTGACGGCAACTCTCTCGTAGGAGACTGTAAATAAAAAGAAAGTAATGATGTTACTAGTTTTGAATAATTATAATAAGAAAAATAATAATTTTAAAATACATACCCGATGTCTATCTTCTTCTTCCTCTCCAGAAGAATAAGAGTCACGGCGTCTACGGAACTCGACTCTTGCAAATTGACGGAATTCGCGCCTTTCTCGCGTTCCTCGCTGCCGTCTATCTTCAGCTTCCTGCGCCCATTGTACAGCATTATCTTCGACCTCTAATCTTACCTGGTACATATGTTCTGCTTCCCCCATAACTTCAACCTTTTCAGGATAGTCGGTTGTAGCTGATGCTACAGCATGTTCCTCCTCTAAACAGGCTGATTCGTTTTTGCGAACTATCCTAAGGTTGTCGAGAAAGTGATTTCTGTCCTCACGTTGATCCCAAACAGGTTCTTCTCGAAGCACTTCAATATGGTTATTTGGATTATTATTATCCATTTTTTTTCTTCTATTTAAAATCTTTTTTTCTTGTGAACAAGAAAAGTTGAAAAATTTTAGAACTGATAAACTATGGCACGTGTCAGAGTTTATATACGAAAATTTAGGCTTTCCGATTTTCTTTTATTAAAAAAAAACCTATGATTGGTGAAAAAAACTTCCCTCTAAAAATTAAACACCTCCCTTAGAGAAATTTCATCCATCCTCCGTTGGGCACGAACACGCCTAAAAATTTTATTTTTATGACCCTTTCAATAAATAACTCTTTTCTGAAAAAAACTTTTGCTTGTGAAATTTCCGATCGCCTGCAAAAAGCTGTTTTTTCTTAAGGAAATTTACACACACACCTGGATCAAGAAAAATATTTAAAAAAAAAAAAAAAGATTTTATTTTTTGCAGTGGTGGGTCTCATATATCTTCTTCAAGCATTCATTGCTTTTTTTTTGATACATAAAAAACAATACAACTGACCCTTCAATAAATAACTCTTTATCTCAAAAAACTTTCGCAAGTCAAATCTTTGACCACCTGCAAAATACTTTTTTCTTAAGAAAACAGATATACACCTGTGAAAAAAGAAATATTTTCGAAAAAGCATTTTCCTTTTTTTTAACAGAGTAAAGCCTCGTATATTTTCTTCTTCAAATAAGGATTCTCTATTTTAAAATAAGAGAAAAGGTAGTTGACCCTTTCAATATATCTTTTTTCTCAAAAAAGATTTTTTTTTACAAAAAGTAAGTTAAGACAATATCTTAGAAGTTAAAAAAAGAATGCAAGTAACCCTTTCAATAAATAACTCTTCATCTTAAAAAACTTTCGCACGTGAAATCTTTGACCCTCCTGCAAGATACTTTTTCTCAAGAAAGCCAACATGCACCTGTGAATATAAAAGAAACATTTTCAAAACAGCATTTTCCTTTTTTAACAGAGTAAAACCTCGTATATTTTCTTCAAATAAGGATTCTCTATTTTAAAACGAGAAAAGAAAAGGTAGCTGACCCTTTCAATGAATCTTTTTTTTCTCGAAAAAAGAACAAAAGATAATCTTTCAAAAACAGTGACTTAAAAAATATAATAGAAGGCAAATTTATAGAGTTGCTTATGTACTATATCCTTAAAAAAAAGGCGCAATTCATTATTTTCATGCACCTGTGACTTAAAAAAGAACACACACAGTGTACTGCATTTAGAGACAGGTCGCCCCTTTCTCTCTCTTCTAAAAGCAAGTAAATTTTCATGCAATGTCAAAGAAAACGCATAGTAGACTAGCACTGCGTAAAAGGTCTGCCCTTTCCCTCTCTTCTAAGAGTAAGTCAATTTTTCTGCGTCCCCAAAATAGAACATAGAGTGGGCGGCGCTCTATCCTTTCCTTAAAAATAAGAAGAGAAAAGGGCTAGCCCTTTCCTAAAAGAAAATACATTTTTTTAAGGAAGGGAAGACTTATACGTATTTTAAATAGACCGGATTGTAACACACTTAGTGGAGAGAGACAAGTGTTTTATCCTTTTTCATTTTTTAAACAGGGGGGAGGAATTCACATGTATTTTAAATGACACGGATTCTAACACACTTGGGGGAGGAGAGGGGGTGTGCTACAATCCGGGTGTGCCAGTATGCCTATAGCCTATCTACTTTTCTAATAATTGTATTCTTCAATTTGAGGGGTTTCTCACTAAAATACTCATAGAAAAACTTTTCCGTACTCTCAAGCATTCTTTAGTTCTCATACTCTCCAATACTCTTTTGGCGAACGCTTTAAGTAAATGAATACGAAAAAGTTTGAAAGAGATTTAATGAGTACGCAAGAGTAAGAATGAGTATTTGTAGAATAGGAATGAATATTGAAAAGTATGCAAGAGTACCAATGAGTATTCAAGAGTACGCAAGAGTACAAATAGAATTTTAGTAATATTGATTTTATTATTTTATTGATTTCGACGATAAGTCATTTTATATCATGTTTGATAAATAGAACAGATCGTAATAGATCTTATTAATATAACGCTGAATTCTGAGTCTTTATCTAACAACCCATCTCTTTATCAATATTAGTTACGTTTACTTAAAAATTATTAATTATAACAAAGTTATAATTAAAAAAGAATGTACTTACATCAATTTATGAAATTTTCGTAGGTAAAACTTTTTCCGACTTTTTCTCAACAGGAGACAATAAAATTTTTCGTCAACTTTATGAAATATTATTACATTTCAATCTAGTGAGGACAAATAACTGGTTTTTATAATATTTTTGTAAAATAGTAATTCTAAAGGTTATATTTTTTCATTTTGCCGAAATTTAATTTTTCTCAACTGCTTAAATTCAACTTTATCCCTTGCATAGATCAACTTTTTAATCCATTTTTCACTAGTAATTAACTTTTGGTAATAAGAATATTTTTTGTTGGGAATGACATGTAATATACAACTTATTTTTTGCCAAACATTATTTTTAATACTTAAATTTCTGATTTTATTTTCTGAAAAGTATTTATTTTTAAATAAAATAAATCGCTACATTTCTTGTTTAAATTTTCACGTAAAGCATAACTATATTTAGAAATAGTTAAATTTAAGCTTCGAATAGTTAATAGATTTTGCCATCGTGCATAAGAAAAAGTTACTTATTATGCTATTATGTTTGGTATAAGCAATATTAAATACCTTATCAAAATTAAAATAAAAATGTTATCGTGTTCAACCGGTAATATGTCGGTAAATAATTATATAAAATAAATAAAGTAATAGTGAAAACTATAAAAATTGTAATCATAAAAAGATATGTGTTTTTATTGGACTAAACTACTTTATTAAATATATAAAAATGCATTTCTATATATCTGTGTATTTTATAATTTAAAAATAGCCCTAATAGAAATTTTGCTAACTAAAATGGTCGATTCATCAATTACTTTTTATTTAGTTTGATATTTGCAATGTAGAAAATTAACTATTACTATTATTTTAATTATTTTAGAATATTACATAAAATATATATATGAAATGTAACCAGTAACATACAAAATATTAATGTATCAGCTTATAATTCAAATTTCCTTTTTATTCACTATATTCTAAACGAATTAATAGTTGGATTTATTTTATTAAAAATTAATGTAATAATCACTTATTTTGAGTAAAATTTTTTTATAATAACATTCAATTTTAAAATAATTGAAATGTTACTTAAAATAATTTCTTACCTTATTTCACAATTTAATAATTAATTATTATTAATTAATTATTGATTGATTATTATCAACCTATTGACTCATCGACCGATCAAGCTTTCGATAGATTCATATATCCACCCATCAACCCATTGATTTATCAACTCATCGACCAATTAATTCATAAATATAACAACCCAAAATAACATAGATTTATATTCAACTCAACTATTTATCAACTTATTGACTTATCATTTCATTAATCCAACGGTCCATCAATGAACCAATCAACTTTTTCCTCTTTAAACGTATTAATCTATCAATCCATTGCCATACATTCGTGACCTTTGAATATCTCACTCAGCTGAGTCCTTTATCAAAAAACTTATTTATTTTCTTTATTATTTCGTAATTTTGTAAATAATTAATTGCATTTTATTATATATATAAAATTTTAAAAATCGATGTTTTAAGTTCTTTCTTTTAACACACACACACACACACACACACACACATATATATATATATATATATATATATATATATATATATATATTGTGTGTGTTAAACATTGTTAAATGATAAATTATAATGAATACAAGAAAATTTATTTTCAAAAAATTACTACAATAACCCCAAACTTATAAAACTTTAAAATAAAAACTCTACCATTTTCAACAATTTTAGTGAGAGCCCCTCGTTAATTTATTTACAGTTATTTCGGATATTTCGATCTAATTTAAAAATGTATAAATATAAACAACCCATATGGAATAATTTATGTGAAAAACTGTAAAAAAGAAAATTGTAAAACTGTTAAAAATGTGGAGACATAAAAAGTATTTAAGTATACTAATTTTTTACATTTACGTATTCAGTTATTTATTCTGTTTTTCATTATTTACAATTATTTACATTATTTACAGTTTTATAATTATTTACAATTATTCATAATTATTTACAGTTATTCATAATTTACTGTTTTTACATTTTCAAAAATTTTGAATTAGTGGATAATGTTATTAATAATTATTTATAATTATTTATAGTTATTTACAGTTATTTACAGTTTTTTACAGTTATTTACAGTTATTTATAATTATTTACAACTATTTACAATTTTCCATAGTTTTTTACAATTATTTACAGCTATTCACATTTTTAAAAATTTTCGCCTATATATAAAATTATTGAATGAATTTGTGATAATTTTCGAAAATGTAAATAACTGCAAATAATTGTAAAAAACTATAAATAATCGTAAATAACTGTAAATAATTGTGAAAAAAGTGAATGAATGTAAATAACTGTAAATAAATATAAATAACTGCAAATAAGTGTAAATAACAGTTAATAAGTGTAAATAACAGTTAATAAGTGTAAATAACAGTTAATAACTGTAAATAAGTGTAAACAACAGTAAATAATTGTAAATAATTGTAAATAACTGTTATTTATGTCTCAATTCCCACATTTTTTAACACTTTTCTACAATTATTTACAGTTATTTACATTTATTTACATTTATTTACAGTTATTAACAGTTATTTACAATTATATCCAAAAATTATTTCCATATGGGAATTATTATTTATCTCCAGCCTAACTGGAGTTTACAGTTATCTATTATTTACAGTTTTCAATATTTTCTCATAATCATTTATTTATTCACAGTATTGTTCTACTTTTACAAAATAATTTTCATACAAGGTGATAAAATATTTTACTATAACACTGAGAGAAAATTCATGCTAATAGAGCATGCGAACTGCCATCTATGCGAGCATATAAAACATTGATACAAATATGACAGGCCGTGAGAAGCTCTATTAGTATTGGATTACCTTATACTAAAAAAGATGGTATGGAGAGTAACTAAAGCATGAACGGCATTCACTGATGACTCGCGTGGTATACTTCGATGACTCCCCACTCTCATATCCTTTGTTTGCTGGAATCGCCTCCTCTTTTGGGTGGCGACGCGAGCAAACACGGCTGGTCTATACCCAAAATTATGTTGCAGATTTCTTTAACGTATTTTCGTAGCGTGAATCTTTTATTTCTTTTCTTTTTTTATGAAGGGAGATACGTTATAAATATAACCTGTTAAACTTTTTAACTTTAAATAATTAATTTTTAACTTAAAATTTAATTATTTTAAACCGCTGGGGGCAGATGAGCATGTACGATTTTACGCCAGAGATATTTCGGAGTAGCGTTGGTCTAGTGCGTAACGTTCATGCTTTTCCTTTTGAGTACGCGAGTTCAACTCTCGGCTAGGGTCACTTTTTTTTTTAATTTTTTTTTTATTGTTTTAATATTTTTTATTCCTTTTTATATTTATTTTTTTTTAGATTTTGTATTTTTTTAATAATTTTAAAATTTAATTTTTCACAAGTACGCTTGTTTTTTTCAATGAAAATTTTTTAAAAATAAATTATTCTTTATAGGTAGTAATTACAAATATTGATAAATAAATAATAGTGATGTTTATTTTATAATAGTATAGTTTAATTTATTTATAATTTAGTTTATAAAATTTACAATAAATTACAATAAATAAATAAAACTGAGGTATTATTATTTATGTTATAATATATATTGTATATTGAAATATGTTTATAAAGACAAAATTGAACTATAGTATTGTAAATATCACTATTATTTATTTATTAATATTTTAAATTAATTTCTATATGAAATAATTTATTTAAAAATATTAATAAAAAAAACGAGCATATTTTAAGTAACTTGTGAAAAAATAGATTTTAAAATTAATAAAAAAATAGAAAATAAAAAAAGCAATAAAAACTATTGAAATAATAAAAAAAAAAGTTTAAAAAAAGTGGTTCTAACCAAGAGTTGAACTCGCGTACTCAAAAGGAAAAGCGCGAACGTTACGCACTAGACCAACGCTACTTCGAAATATCTCTGGCGTAAAATCGTACATGCTTATCTGCCCCCCAGCGGTTTAAAATAATTAAATTTTAAGTTAAAAATAAATTATTTAAAGTCAAAAAGTTTAACAGGTTATATTTATAACGTATCTCCCTTCATAAAAAAAGAAAAGAAAAGAAATAAAAGATTCATGCTACGAAAATACGTTAACGAAATTTGCAACATGATTTTGGATATAGACCAGCCGTGTTTGCTCGCGTCGCCACCCAAAAGAGGAGGCGACTTGAGCAATAGAAGAATGCCATAGTTAGCAGTAAAGAAAGAATAGTGGACAAGCCACGTTTACTTCCTTCACGTCCCATGAGAGGATACAGCGCTAGCTATCGATGGATATTAGAGTGGGGAGCTACTAAAGCATGTAAAAAAACAGTTTTTGGATAGCACAAACCTCGTAAGAGTAGATGGCGCTGTTATTAAAGCATAGGATATTACTTACTAACTTTGGATACGTAGACTACATGCTCTATTGGCATGAATTTTCTCTCAGTGAAGATAATATATTGTTAAGTGACAAAATTTTCGCCTCCTAATTTTCTTTATTTACCTATTAACTCTTAAATTTATTCTTTTAATTTATTACAATGATGAAAAGAAATAGGTCTTAAAAGTATCAAGGCCAATTTCTTTTCACACTTTTATCAATTTTCCAAGAAGCCAAGCTCGATCGTTGACGGGAGCCTTCGCTTCGTCTCCACTCTTTCTCTACTTCGTTGAGTTGAAGTGGGGACTTAGCGTCGATTCCCATGCATAAGACGGGTGAGAGCAACGGAGAGAGAGAACTACCTTTCTCTGTCTTCGCGCTCTCCCCCACAACAATTAAAAACGTTTGAAGCTGGCTTGACGAAAGATTGTCAAGCGAAGAAATTTTTTTTCTAGAGAGACGCGCGTGACCAGGCCTAAGGGCAGGTGTGCTGCAGCCCGCGAGGTTGCAGACACTAACTTCAAATTTTCTATTGTTCGTTTTCGGTTTTGCTTTTCGTTTTTTTTTGTTGTTCTATTTCATTCATAGGGGTAACTTTTGTATTAAATTCATTGCGCAAACTAGTGTGTTGACTTATTTATTTATTTAAATTTTCTTTTTCGGATGTTGCTACACTAAACATCGTTTAACCGGGATTAGAGTCGAGAAAACTCGCTTGTCGTGTTTTGAGCGGTATAGTGCAGTGTGTTCGCGTATTCACGATTAGTTTTTTTGGGTGCCTATCCGGAGCAGCTTGGAGAGTCCAGGAAAGCCGGCAATGCTGTGCCAGCCGGCCCACACTTTATAAATTACAGATAAGTACCCAAGTTCATAAATAGTTCATTTTTCTTCATGTTGTAATTCGTTAAAAAAAGAAAATAATAAACAGAAAGGACAAGTGTCATAAAAAGACATATCCGAGGGTAAAGCATGCAAGTTGTGATGATATAATGAGTGCAAGCATGATTTTATTCTGATTGAAATTTTTCGAATTTTTTATACCATTAATAAACATGTTAAAGTGTTATAAAGACTCATTAATCATCAAAATTTACCAAAAATTTCTATGTAAAAGGTGACGGTTATAAATCTAAGTTAACTGATAGGCTTTTGAATATTTTAATTTACACTCATTCCCGTAAATAGAATAAGAAGCAGATTTCTTGTTAATTGTAGAGTATTCATGAAATTTTACAATACAACTTTTCAAAAATAGATTGTGCGATATGAAGTATTAAAAAAAATTACAAAAATTTTTACTAATAAAACAGTGAGGGTTTATAAGCAAGGATTTTCATATAATAAATTTCCAGATTCACGAGATAATGAAATTTGCAAATCAGAAAAATAAGAGGATTTTTAAATTATGACATAAGCATTAAATAAATGATTTATTTAATGAATAGCATGACTAATTATGACTAAAGAAAAAAAAATTTAATCAAGTGAAAAATGTATTTGAAGTATTTTCTTTTTTTTTATATAAACTGCAGAAACGAAGTTAATAATAAAGAGAGATCTACCACTGTATCGATTGTAGTATTAGTTAGAAAGATTTTGCTTTGTCTCAATTAAAGTTAAACTAAAAAGTGAAAATTGTTTTTCTTTTATCCTGCCGTTTATTCCATTGAGGAATTTCGTTAACCTTACCTATTTAATTAAACAATAATAAAAAACCATATACAGTTAAGTAATGGGTAATTTAATGAAGTATAATTGGGTTGGTTTCTCGATTTCAGAAGGTAAATAAAAGTAAGTCGTTGGCGGCGGGGTTTGTTAAGGGAGGTAAAACTCTTTAAGGAAGACCCCGCCTCTTTACACTGGCGCCCATTACGTTGGGGCACCGATCAAAGGATGACCGGGGTTTTGCCTAAATTTTGGCAAAACTTTAGTTATCTTGCATGAAATGCTGGCTCGGTGAGAGCTTAACGGTGAGTGCCCCGCGACCCGACGGAAGAAAAATATCAGCGATATAATAGATGTAAGTGCGTAAATTTAAGAAAGAAAAATGATGAATGAATTTATTATTATTATTATTAAAAAAAAAAAGAAGAAGAAAAAAAAATTTTTTTGTTGAATTATTAAAGTTAATTCATAAAATCAATGGATAGCCGTGGTTTTATAAGTTCAAATATATTTTTCTTTTGCCTGTTTATTCTTTTCAAACATATTGATTACAAAGTTTCTAATTGCGTGAAATTCTATATTAAAATAGTTATAATAATCTCGTTAGTCTAATCTCATTTTTTATATAAAACGATATTTCATAATATTCATTAGTGGAATTCTAATGTACATTTAGTATTGTATTTCACTAATATGTAATAGATTTTTTCAATTATTTTAAACGAATTTTTTTTATTTTCATTTATTGTGTCATCTCATTTTCGAAAACAATGTTATATTTTAGTAGATGCAGCTGGCACGTTATCTTTTTAAATTTGGTTTTTTTATTTATCATATCCGCGATTCAATACTGTTTTCGGGTTTTTGGTAATAAATTCGAAATATCCTTAACTTTTATTAATATTGCCTGCTAAAAATTAAATAATAGTTACATGAAAGATAATTATATTGAACAAAATATTTATTAGTGATATATTAACCTTTTGAATGCGCAGTTTGAAAATATCATAAAAATAACATAAATTTATAGGAAAATACTTTTAACCATAAAAATACTTTTAACAGGAATTGATAGCTTTGTGGGCAAACAAAATATTTTACCCATAATTGGTTAATTTTACTATAATAATATTTAGTTTCCAATTTACAATGTTACATCTATTAATATTTAATTTAATTTGTTATTAATGTTGCTTTATAATATCTACTAAAATTTTAAACTAAAATCTGTTATATCTTGTCAGAATTTATTTTCAATACGTGTAAGCCCAACCCATTATAATGTTTGGTTTCAAAGTTAACACTTTTTAAATTGTCGGTGCATAATTATCTCAAGCATTCCAAGCATTACCTTGTTAATGAGTTTTTCTCGTCATTCAACATTATTATTTTTTTCTTCTCCAAACATAATAGGTTTTTCATTTAACCGTAATTATATTAATTATGAAACTTACAGCATTTCTAAACGTTATTGTCTAAATGTATTAAGAAATAACGATTGCATTGTTTAAAATGATTTTAATTATAATAGTTTTACTTTTGGATTTTATTTGTGACATAAAAAAAAAGAAACAAATAGGAAGTATAAAGGAAGTACGAAATTGTACATTCTAAAAATCTAACATTTAGCGTTGAATAAAATATTGCTCGAATCAATCAGTACATTGATATGAATGCGTTGATTATAGATTGAATTGAAAGCCATGTCAGTAAAAGGGCGTGTATTTATTGCGTTGAAAATAAACTAAAATATTTGTTAAATTTAAAAGAAAATTTCGCATCCCGTAGATCGTAAGTAGCGTCTGAAACAGCTCGAAAAATTTTCGAGCTGAAGAAGAAAAAAAAAAAGAGAAAAGTTATTTTCTTTAACATAGAATTGCGAATTTTCAATTCTCGTTGAAATAGGTTCGAAATTCGCAAGTACAAATTGAACAGTTTTAAGAAATCTAAAGTTGCTAATTTGATTTGAACAAATCTTAAAGATTTTTTTTTTAGAGAAATAAATTCCGGGCAATGTCCGGAATGTTCTCTCATGTTAATATTCACGAGTACTTTTGATTGCTGCCTCAATTTTCTTTTTCTAGTATGATCGGGACTCGAACCCACGAGCCCGCTGTATTAGTTAAAAAAAAAAATTTTTAAATAACGAATTTCAATATACACATATCTCATTATATAATATACATATATACATACATTTATATTTAATCAATATGTATTTTCTCTTTTTTTTTTATCCCCAATTATAGCCATATCGGCTATTGTGAAAGGGTGTGAAAGGTGATGAGTAGGCCCATCACTTAGTAACTGCCGGAAACAATAGTTCGATCAAGATAGGCCGCGACAAAACAAAGGGGAGTGAACGAATTGGGATCTCCCCTCGTTCAAAACACTTTTCAGGTGGACCAGGATTATTTAAATAAATTATATACCGCGTCGGGAATATTAAAATAACAAATAATAAACCTCTAAAATATTTGCCTCCGTTCGTTAACTGGCGCTAAAATCGCGAGCTGACCCATTCAAAAATAATAAAAAAAATTTTTAATCAAAAAGTAACTAGCAACGAAATAATATTCTGACCCAACCGCGTCCGCGAAGGAATCATCATGAGTGATTCCGAAAATTTCCTTAATTATGAAATACTCGATTTTCCCTAAAGTGGAAAATTGAGGCAGAAATCAAAAGAGTGTTTCCGCAAGGGAACAAGAATTTTTTTTTGTTGTTTGTTTGTTCGTTTGTGACATGGAAAAAGAAATTTGTTTCAAAAAGAAGAAAATAGAATTCAAATATTTTTCTTTAAGCAAGCTTAACAAAATTTTACTTATTAAATAATCGATTTTTCCGTGCGATAAGGTAATTTGGAGATAAACATGGTAAATGACAAGATCAAAAGATCATGCCATTAAGATAATACATAGATGCGAATTTTAAATAAAAACCGTTATTTATAAACTTTTATTAGCGTAAAGATAATAAAAATAATATTTAGGAAGATTCGGTTTACCTGCTTGTAATGCGAGGGTTCAAGGAAAACCCTAAGTCTATAGTATTAGAAAAGAATTTTCTCTTTCTTAACATAAAAGAGATTTTCGTCTAAACGGCTAAATAAAGCCATAAAATGAGGAACATATTTACACTTCAGAAAGTTTTCCCTCTGGAGGTAGAAGGTTTTTTTTTTGGGGTAACCTATTATATAAAATTTACAAAATCCTAAACAATACGATCTACGAATTACTCAAGTTTAACAAATTGGATAATAAATTTTTCGCACATTTCAGTTAACTTAAATAAATGAAATAAGTCGTAAGGATATTCAAATGTTGGCACAATAAGTTAAATAATATCCTATAAAATTACTAAAAATTAACCATTTTAAAATTCTCTTTTCGCAAAAACTGAAATTGTAAATGTTAAAAATTTTTTTTTTAAGGAAATCACCTTAAAAATAAATTTTCTTTGAATTAATTAAAATCAAATTTAAAATCGTACATGCCCAATAAAGATCAGTAAATTCGGAATGTTCACATTAACACAAAAATACAGAAATTCAACAATAGTAATCATTGAATAAATTGAATAGAAAAATTTGAAAATTAAAAATAATACGTAATTTATCAGTTAGTATGAATAATCAATTTTAAATAAAACTTGCAATTAATTAATATTGAAGTTTGTATTATTAAAAACTTTGGAAAATTTTTCAAAATTAATTAACTTAGAATAAATTCGAATTAAAAAAAAATGTTCTCTTTAGTCAACCGTGTGAACATTAACAAACGTGTTGCTTATCGTTAATGTTATGGCGTCATGCAGTGCATGTGCAGTAAATCATAACGTATTTTCACGTAGCTTCGTATAGCTTAATATACAGTTACATCCGGTCGACTGAAAAATAAAAATATCAAATTCTAGTTTGAAGTCTAAAAGAAAAATATCCCATTACAAAATTATTCTGGTTACTCAGAACTAATCTTTGTTGGTCTCACAAGAGTCAGCAAATAATAAAAAGCGTAACCTAAGAAATTAACTTCGAGATAAAGCAAATGGGATCCGAACACACGCAAACGTAAGCGTGTTTAAAAGAATATTAAATAATGTATTTTAAAAAATTTTTTTTTTTTAAATCTTTACATATCATACTTTTCAATTAAACCTTTTTCATTTTCTAAAATCTATAAAACTTGTTTAAAATTTTAATTAATTAACCAATGCCCGCAAACGTCCTTTTCAATAATTAAACTTTGAAATTATACAATAACAAGGCAATCAAATAATCATAAACTGTTGCAGTTGCCATGTTTTTCGTTAATAAACAAATTATTATTATTAATTAAACAATAAAATCGTTAAAAAAAAAAAAAATTTTTTTTTAAGAAATAAAATAATAGTTAATTTTAAAATTAACATACTTTTGCTAAACAAGACTCATAAAATCATATTATGGTTGCTTGGAAAGGGATTTTACTCTTGTTCCAGAGGAAAAAAAACTAAAATCCATTTATTTTCTTCTATTTTTACAGATTGTATTATTACAAAAAATAAAAAAATAAAAAAATAAATATCTTAAATATCTAGATTATGAAAATTATACTGACATTTTTGAGTACTGCTTAGGGTAATAACTCTTATAAATGTACCCTTGAGCCTCCGCATTATAAAATACAGGTAGTAGGTAGGCAGGGACAGTAGGCGTAACTATTATAAACGTATAATTTTAGCTGTAGCCTAGAGATTCTGTGTAGAAGCATATAGTTTTTTTTGCAAGCCTTCAGTAAATGCCGTTCAAAATAGTATAAAAAAAATTTTTACAAATAATGTAACCATAAGAGAGAAAATTTTTCTTCTTTTTCTCGAATTTTTAGTGTTATATACCAAAACACTATCTTGAGGGGAATGGGTCCCTTCGCTCTAGTGGGAGAGAGGCCCTGTGAAAGTCCTAAATTTAAACTTTCGAATATAACTTTCTAAATTAAGTCTCTTAAAGCTTAAGCCTTAACAAAAATAAATATGACCATAATGACTGCTAAAATAGTTGCAATCTATTTGAATAAATAAAATTTAATAAAGGAAGTAAAATTTCTAAGACCTATATTACATGCCTAAACACAGTTAAACTAAATAAAAATTACTAAGTATAATTACCACACGTGGGAAAATAACTTGTAAATATTATTGAATAAAGCATTTTATGAATTAATTATCAGTAAAATAAATAAAGTTTCGTCATAAGTTATTTTTTTTTTTAAATAAGTTGTTTAAAATACTGTTAAATAAAAGATGTAAAGAAAAGAATAAACAATGTGTTAATTTTAAACTTTAAAAAAATTACGTATAGCTATATTCTCAAAATTTCGGAAAAAAATGTCTCAACACTGTGAATAAATAACATTTTGTTAAACTATAGTTAAAACCTTTTTGAATAAAATATTTTAAAAGGAAATTACCGAAAGCAGTTAAATTAAACTATAAAGTTACAAAATAATAATGTTAATATAATAGTAAAATAGTTAAAACTACTATTTACACTTTTAAAAAAAATTTTTCTTTAATAAGTTGCAGTCGAAACATAATAAAATTCAAAGTAATACACTAAAAAACCCAAAAATAATTCAAGTAAAATGTTACAACAATAACTCTAATTTATTAATAAAAAGTGAAATTATTTTTGAACAAAGTTGTAAAATTTTTACATCAAAATAATAATTATAACTAATATAAATAATATTAAATAAAAAGACATCAGTAAATTGACAAAGATCATAATTGTTAAAATTCAAAATAATATCCTGAAAAACCAAGTAAGCGTAAAACGTACTTGCTTTCAAACAGTGAGACTGTGTTTCTCCGCGCGCGATAACACACATTGCAAGCTCTTAGTTGAAGTATACGTTGCATGTGCTAGCGTGCTCTGTAGGGCAGCCCGAGTCTGAAGCGAAGTGACGTCATGCTGGCTTGTGCATAGTACGCTCTAAGCTTGAAAGCATTTTTTTTGCTTCACCGAATATAAATGAATGATGCTTGAAATCTTTTGCTTTTAAAATAGAACTGTTTTTCTACATTTTCTTTATTTTTGTCATAATAATTTAGTTGATGAATTTTTTTTTTAATTAAATATTTACACTATTGTTATACTAAAAATATAATCTAACTTGAAAATAACTTAATTATATATATGATTCATTATTCGCGTAATAAGTTGAATTAGCTTTAGATTCAATTAAATCAATTCTTTTAATAAATCCAAAATCTTAGTTTATAAACGCAATAATTATTAATAAACCCTATAATAATAATAAAAGTCAGATTATTAATAACAATAAAAATAAATTTGTGAAGAATGAGTATAAAAATTGCAACCATCATTTTTATTTTTAATTAAATAATTGAATGTTATAAGAAAATGATTAATAGTTATTGTTTAACTTTAATTCTGTATAATTCCACTAAAATTTTTTGTACAGCGTCTTCAGTATCCAGTAAATGACTTTAAAATAAAAGCTTAAAAGTTATTTTCCAAGTGTGTTATCGTCAATTCTTCTAGTAAAATTAAATATAATTAAGTTTGCATAATAACTTTTAAGAAACAACATTAAAATTTAGAAATAAAATTGTTCGCTAAATGTATTTCCAAAAATTTTAATCTCTCTTTTATAAATAGTAAATGATTTATATATTACAAAAACTGTCTTGTTTTAATAAACACATGATTTTAAAAGTTAAAAAAAAAAAGAAAAACTAAAACGTCTCCAAATCAAAAGATTTCCCTTCCGAGCCTAATTAGTCAAATAAATCACGTAAACAAAAAAATCTATTATTATTACTAATAATAAAAACTAAAATTTTTCTTTTTACCTTGTATAGCAAATAATTCATTTTATGAAAATATTAATGCGAAACCAAAAATCTTGACACCAAAGAGGATGTTAAGGATAAAAAAATCTGTAATTAAAAACGTTAAGAAATTTTAGCGCGTTCACACGGCGGCAATTGGACACTGGAGTGAGGGGTGCTCATCCTCACCAAGAGTTAAATATAAAACCGTTTTTCCTACTAAATCACGGCCGAATACAATTGGATACTTTCTTATCTGACTAAACTCAATGCTTTTACACGGGTTAATACTAGAAATCTGCGAGATGCGAATAACTGACTAAAATAATGAAATATATACTTGACACACGTAAATTAGTGTCTATGCGATTTGCAGTTAGGTTTATCACGTAAAAATTTATAGTAAGCAGGTAACTAACCTATTGCAGGCATGATGAGAAAGTCTTGTCTCGAAGTTCCTAAATTATTCTCTTTTGAATTTTTCTTTATCTACGTATTTTCTGTTGACGTTTCTTTTCCATCTAAGGTGCTAACCTTGTCCTCGGAGAAAAACGCCAGCAATGATAAATTAACATATTTTCAAATTACTCCAAATGAATTAACTTTCTCTTCATGCAAGCAAAAATGGAAAGTTTAATAGAATACAAATTAATAATATTAAATACGTAAGCTATAGTAATGATGAAAGATCCGAATTTAAGAAAAATCTGAAAAACAATACGATTCATACAAAGGTTAATCCAATTATTTTAAAAATAAATTGGAATTAAAATTAGTCTAAAACTATTAGATTTAAGATAAAAGGGTGCATGCAAACTTGCTTGCAATAATTAATAAATTGAACATGAAAATTTAGATCAAATGCGAAACTTTAAATAACTAACGAATTATCCGTAAAAATATATATATAAAATGCTCGCCAATTCGCAAGCATTTATCTAATTATTTAATAAACAATAGCAATTGGTATGATTAATAAATCAGAATAAGCTAATGAACGGCCAATTCTCATATTTAAAATCAATTTTGTTTAAAGTTCAATTACATCATTAACCTTATGCGTAAGAAGTGACGACGTGAATAAAATCTAAAAATACTAAAAACCAATTTGATAATGAAATTTTAAATTTTCTATGCTGAATTATGACCATGCAGCAAGAAACTTTTGCTAAAAATAAAAATAAACTCTATCTTGAAAATTTTTAATTATTTACGAAAATTAAAACTAATCTAAATAATTAAATAATATCAGTTATTCTAAATTTCCGCGCTAAAATTAAAATCACCGTAATATATATAATAAATCTCTGTTCGATAAAATCTTTAAAACTACCTACATGGTAACAGAAATCTGCAGTTATCCGTTACCATCCGGGAGAAATAACTTATGGTAACAATCTATAATCAATGACATTTATGGTAACTACAATTTAAACTTAGTATTTAGCACGGGATAATAAATTTTAAATTTTCAACTAAATAATTCAACTTTAACTATACTAATATGATTAGTTGATTTAACTACTAACTTTTTCTTTGAATTATTTCTATACATTGTTCTCAGTTTTATTCTCGTTTAGTTAAATAAATTAAAAATTACAATCAAAATAACTAATAATTAACCTAACTACTATCTATTTTTCAAGTTTAAATTTTTTTTTGTTGTCTGTTTTGTTTATGAAATTATTGCACAATAGATAACATAATTTACCTATATACAATAAAAATAACTAATTTACAAAATCAATATTAAAATATAATTCAGAAGTGAATACTTAAACAATAGAATAATAATAAATGATCAAAAACTAAAAAAAAAAATATATAATGTTCAAATATTTACATTCATAACTACGTCGTCCTGTTAAATAGATACTAATAATTAAATATATTCATAGTTAACTCCCTATTTAATATAATTTCGAGATCAAAATTAAAAACCATTTCAAAATGTTTTAAATCAACTGCAACTTGTGCTTATAGTTAGTAATAATCGGTACAATAAATTAAATTATTATTACACTTTATCTAATTAAATTTCATACTTTATAATATTAAGAATTATAGTAACTTTTTAGACTACCATAAAAACTTAACGTTTTATGTTAACAACGTTAACTTAAAATTTAATGCTGCAGGCCGGAATTTTGTTTCAAAAAAAAAAAAAAATAGAAATGTAATGCGATTTTTTTTAACGTAACTGTCTTTCTCACGTTGTCACTTAAAACGAGTAAGGCAATAAAAATGCAAAGAGTCGTACTAATCATGTACTTTTCTCGTAGTAATACAACTAGTATTTTAAATATTACCGAAATAAAATATATCGTCGTAGATATGTTAAATAAAACCGCGTATACGAATTGCTATTGTACGAAATAATATTTATAGATATATTTAAGTAAATACTTTAATGCAATTTCGTGAGTTTCAGGTGAACATGATCAACCTATCCAACTCGGAGGGGATTTTCACGCTTATTTCAATAATAATTAACAGGTATGCATATTTCGGTTAATATGCATCCCAATCAATTTAAATTTAAGGCATGAAGTAGAAATAATCCTAGTAGTATATTAAAATAATAGTAGTCTAATTGCTAATGCTAAATCTAATAATTCCGAATAAATTTTGGATCGGAGTCACAAACAATAAATTTTTTTTGTGGAAATATAGTAATATTTTTCTCAAAATCATACTTACAAACTAAAACGTATCTGCTGGCGGATATGAAACATAATTTTTCCTTTAATAAAAAAAAAAAAGAAGAAGAAAACAATTTTATTTTTCAACCTAATAAAACTATTTACATAAATAAATTTTTGTAAATTACTAATAAATAAAAGCTGCTTTATTTCTAAAATCATAAAATTCAAAATCCGGTACCGGTAGTTTAAAAAATTATAGTCATAAAGTAGGTTAGGAAATATTTGACTTTCCTGGTAGTGGGCAGATGGTCCACGCACGATGGCTTATAGGACATGACTGATCACCATGTTCTATCATAGAAAGAGCAACCATGGTTAGTCGAATCAGATGTGCGACTCGAGTATAATGCGAAAAACTACGAAATGAATACAAATTGAATTAAAGAATAAAAAAATGAGATACAAAATTGAATACAAATGAATTGAACATGAATGCCATCCCGATGCTTTTTGTTAAGGTCGTGAGATGATGATTATTACCGGATGCTTTTTGTTAAGGTCCGATGACTAAATAAAAAAATTACAAAATGAAGAAATATGAAGAAAATCGCGTAGCTTAATCTCGTATACTATTTGTGATTACTCACGGTAGTATAATTAAGCCGTCGGGTACGCGCTGGGGAGTACAGATGCAATAAGCATACCCTGGCCGGTTGATATTCGAGCGCTATTTGTGATCAACCACTGTAGCATAATTAAGGCGTCGAATGCATCGCAAGGGAATACAGATGCCCACAGCATACGCTAATAGTAGAACTAAAGCAAAATAATTACAAATACAAAAAGAAAATAAAGGTAAAATAACAATGAAAATATGATACAATGAAATGAATATACATACCAAAAAAATAAGGGAAAATACAAATATTTTCCACTGCTTCTGTTGATTCCAATGAAACGTCACTGTATAGGACGGGAGCTGACTTGACCAACATACAGTGGAACGTGGTGGAAATTCTCGATGTACTGTGGTATCTAACGTCACCGTATGGGGCGGAAGCCAGGTATACAGTGCAATATTTCCTATAATAAGGGGGGATACACATACGGTTTTTACGCGGGAAAGGTTTACTGACGCAATCATCAAATAGCTTTGAGGAATTTAACATCCTGTTTAAGGGTGGAAGCCAAATTTGCATTGTTGTTGATGATTGCCCAAAGTAGCCATTTCAGGGTTACGAATATGAAAATAAAATTTTTTTTTCTTCAACTTATAGGGGGAACCGTAGTGAAATATTACAATCGAAATACAATGAAATAAAAATATACTATTATAAAATGAAAATAATGATGAACAAAAAATAAACTACGACAAATAACAATAAAGAAAACAAAAGTGTACTGAATCAAAAGAACTACACGAAAAATATATACATTAGATAAATAGTAAAAGAAAAGAAAATCTTGTACTAGACGTTCAAGATAATTACGAAATAAAATTACTTCAGAAACTAATTTTAGAAAGTAATAAAGCAGCGCTGTCCATTATTACATAAAATGAATAAAATTAAATTTTTTTTTTAGAATCACCATGAAGTTTTTCTCACGATAAATAAAGATTATAAAATATCATTTTGCTTGAAAGTTTCGTTTTCATACTTTTATCTAAAAATGTGACTCCGACACCAAAAACTGCAAACGCAGAATCTACTGTGGCCAATGAAAAAAAAAACGGCTAAGCAAACTAAAATTTGATGCGTTCCCATGAAATAGTGCAACTTCAGGGAGGGGATTAAAAGAAATATAATATTAATTTAGTTAATCTAAGGCAAACCTCGAAAGAGAGGGTACCTCTCCCATTAGTTTCATAAGTATATAAGCCACCTGGACAAGACAACGCGCATCAGTCTTGTTCCAGAAGCAACACAGTAACTTTTAACAACTTTTTATAATTATCATAAACCAAGATAGTTAATGAGTGAATAAGTTTCGGCGTTCAAAGTAGTAGGTATAAAGTGTTAGTGTAACACCGTCTAGAGAATTCAAGTTTGACCAAACTAGGAAAAACCTAGGTAAAATCATTTTTTTTTTATTTTTACTTATTTTTATACATATACACTGGGTATGCTGCCATCATACAAAAATAAGAATAATTTTATTTACGGTTAATTAACTTATTAATGTAATACTACTGTTATATATTAATCTATTTAGTAATTTTTTTTATTTTATTATAAATTGTCTTTATTATCATTCAAATTAATTTTAATAATTACGTGTTCCAACATTAATTCCCTATGATGATACGTGTTCATCCAAGCGGCGCAGATTAATCCGAAAACAAGCAAGTCAGTCTTAGCCTTCGATAAACGAACATAGCGAATTGATTTCGATATTATCATTTAAATAACTTACTACTCAATGAATGTTATTAACAAATCTTTTCAAAGTTAATGTAAAAGATAAAATTATTGATCATATTTACCTTTAAACTAGTTCATAAAAACTAGTTGCGTAATCTAATTTTGACGTATTAGTCAAAAATTTTCTAACTAAATCTAAGTTTTTGTCATATTGTAAGTTCGCCTAAATATCACGCTCACTTTAGTTTACGAATATAAAAATATTAAACACTCCCACTTTACTCCTTCCCGACGGGTCGAGATCAACCGCTAAACACTTACGTGTCGGTGCGTAAAGCGCACAACAAAAATTCCGCTTCTTTTCTAGTTTTTTTTGTTAAAACTCAAATTGCTTAATAATCAATTCATAAATGATTTCACGAACTTCTCCTTTCATAATTCCTATCCAAAATACCTATTTTATCTTTAATTCTCTGAATCCTTCCTATGAACTATCAATAATGTAAAATATAAAACTATATTTAATTTTCATAATGGTACGGCCATCAGTAGTGCTGTCAATCAGCAGCTAAATCCTCACAACTCTCTTTAAACCGGATGTTCAGGTAAAATATTTTTACATATTTCTCGGACATTTGTTTTTCGTAAAAAAAAAAAAAAAAAAAACATATACGGTGAAGAAATATAAACTATTGATCAAATTCATAATAAATACCACAATTCTAAATAGTCTTCAATAC
The DNA here is from genome assembly GCA_017163975.1 of Anastatus disparis. Classification (NCBI taxonomy): domain Eukaryota; kingdom Metazoa; phylum Arthropoda; class Insecta; order Hymenoptera; family Eupelmidae; genus Anastatus; species Anastatus disparis. The sequence continues at coordinate 121,895 of JAFFSR010000320.1, read as the reverse complement.
TAAACGATCCCGTTGAAACCTCCTAAAATTCCTAATAACTATTTAATTCTTCTCCGTACATTACATTTAAAGCTTGTAGAGTCGTATCTCTTTTGCCATTCGCAATCGATAACGATTAAACAATTGATTTAAATTATATCCGTTTATAACAGTCTATAGAAAAATAATAACTCCAACTCTACTCTATACTTAAGTAAATTTCACCTCTTATTAGTTAATTTATTGTATTTTCTAAATAAATTAATCAGTCTCTAACTCTTCTCAAATTATGGCATTTAAAGCTTATAGAGTCGTATCTCTTTTGCCATTCGCAATCGATAACGATTAAACAATTGATTTAAATTATATCCGTTTATAACAGTCTAAAAGAAAAATCACTCTAACTCTACTCTAGACTTGAATATTTCGCCTTTTTAAATATCATTGGTTTAATATTCACTCTGACTAGGATTGATTGTCGGGGACGACAATAAACTTAGTAAGGGGGGGAGGTCAACGGGTGACTTACTAAATTATTTAGATCAATGTAGTAATAGTTTCCTTTTGTGTGTAATACATTATTAAACTTCTGATAAACTTTTATAAACTTGTTCTAGACTATTAATAAATATTTCGTATGCACCATTTAATCCTGGTGTATCGTATCAGATTCAACTATTTTACTCTCGGGTTAACCCTTATTAATTTTGTGTAATTGACAATTTTGTGAACTTATTCTTCTATTTCTTCAGGATTAAGATAAGTTCAGAATTGTAAAGGAAATTTATTCTAATCTTTATGTATCGCTCTTAAACTATTTTCTCTATGGAAATATCCCTGTTGTCGAGATGTCAACGCTTGTAAAGCGACCTTTTTAAAAAATGCTGTTCTTGGGTTCAAATCCGAATACATTGTCCGATTTTAAAGTAAATATTTTATAATTGCCCAAGGGAAAATATAATTACAAATAATAAAATATAACTACATTAATTGTTTAACACGTTAATGGAGTGCTACACTCTGAGTTCTCGCGTTAGAACACTCCTACACTCTGTCAAATTTCTTGTCTTGACGTTAAGCAAGCATAAGAATTTATTTTATTCTTTTATTTTATGTCTATTCCATTTTGCTGTGGAATTTATTCAACACATTGTCCTCTTTTGCCAATAAGTATTTTAATGTAATGGACTTGCAAATAATTTCATTCGTTGGAAAAACATTTCCCTTTATTTTTGCGTCAGAATTCTCGCTTATATTACGTTGTAATTGTTGTAGTTGTTACAACAATAGACTCGTAATAAATTCTCCAAAAATTCTATTTCTTTTTCTAAGAATCATTGTTGTTGTTCCGTTAAATCGTGGTTATTCCATTTTGGTGATAAAATTCTCTTTGTTTATAATTAAACTATGTCTAATATAACAAATGGGTTAGATCATTATTAATAACTTTTCAAATTCTGCTTCTTGACATCCGGTAACCTTCGTCTGTCACTTAATGTTGCTAAATTTAGACACGGGTACGTCAATTTGACAGTTCCAGTATATTTCTCTGTAACTATTTAACATTTTTAATTATCCTAACCATTTCCATCCTTTCCCTGACCGTGATATTATCAGGTTACAATATGAAAACGTTTTGGAGATTGTTGCTAGTCAATAATTTTCCTTAAGATACTGCAGCTACCTATATGCATCTTTAGAATAAAAACAGAAATTTTATATTCCTGCTATTCTCCCATGAACACAATAAACGAGGTCTTATGGACATTAATTCTAATTTTTAGATCCTCGATTGATCTAAGTTCAGACTCTTAAAGACTGGACAGTAGCAGTGGGATTTCGGAATCTCTTCGTTGCTGAAAAGTTCATTGAACGCGAATCGGGAGGTGGATTGACTTGCTCGAAAGTAGGGTTGATAAAGCGTCCATACTATGTATATGGCTCTGAACATACTGAGGGAATTATTAAAAACAAAAAAAAAAATGTCCAATTCTATTTTATTTACTTGGTTAATCAAAGAAAAAAAAATCTTTTCCTTTATTACTTCTAAACATTAAATGTGTGGCGACTTACTAGACTTAAATGGAGTAAATAAAAACTTGAATTCACTAATCGTGTAAATTATCGTTTTAGGTGCGAAATTCCAGAAACGGAATCCATAGTTAGAAGATCTAATTCGGAATTAGTATTGCCATAGGTAATAGCTAAAATTAATTTAATATTTTATTTGGGGGTATTTAGCAAGACTAGGTCACGAATAACGCTGACTGGAAGTAGAAATGCCAGACGAAACGAATAACGCTCAAAACCGAGACGGACAAGCCGATCCATCTATGCTGATGATGACGGCTATGGCGAATAGTTTCGCTTTACATAATGCCCTGCAGGGCCTGCGCAGTTTTGACGGGCATAATATGCCCTTGAAGGACTTTATACAGGATGTTCGCAATGGAAAAGAGTATGTGCCTGCAGGAAGTGAAGGACAATATGTCAAGGCCGTGCTAACAAAGTTGCGCGGCAATGCTAGAGACTGCACCTATGGCCATGCATTTGCCAACATCGACAGCCTAGTGAATCATTTGAAGACTAGATTCGCGCCAGGCAAGACATATACTTATTATACCACTAAAATAAACGACATGAGGATGAAACAAGGAGAGGCAGTAGGAGATTTCTACGACCGACTAAACATTCTGCTCAGTGGGGCCAAGAATGTTTTAAAGGACGACATCCCAGGAGCGACGGACGCTAACCTGAACGATATGATAAAACCCTTGGAATATGCGGCAAAGGACATCTTCATAAGAGGACTACCCGCAGATATATCTGTACAAGTGGATGGGAAAAATCCCGCCACTCTAGCTGACGCTTACAAAGATGCAGTGCGAATAGAAACTCGTATGGAGGCAAAGATACTGCCTGACACCAGGTACAAATTTCATGGACAAATGCCCAAGGTAAACTGGGAACAGACCGAATTTTCGGCCGAAAATCATTGGAAGCCAAGAAATCCGAATAACAACTGGAATAATGGACAAAACCGGCATCAAAGCCAAAACTACGCATCTCAACCCATGGTGAATAATAATACTCCTCCTGGATTCCAGCAGAGGCAGGGACGCACAAACTATAATGTGCAAAGGACCAATCAATCGCAAATCAGACAAATACCACAGGATTATAATGTGAATAACTCACCACAGAGGTTTAATCAAAATCATTATACACCTCGACCGCAATATACCCAGCAACAGCAACCAATGTTCTCACAGGACGCTCGTTTATACAACCCTTATGTGCCCGGGGGACAGAGACCTTCAACTAATTATCAGCGACCACAAGGGTATGAGCAAGGATATAACGCTTATAGAACACCTACTAATTATAACCGTATGCCTTCGAATCAGGCGGAAGTTCCACGACAACCTACATTCAATAACCAGCCTGCTTTAAACTGGCAGCTGGCTCGTCGCAACCAAGAATCGACGAGCCAGAGACAAGCAACACCAAACTCATCGCAACCAGTAATACAAAATGCACCTCAACCACCTTCTCAACAGAATTCGACGCAGGTGATGTTGATAAACGAGAGTGCAAACGAGTTTCCATGTATCGGGGACTTACTGACAACGATAGTGAAATAGACGACCCCACTGCTATCAGACTATATGTGACTGAAGGTAAACAACCTTGGATGACCTTCATGATTGACAACGGTGCAGCAGTAAACTTGGTAAAGTGCACTGCCTTACGCAATGATATACCATACGATCCTACTCGAAGCACTGAGTTGAGTGGGATTACCAATGAAAGTATAAAAACATATGGTACCACCTGGCTCACTTTAAGGAAAAGGCCGGTAAAATTCCATCTAGTAGGACCAACATTCCCCATCGATCAGGATGGATTAATAGGTAGACGTTACCTCAAGGAAGAAGATGCTGTTATATCTTACTATAACCACGCTCTCATGATATCTGGAGACGTCATGCATCCCATTCCCTTTATTGATCAAGAGCCAAATAAAACCAACCATACTAATGATGCTACTCATGGGAGTTCCATCGACCAATTATCATTGTGCGAACTTGAAACCTCAGTAGAATCTTCGAGCGAAACTGCCACTCATTACTGCATTCCTAGTAGAAGCAGACAGGTATTAGAAATAAATCTGAAAAGTACTCAACTAAAAGAAGGATACCTACCTCGAATCGACGTAGGTAATGACCAGGTGTTTCTCGGGGAAGGACTTGTCAGCAATGACAATGGGAAATGGAGAATCTTGGTAATAAATACCAGTGCAGAGGATGCCTTAATAAGTATAAATCCTCGAGAGATCTTGCCTTTTGAATATGTGGACCCTGACTTCTATACAGATGCCATGACCGAGACTGATGAAGGGCGTATCACCACCCCTTATCAACGAGTGCAAAAGCTCCTGGACATTATGGCATTGGACCACCTAAACCATGAGGAAAAGGCACATGTAGAGAAATTACTCACTGAATATCATGATGTATTTCTTCTACCTGGGGATCCTTTACCAGTTACTCATTTAACTGAGCATAGGATACCAACGACCGACGATATTCCCATAAATACTAAACAATATAGGCATCCGCCTATTCATAGACAAGTTATAAAAGACGAAGTAGCCAAAAAACTCAAGGACGGAGTTATAGAACCATCTTGGTCACCTTCAAATAATCCAGTTGTGATAGTGCCCAAGAAACCTGACTAATACGGAAACCCGCGTTGGCGGATGGTCATCGACTTCCGTAATCTTAATAAAAAGACAATAGGGGATGCTTACCCGTTACCCAACATAACTGACATTTTAGACCAACTCGGAGGGTCAGTATATTATTCCGTGTTCGACTTAGCTCATGGGTACCAACAACTACCCTTACATGAGGACGATCGTTGGAAAAGTGCGTTTACCACCCCCAACGGACATTATCAGTACACACGTCTTCCGGAGGGCCTCAAGGGGGCGCCCGCAACGTTTCAGCGCCTCGTCGACCAAATATTGCTAGGACTACAAAATACGGAGATGTTAGTATACTTAGACGACACTATCATTTACTCCAAGGACTTACACGAGCATGAAAGAAAAACTCGTCAGTTTTTCGAACGCCTCAGAGCAGCGAATCTTGCGCTACAACCAGAAAAGGTAGAATTTTTGCGAAAAGAAGTGACCTTTCTAGGCCATATAATCAGTGAGAAGGGTATCGAACCAGACCCCGGAAAGATCAAGGCAGTCCAGGAATTCCCTACTCCAAAAACACCTAAAAATATTCGACAATTTTTAGGCTTAGCTGGATACTACAGACGTTTCATAATGGATTTCTCCAAAATCGCCAGACCTCTCTCGAACTTGCTAAAAAAGGACGCAAAATTCGAGTGGGGGGAGGCTCAGGAACAGAGTTTTCAAGAATTAAAAGGACATCTCATCAAGCAACCAATACTGATTTTTCCTGATTTTAACAAGACTTTTACTTTAACCACTGACGCGTCCGATTATGCTATCGGAGCAGTGTTGAGTCAGGAAAAAGATGGTTTCGACCATCCTGTAGCATATCTGTCACGACTACTAAACCATGCAGAAAAGAACTACTGTACCACAGACAAAGAATGTCTAGCAGCGCTATATGCTATGCATCACTTCAGACCTTACTTGTTAAGCAGGGAATTCATACTCCAAGCAGATCATGAGCCCTTAAACTGGATGCATAATCGAAAAGATCCAGGGCAAAGACTAATGCGGTGGATGATGAAATTCACTGATTATACTTATAAATTCAGATACAAGCCCGGCAAATTAAATACCAATGCCGACGCCTTGTCAAGGAATCCAGTCGAAACACCGACCGAGCAGGAAATTAATGAACAATTGCCAAGGCTGAGAATTTTGACACTAGACAGAAAAGGCAAGAAAACTTTGGAAGGACTACCAGCTGCGGAAACTGACGAACCTCCGCAAACTATCGGACCATCTGTTTCTAAATCAGAACCACCTGTGCCCCAAAAAGACGGGGAAGGCCACCTGGCCCCCTTAATAGACGAAAATTACCTGAACTCGAGCATAGCGTAGTGGCTCAACGAACTCGATCTAAGCAATTAACGCCGCCAAAAACAACGAGTGGTGTTCAGCAGGGACGAGTAACAAAACCAACGGCCACCCGAACTAAACCGGCTTATCGGGAAACACTTGCAAGTCAAGCTCGCAAGGCTGTGACCAATAAAGACGTGCTAAGTAATTTAACAGCTACTGATATATCAAGTGATCGCAGTAGTAAACTTAGTGTAGCTTCAACGAAAAGCAAGAGATTAACCAAGAAGAAAACTACGACCGTCTCTGACACTGAAAGTGAGGCGAGTATTTCTCACACCGACGACCGACCTCCTATAAAAGATCCACGGAAAACTTGCCTCCAGGATTTCTCTACCACCGAGATTGAAGAACCATCCAGCTCACAGGAAAATATCGAAAAGAATAAAACGACGGAAGTCAGCAATCCTTACATTATACAAATGGACGCTGTACAACCAAGTGATACAGGTGAAGGAACAGATATAGACTGTGGAAATAGTCAGCTGGGAATCATGACTACTACTCCTACTAAAACCCCAACCGCGGAAGATAAGACAGATGCCAGTGACTCCCGCATCAATATTTCGGACCTGCCTGATTATGAAGAAATGACCCCAAAATCGATTTTGTCATCAACAGGGATAAACGATTTTAATCAAGGCCAACACAATCGACCTGATCTGGCTGTGACTTTACCTGCAAGCACCACTAAACTTACCGCTGCAGATAAACATCGTATTAGGCGCGACTGTGCAAACAAATCTAGAAAATTGGAACAAAGCCTCCAGGATTACTGGTTTAATACAGGTAACTGGTTGTTTGTAGAAAAAAATGCCGATTCGCCTGTAAAATCATTGCCAAAATATTTTTCTGAAGATGAGGAACCAACACCTTCCCAACGGGAAATTTTAGATAAGATGGCAGCGAAATTGACGCTTACAAAAATAAGCAGAAATTCGGCAAAGGAAAAATCAACCACGATTGACAAACCAGGGGCAGTGGAGCAAGGACCCTCTCTGGACACTGCAATACCAACAACCATGCCATTATTGTCGGAAACACATGAAATTGTGAGTACTGCGAAGCAAACTGTTGAAAACTTCATAACAGACATAGAAGCAGGTTCTGAAGAGGCTGATATCGAAGATAACCTAGACTCCTCTATAATTCCGCGATCACATGAGCGAGCGTTATCAACCACACCTAGTGTACGACAAGCTGTGCCAAGACATAGTAGCACTCCCAGGACTATCAGAAAACCAATACCAAAACCCAACTTGCAGGCAATCCCAGAAGTAACTGAAAGATCGGTTAACATTGAATATTCTAAAGCACCAGATGACGTTATGGGTGTAATTCTACCTAACCCATGGTCTTGGAGTGATGACCCACTTACCTCTGATGCGAGTACAACGAAGGCTGTCATAACTGACGACGGAGTTCAAGTAGTAAAACCCACCAGGCATTGCCTCACATACCAACGGGATAATATTATTCATTTTATCTCTGGTGATTGCGACCGTCACGATCCAATAACCAAACTACTAAATGACATCGGAGCAATAGAACGAAGGGATATAAAAAGACGAAAACCTAAGAAGGGCAATATTATTATCACTCCTTATAAGCAGCACAAAATCTTTTCATTGGTAGTTAAGGACTACGAGGAGGATTCGTTAGATTGCGAGGATTTGCGTAATCTCTTACAACAAACGATTGACATATTCCGAAAGCAAAACATCGCTACCGTTAGAATATCGAGAATGAGTAAGGTGACTAACCATCTAGCACCTGGGACACTTAGTGATATTTTAAGGGAAGAGTTTCAGAACACGGGCATTCTCCTAACCCTGTGCTACGGAAAATCTGAATATCTTACAGAAGAGCAAAGAAATCCAATCATTTCTACTTTGCATGACAGTTTGATAGGTGGTCATAAAGGCATAAACCAAACCTATGCTAAAATCAGAGAAAGATATTATTGGCCAGGCATGAGAAATGATATTTTAAATTATGTACGAAAATGTTCTATTTGTAAACAACACAAAATAGATCGGATTAATAGAAAGGCTCCCATGGTAATTACCGACACACCGCTAGATAGTTTCGACAAAGTCTCTATCGATACGGTTGGAAAGTTAAGATTAACAACTTCGGGGAATTGCCATTTGTTAACAATGCAGTGCCATCTGACTAAGTACGTAATAGTTATTCCTATTCCGAATATACGGGCGACGACTATAGCAGAGGTTCTAGCTAAAAATTTAATCTGCCAATTCGGAGCACCTAGAGCCATATTATCAGACAGGGGAACTAGTTTTATGTCCGACCTTATGGCGGCATTATTGCAATTACTCAAGGTGACTCAATTGCACTCTTCTGGCTATCGACCGCAGACTACTGGTGCATTGGAACGTAGCCATGCTCCTCTCGTCGACTTCATCAGAACGTATTCTGAGCATTACGAGGACTGGGACCGTTTGGCACCATTCGCCGCCTTCTCATACAATACAAGTGTTCATGCTTCGACGGGATTTACACCATTTGAACTGGTGTATGGAAAGACTGCTCGATTTCCTCTTAGAATACCGTCTGAAGATCGGTTGGCGACATACAATCAGTATTTGACAGATCTGGTTAAAAGGCTGGAGGAAATGAAGCTAACAGCTGGACAAAACCAAGTGGAAGGGAAAACCCGTTCGAAGATTTATTATGACAAGAAGGTCAAAGCATTCCAGCCAAAAATCGGACAATATGTGTACATAAAGAATGAGCCCAGAACCTCAAAATTTGAAAAATATTATTTGGCACCTTTAAAAATAGTAGATATACCAGGGCATAATGACATCTTGCTGGAAACCCCCGATCATAAGACTATTTTGAAACATATCGATAAGGTTAAACTTGCTAACGATATTAACAATTCCATTACAGGCTCAGACACCGAGTTATGAAGGGTTACATTTTGACAACCTTAATCTCGGTGGTGGCGTTGTGTGGATTGCGAACTACAGGATTACCATCGCATAAACTGACGCCCTTAACCACTAATCCTGGCATTTATTATGAAAAAATAGGCATTTTAAGACTAAAACGAGCGGAATGGAAAATCATTATACATGTGAACACGGACATAATTGACTCTCAAACAGACATAACCCAGGTTATAAACCTCTCGATTAATAATTGCCGAGAACAGCTCGCTAAACTAAAATGCCAACCTAAAATAGCTGACCAACGAACAACTGCAATTGATAGTTACAGAGATTGTTTAAAAACCTTTGACGGCGAGGATTGCGAAAATGCGTTAAACTCGCATGTGCTACTAAGCAAACAGAGACAAACCCACCAAATTCAAACGCAAACCAAGGGCCTATTAACTAGATTGCATCTTAAAGACCAATCAAGTAACAGTCAGGAAACTAGCAAAAGATCAATGACTCCTTTAGGCATCATTGGCAGCATTAGCAACACCCTTTTTGGATTAGTCACGGAAGATGAAATCGAAAAGGTACACCAGAATATCGATAAGTTGCTAAACGACAATAGGGAAATCATCAAATTAGCAAATCAGAAGACTCATCTAATAACAGCTAATTTCAAGAGTCTCGAAAATGTCACGACCAATCATGCTAATGCACTGAAGCATTTAGAAACAACGATTCAAACATTGGAATCAGAGCAACAACGAGACTCCTACCTCCGAGGTCTCACTGCTCATTATAACCGTATAACTATGGCTATTGAACAGACTCAAGAAGCCCTCAAGCAATTGATCGAGTTAATCAAAAATTTATTACAAGGAAAAGTACCTTGCGACTTGCTGACGCCACAGTTTTTATCCCGAATGAGCCAAGACATTACAGAACATTCAAATGATTGGGATTTACCTATACCTAACCAACATGCAAGTCCCGAAGAAATAGCACGAATTTCAAAGATAGATGCTGTTTACGATAACAACCGGCTGATAGTGATGTTATACCTGCATATGGTCGAAACAGAACCATATATACTGTATCGTATGTATCCATTGCTAACCACCCAATCATGGGAAAACCAGCACCTCGGTTTTGCTAAAATCCAGCCAACTCATGCGTTTTTAGCGTTAAATGAGAAGAACAAACAATATGTAAAGTTCGACCATGACTATCTACACGAGTGTACAAACCATGCTTATGGGATTATTTGTGAAACTCATTGGCCATTGCTAGATGTTCCAACTTCTAAAGATTGTGAACTTTTATTATTGACGCAGCCTACTGAAAATCACTTCAGACACTGCACTATAGTCTATCTGACCGAGCCCAGCTCTCAATGGAGTTATCTGCATAATGAAGCTGCATGGTTGTATTCTTTAGTAGAATTAACCACAGTTCGGATTACCTGCAACCAACAGAGAGACCAAATATTACAGCTAAATGGAACTGGGAAAATCCAGATACCTGATGGTTGTACTGGTAGGACTACACAAGTGACCCTAGGAGGAATGACTACTCGTACAAGCACGGAGTTTTACACCTATCAACCTAAACTACATCTGGAAATTACCGATGTATTGGCAAAAATTATGCCTGACCATATAATGAAACCTAAGGAATTATTTCCAATACTGCAACTTAAAGATGAATATCAATGGAATAATCGTGACGTGCAGCAAATTTCGTATAAACTAAAGGAAATTGCACAGCGCAAATTAGACAACGATGGACTCCAACATACTGTGTATGGAAGCTACGGGTTGGGGGTGCTGCTGTGTTTTGCAGTTATAATGCTAGCAGCCAAGACTATTAGATGCAGACGTACCGCTGGAACCTACAAGCCACGGGCAAGAAAACGATATCAACATGAAACCCGCAGTGACTTAGAAATCATGACTACGAATTTAAGAAGTGACCACTTACCTTCCACTGACAACGACAAGACTACTACCACCGTTACGACAGCACAAGGGCTACAACAAACAGCTTTAGTAGACAGTTAGTGAATAACTTTTGACGTCTCTAATTCTAGACGAACATCGCACCAGGATGTCGAGAAATGAGACCTTGCAATTGACCAACAGAAAAGACCAGGCCCTTTGGGAAATCATCCGAGATCTCGAAGGACAAGGGCCTGTTAAACAGATCACGACGCTAGAATACGTTAACCATAAGTATACTAGACTCCAAATAAAATTTTTCGACATTTCTACTGTAGAAAACTCTACACCTAAAAATAAACCTGATTATCAAAATATTGACCCAAATCGACTTTTCTGCCTAGTCACTAAAGATGACACTATACAGACTTTAGCATCTGTATTTAGACCTTACGGACCATTAGACTACGTACACGTTACTCGTGGAAAAATGACTGAAAACCGGTACGGATACGTAAGGTTTATACATGAAGCTGACGCTCAAACGGCTTTGCTACAGACCCGTAACAAATACGGAGCAAGACAAGCCGAGCCTTTAAGACAGAAACGTAAACGGAACGAAACTCATGACATCTGGACTAGGTGCAGTAATTGTAACCATGACATTACTACACAGTATAGACGCACACACATGCTGTTGTGCTATGACCAACAAACCAAGACAGACGGTTCCGAAAGAAGACACGATGATCACATTTACTTTATATGCAACTTGTGTAAAAAACCAATTACAGGTAATTACGCATTGCATAGTAAGGACTGCGTTCATGCGCAAGACCTACCTATACTACCGGAGACCACCGCTAACCAGGTGTCCGATGCGACTGAGTTACAACTTAATTCATTGACATGGGCTGACGTGGCTACCAATAATGTGGCCCCGCCCACCACTTCTATACCTCGCGACAATACTAAAAAGTATTCTTTTTCCTTGACGGAGTATAAAGTGCTCCAACAGGCAATACGTCTCATCCTCAATCCTGCAGAACCTAAACCGCTTGCTTTAAATGTAGATAATTTAGAACTTGACTAATATTCACCCATTTTTTTTTGCTAATTAACGTGTAAATAGCATTCTGTTAACAAATGCATGCGACTAACCTAACAAACTACCATAACCATGTTCTAATACACTTTTGTTTTAGGTAACGAGACGAGAGGCAACCTACAACACCTGCCAGTATGAACTGCTGGCATACCCCACCACCAACGGCCAAAAGTTTGGCCAGACCACTTTAAACTCTCAACCTGACGGGGCAGCGTTAAAAACAAAAATCAACCTACCTACAGGGGGAGCAAACGGAAGAGAACCCCGCTCCTCCTGTGAAGACGGAAGAATATAAAAATTCAAGATTGAAGATATAATTTAACTAACTAAATAATTAAAATCTTAGCGATAAATGTCAAAATCATTTTTTTCATTTATTTAAATTCAAATTTCAATTTTCAATGTTTGTTATCCTGCTTTCTTTTATTTTCATTTAAATATTATGTATTTTATCTTTGTAATGCAGGTTTTCTTGGATTCTCATGCTTGCTCCTGCGTGACCTTCTGACTACCGGGGACGGCAGTTTTTTTAGTAAGGGGGTGTTAAGTGACAAAATTTTCGCCTCCTAATTTTCTTTATTTACCTATTAACTCTTAAATTTATTCTTTTAATTTATTACAATGATGAAAAGAAATAGGTCTTAAAAGTATCAAGGCCAATTTCTTTTCACACTTTTATCAATTTTCCAAGAAGCCAAGCTCGATCGTTGACGGGAGCCTTCGCTTCGTCTCCACTCTTTCTCTACTTCGTTGAGTTGAAGTGGGGACTTAGCGTCGATTCCCATGCATAAGACGGGTGAGAGCAACGGAGAGAGAGAACTACCTTTCTCTGTCTTCGCGCTCTCCCCACAACAATTAAAAACGTTTGAAGCTGGCTTGACGAAAGATTGTCAAGCGAAGAAATTTTTTTCTAGAGAGACGCGCGTGACCAGGCCTAAGGGCAGGTGTGCTGCAGCCCGCGAGGTTGCAGACACTAACTTCAAATTTTCTATTGTTCGTTTTCGGTTTTGCTTTTCGTTTTTTTTTGTGTTCTATTTCATTCATAGGGGTAACTTTTGTATTAAATTCATTGCGCAAACTAGTGTGTTGACTTATTTATTTATTTAAATTTTCTTTTTCGGATGTTGCTACACTAAACATCGTTTAACCGGGATTAGAGTCGAGAAAACTCGCTTGTCGTGTTTTGAGCGGTATAGTGCAGTGTGTTCGCGTATTCACGATTAGTTTTTTTGGGTGCCTATCCGGAGCAGCTTGGAGAGTCCAGGAAAGCCGGCAATGCTGTGCCAGCCGGCCCACACTTTATAAATTACAGATAAGTACCCAAGTTCATAAATAGTTCATTTTTCTTCATGTTGTAATTCGTTAAAAAAAAGAAAATAATAAACAGAAAGGACAAGTGTCATAAAAAGACATATCCGAGGGTAAAGCATGCAAGTTGTGATGATATAATGAGTGCAAGCATGATTTTATTCTGATTGAAATTTTTCGAATTTTTTATACCATTAATAAACATGTTAAAGTGTTATAAAGACTCATTAATCATCAAAATTTACCAAAAATTTCTATGTAAAAGGTGACGGTTATAAATCTAAGTTAACTGATAGGCTTTTGAATATTTTAATTTACACTCATTCCCGTAAATAGAATAAGAAGCAGATTTCTTGTTAATTGTAGAGTATTCATGAAATTTTACAATACAACTTTTCAAAAATAGATTGTGCGATATGAAGTATTAAAAAAAATTACAAAAATTTTTACTAATAAAACAGTGAGGGTTTATAAGCAAGGATTTTCATATAATAAATTTCCAGATTCACGAGATAATGAAATTTGCAAATCAGAAAAATAAGAGGATTTTTAAATTATGACATAAGCATTAAATAAATGATTTATTTAATGAATAGCATGACTAATTATGACTAAAGAAAAAAAATTTAATCAAGTGAAAAATGTATTTGAAGTATTTTCTTTTTTTTTTATATAAACTGCAGAAACGAAGTTAATAATAAAGAGAGATCTACCACTGTATCGATTGTAGTATTAGTTAGAAAGATTTTGCTTTGTCTCAATTAAAGTTAAACTAAAAAGTGAAAATTGTTTTTCTTTTATCCTGCCGTTTATTCCATTGAGGAATTTCGTTAACCTTACCTATTTAATTAAACAATAATAAAAAACCATATACAGTTAAGTAATGGGTAATTTAATGAAGTATAATTGGGTTGGTTTCTCGATTTCAGAAGGTAAATAAAAGTAAGTCGTTGGCGGCGGGGTTTGTTAAGGGAGGTAAAACTCTTTAAGGAAGACCCCGCCTCTTTACATATATATACATGTTGCATATCACAAAAAAATTATCATCAAAATTAATTTTCTAATGTATAGAATAAAAAATTAAATTAATAGAATTTTGAAATATTGATGTGGGAATACGTTTTATAAATAAATTTTTAATAATTTTGAATAATGTTAAATTTTTTAAATAACTCCTGGAATTGAATGCTAATTAATTTCAGTTTTAACATAAAATTAATTATTTAAGTTGGAAATGTATTTAATAAAATAATATAAATATTTATTAGTTATTACTTAATAATAATTTCTTAAACTTTTTATTCATAGTTTACAATAATATTAAATATATGATTATCATTTTAATAGTTTGACATTTTAAAAGTATTGACTATATTTCAATTGTATTTCAAAATTTTGAATGAAGAAATGCATCAACATATAGTATGTATCACGAAGATTATTCAGTTAAATTTTTAAATAAATTTATTCATTGGTTATTGAGAAGTTTGGGTTCCAATATTATTTAGTAAAATTTTTCTATTTGGGATCAGAAATCTAAATATCTTGAAAACTAATGATTAAATTAGTTTGAAAATTCAAATAAATAATCATCATGGTACATACTACAAGTTAATACATTCCTTTTATGGAAATTCAACAATAGAATGGAAAGACAATTACATATGACAGTTGAATGGAAAGACAGTTGTATTCAGTGTCCGTTTTATATCTCCTTATAGTGAAATATAATTAAACTTTAACAATAAATTTAACATAATGAAATAATTGTACTTTTAATTATCATATTTAATACAAATTTCAGAGTGATATTACAGAACATTATTTTTTTCCGCATTTATAATAAGTGTTTTGCAAATAATAAGTAAATTTTCTTTTGAAATGTTTACTATTTTAGGAGAAATTTTACTTTTATCAAGACTGTTCATGAATATAAATTTATAAGTATAGACCTAATCACAAAAATTTATTTATATTTCATATATTTTCTTATCTTTATAATTGACTATTGAAAAAAATTTAATATTAAATAAATTATTTTTTTAAATTTCATTTTATAAAATTTATGTTAAAACGATATTAATAAAAGTATTTTTATATCATGTTGTGACAACCTTGGGGATGAGAGGGTTGCACTAAGGTATAATTAATATGCGGGTTTTCAATTAATGTAATAATAAAAAAAAGCTTTTTTGTAATATTTACACTAGTATAGCACGCGCGCTCGAAATGGACGCCAGCCCGCATAGCACGAAAGATTCGGGAAGCTTCCGTCGAAAGATTCGAGAAAGATTCGAATGTAAGCTTCTAGCAAGCTTCCCGGAAGCTAAATGAAAGTTTCGAGAAGCTTCCATTGGAATCTTTCATGTAAGCCTTATGGAAGGTTCAGGGAAGCTTACATGTAATATTCCATGAGGGCTAAATGAAACATTATAAAATAGCTTCCAGTAAGCTTTCTGAAAGATCACATGCAATATTACAGAAACGTTATTCGGAAGATTACATTATATCTTGCAGGAAGCTTCCAGTAATATTTTGTGGAAGATTCCATTCAAACTTCCTGCAGCCTTCCGTGGAACGTTATAGGAAAAATATTTTATTGTTTACGAAAGGTTACCAGTTACTTATCAGGAAGATTCCCTGTAAGCTTCCCGAAAGCTAAATGAAAGTTTCGGGAAGCTTCCATTGGAACCTTTCATATAGGCTTTACAGAAAGTTCAGAGAAGCTAACATGTAATATTCCATGAGGGCTAAATGAAACATTACAAAATAGCTTCCAGTAGTAAGGTTTCTGAAAGATTACATGCAATATTACTAAAACGTTATTCGGAAGATTACATTATGTCTTGCAGGAAGCTTCCAGTAATATTTTGTGGAAGATTCCATTCAAACTTCCTGTAGTCTTCCACGGCATGTTACAAGAAAAATATTTCAATCTTTACAGAAGGTTACCAGTAACTTGTCAGGAAGATTCCCTGTAAGCTTCCCGAAAGCTAAATGAAAGTATCGGGAAACTTCCATTAGAATCTTACATGTAAGCTTTACGGAAGGTTCAGAGAAGCTAACATGTAATATTCCATGAGGGCTAAATGAAACATTACAAAATAGCTTCCAGTAGTAAGCTTTCTGAAAGATTACATGCAATATTACAGAAACGTTATTCGGAAGATTACATTATATCTTGCAGGAAGCTTCCAGTAATATTTTGTGGAAGATTCCATTCAAACTTCCTGCAGCCTTCCGTGGAATGTTATAGGAAAAATATTTTATTGTTTGCGAAAGGTTACCAGTAACTTATCAGGAAGATTTCCTGTGAGCTTTTCGGAAGCTAAATAAAAGTTTCAGGAAGATTCCATTGGAATCTTTTATGTAAGCCTTACGGAAGGTTCAGGGAAGCTTACATGTAATATTCCATGAGGGCCAAATGGAATATTACAAGATAGCTTCCAGTAAGCTTCCGAAAAGTTATATCCGAATGTTATTTGGAAGATTACTGTACATTTTGCAGGAAGCTTGCAGTAACATTTTGCGGAAAATTCTATTCAAACTTTTTGCAGCCTTTCACAGAATATTACAGGAAGGATATATTAATGTTCACGGAAAGTTATTGCAAAGTTTCAGAAAAAGAATACATTAGTTTGTAGTAAATATCATGAAAATTATTCAGTTGAATTTTTAAATAAATCTATTCCTTTGTTTATAGGAATTTTGTATTCCTGGTACAAAATCAAATAATTTTTATATATATCATTGGACTTCAACATTTTAAATAACTGATAAATGAATTTATTTAAGAAATTCATCGAATAATCTTTATGGTACATACACTGAGAGAAAATTCATGCTAATAGAGCATGCGAACTGCCATCTATGCGAGCATATAAAACATTGATACAAATATGACAGGCCGTGAGAAGCTCTATTAGTATTGGATTACCTTATACTAAAAAAGATGGTATGGAGAGTAACTAAAGCATGAACGGCATTCACTGATGACTC
Organism: Anastatus disparis; assembly: GCA_017163975.1. NCBI lineage: Eukaryota > Metazoa > Arthropoda > Insecta > Hymenoptera > Eupelmidae > Anastatus > Anastatus disparis. The sequence continues at coordinate 104,546 of JAFFSR010000320.1, read as the reverse complement.
GCGTGGTATACTTCGATGACTCCCCACTCTCATATCCTTTGTTTGCTTGAGTCGCCTCCTCTTTTGGGTGGCGACGCGAGCAAACACGGCTGGTCTATACCCAAAATTATGTTGCAGATTTCTTTAACGTATTTTCGTAGCGTGAATCTTTTATTTCTTTTCTTTTTTTATGAAGGGAGATACGTTATAAATATAACCTGTTAAACTTTTTAACTTTAAATAATTAATTTTTAACTTAAAATTTAATTATTTTAAACCGCTGGGGGCAGATGAGCATGTACGATTTTACGCCAGAGATATTTCGGAGTAGCGTTGGTCTAGTGCGTAACGTTCATGCTTTTCCTTTTGAGTACGCGAGTTCAACTCTCGGCTAGGGTCACTTTTTTTAAATTTTTTTTATTGTTTTAATATTTTTTATTCCTTTTTATATTTATTTTTTTTAGATTTTGTATTTTTTAATAATTTTAAAATTTAATTTTTCACAAGTACGCTTGTTTTTTCAATGAAAATTTTTTAAAAATAAATTATTCTTTATAGGTAGTAATTACAAATATTGATAAATAAATAATAGTGATGTTTATTTTATAATAGTATAGTTTAATTTATTTATAATTCAGTTTATAAAATTTACAATAAATTACAATAAATAAATAAAACTGAGTTATTATTATTTATGTTATAATATATATTGTATATTGAAATATGTTTATAAAGACAAAATTGAACTATAGTATTGTAAATATCACTATTATTTATTTATTAATATTTTAAATTATTTTCTATATAAAATAATTTATTTAAAAATATTAATAAAAAAACGAGCATATTTTAAGTAACTTGTGAAAAATAGATTTTAAAATTAATAAAAAAATAGAAAATAAAAAAATATAAATAAAAAAAGCAATAAAAACTATTGAAATAATAAAAAAATAAAAAAAAAGACCTAGCCGAGAGTTGAACTCGCGTACTCAAAAGGAAAAGCGTGAACGTTACGCACTAGACCAACGTTACTTCGAAATATCTCTGGCGTAAAATCGTACATGCTCATCTGCCCCCCAGCGGTTTAAAATAATTAAATTCTAAGTTAAAAATTAATTATTTAAAGTTAAAAAGTTTAACAGGTTATATTTATAACGTATCTCCCTTCATAAAAAAAGAAAAGAAAAGAAATAAAAGATTCACGCTACGAAAATACGTTAACGAAATTTGTAACATGATTTTGGATATAGACCAGCCGTGTTTGCTCGCGTCGCCACCCAAAAGAGGAGGCGACTTGAGCAATAGAAGAATGCCATAGTTAGCAGTAAAGAAAGAATAGTGGACAAGCCACGTTTACTTCCTTCACGTCCCATGAGAGGATACAGCACTAGCTATCGAAGCATATTAGAGTGGGGAGCTACTAAAGCATGTAAACAAACAGTTGTTGGATAGCACAAACCTCGTAAGAGTAGATGGCGCTGTTATTAAAGCATAGGATATTACTTACTAACTTTGGATACGTAGACTACATGCTCTATTGGCATGAATTTTCTCTCAGTGTACTATAAACTAATGCATTTTTTTTTCTAAAATTTTACAATAAAATGAAAATTTAGGCAATATTCATGAGTACAGGTGTAGTTTCTGCCTTAATTTAATTTTATAGATTAAAAAAATTATTCTATTAAAATTTTTCTATTAAATTAATGTCTCATATTCTTTTTAATTTACAAAATTCACGGTAGATTATTTAAATATGAAGTAAAACATATTGCATTTTAAATAATTAAAAATTTTTTATAATTGTGCATAACTTACGATAAAGAATTTTTATTATTATTGATTTTAATTAATAAAAAAGAACACAAACAAATATGTTTTTTTAAAGAGGAAGTCGTTAATTTAATACAATTTTATAAATTAAATAAATTAATTACAGAGTCTAAATATCTTTACAATGTTTTGAATACATGACTTTTATCAAATAAAAGATTTTTCCTCAAAAAGCATAATATTTTGTGTTCTTTTACTAACTAAAAATTAATAGTAATAAAAAATTTTTACCCAAACCCTACTAAAAAATCTCAGGTGAGAAATCACCTGATTTCTCAGGTGATTAATCATGCCAAAATCTCATGTGACGATTTTTTTGGTTTTTACACGTTTCAAAGCATACTTAGTCAATTGCGAACTGTTTTTGTAAATTTTTAAAAAATTTGGACTTAGAAAATTTTTTTAAAATTTGGTCTTGGAAAAAATTTTGAATCATTTTACAAAAAATTTTCTAAGTTCAATTTTGGAAAAATTTTCAAAAATAGTTCGCAATTGACTAAGCATGGTTTGAAACGTGTAAAAACTATAAAAATCATCACGTGAGATTTTTGCATGATTAATCACCTGAGAAATCAGGTGATTTCTCACCTGAGATTTTTTACTAGGGAAAGTTACATAATTATAAAAATTAATTCATTCAGTTTGCAATCTGCTCTTTCCGTATTTATATAATAATCCCCCATTAATTTTATAAATTAAAAATATATTACAAATTAAATGATTAAAAGTTTCTATGATTGTATAACTTTGGATAAAAAATTTCTTTTAATATTAATTTAAGTTAGTAAATAAGCACACAAAACATTTTGTTGCTTTTTTAAAGAAAAAAAAGAAAGTCTTTAATTGAATAAAGTTTTAAGAAAGAGTATTGTTTGTTTAAGTTTTTTTAAATAAATTTATTTTAAAATCTATATAAAATGAATTTTTCGACTTCAGATAGCATGAAAATGTTTGTGTGTGAATAATACCCCGGTTGAAAATAAACACATAGTTTTATCACATAATTTTATCATATGGTTTTATTATGTGGTTTTATCATATGGTTTTATTATGTGGTTTTATCATATGGTTTTATTATGTGGTTTTATCATATGGTTTTATTACATGTGTTTTGGTTTCAATTCATCATATAATGAAAGTATATGATAAAATCATATAATATAACCCTATGATGAAATCGTATAGTGAAACTATATGGTGAAGACAAAATAAAACCATATTCACGGAGAGAAGAAACAGTTAACAGCTACTCAAAAAATTTAGAATCATTACTAACTTTGTTCGGCAATAATTAAAGGTAAAGGAATAAATACAAATCTATAATTTAGCGCCACGCGATAAAAGTAAAGTTATGATTTTACAAATAATCTGAGAAAACTAAGGACTGATTACTAAAGAGTTAGATAGCGAGTCATAAAAAGTTAAATGAAGAGTCAAACTGAGAATTATTGTCTGCAGTCTGCCTATAGGCAAACTACAGACAATAATTCTCAGTTTGACTCTTCATTTAACTTTTTATGACTAGCTACCTAACTCTTTAGTAATCAGAGGGGCTATTCAAGTAGTGATCACATCTATGTATTACGCGAATTCTATGCGCGCGCAGACTTTTTATTCTCTTGCCGACAACTATCGTCGCGATACATACATACATATCGTTACTTGAATATCCCCTCAGTCCTTATTTTTCTCAGATCATTTGTAAAATCGTAACCTTACTTTTGTTGCGTGGTGCAAAAATATAGATTAGTATTTATTCCCATTCCTTTAATTATTGTCGAACAAAGTTAGTAATGATTCCAAATTTTTTGAGTAGCTGTTAACTGCTTTTTCTCTCCGTGTGTATGGTTTTATTTTGTCTTCACCATATAGTTTCACTGTACGATTTCATCATAGGGTTATATTATATGATTTTATCATATACTTTCATCAAATGATAAATTGAAACCAAAAAACATGTAATAAAACCATATGATAAAACCACATAATAAAACTATGTGTTTTTTTTCAACTGGGACGTAGGTACATGTACAGATACATTTATCTGTCTACATAAAAAATATTTAAATTGAAAAAAATACTGAAATATATACATCTGCAACATAATTTATAAAAAAAAAAATTTTGTTTAGTCGGGAATTGAACTACCGACAGATATCATACAAGTCCGTCACCATCGATTCGTAGTTACGCCTACAGGGGGATACGCGTTGAATGGGCGTTTTGTCCCTAAGTGGTGAGATAATACCACACTTCCTATATAAGTCGAACGTTGGCGGTTTTGAGTATGTACCCACAGCGCCTGCCCTAAAAATGTAAATGCGTCTTTATAATTATACGTAAATCCTAATATATGTGAATATGTATTGAAGTATAAATATGATATAATAGTATATAAAATAGTATGTTGTAAGTAAATATGTGTTTTGCACAGAAAATATTTATAAAATATAAAATAAAAAATAGAATGTTGAACAGAATCGTAACATAATACCTTCCGAACGGTGGAAAAAGATAAAATTAACCAGTTGATATTTGAATTATTTACTTCCACAAAGCCTTCGGGAAACTTACACTGGAATCTTCCTGAAAGCTTCTAGCATTTTTTTATGGAAGTTTCCATGAAGTATTTTTAGAACCTCACGGCAATCTTCCTTGAAAGCTTCTTTTCCTGTAAGATTTGAAAGGCTTTTATACTAGCTTCCATGGAAGCTTACTGATTTCTTCCATGGAAGCTTCCTGGAATCTTCAATTGAATCTTTCTGAAAGAAAAGTGCGCGGGACATTTTACGCTTCCAGGAAGCTTTAATCGAAGCTTTCACGGAAGCTTGCATGTAAGCTTTTTGCATTATTCCGTGGAAGCTTCCATGAAGTACTTTTGGAACCTTGCGGCAATCTTCCTTGGAAACTTCTTGTAAGATTCAAAAAGACCTTTAAGCTAGCTTCCATGGAAGCTTACTGATTTCTTCCACGGAAGCTTTCTGGAAGCTTCCATTAAATCTTTCTGAATGAAAAGTGCGCGGGACATTTGACGCTTCCAGGAAGCTTACATGGAAGCTTCCGAGAAGTTTTCGAACCTTTTATGGAAGCTTCCTGGAAGCTTCGGTGCTATGTGCGAGCCGCGTATAACGTACGCGACGCCGTTTTCAATAGCAGAGAAACTATCGGCAAAAGTGAAAGTAGATAGTTTAAAACAAAAACGCACGCAAAAAGGGCACGAGCACACAGTAAAAAAAAATTATTATATTAGCACGAAGGGAAAATAGCACTAGAAAAATTACGAGGCTTGATTGTAAATCACAAAAAAAAAAAGCTAATTAATCTCACTCACACAATAAATTATGTGTTATAGCACACAAAAAATTACTGTATATTACAGTGGGCAGTCATGCTCTAATCGCTATGGTGACGACAGAAAGAAATGATATTATTTTATTTAGCAGTCATGATATTATTTTAATTCACAATAAAAGAAATAGAATAGTAAATCTATCTATTTTCGCTCACTCAAGCTCACGATATTCGCACACACAAAAAATACTAATACGCAATATCGCAAGTCGCTCACGAGTCGTAATGGCGCTATATCGGACGCCGGCGACAAAAGGAATAATTCAATGCATTCCTTCTTGTCTATGCTCAGCTTCATCTCTCTCGCTGTACGCTGCGCGCGCCGCAAGAGAGAGACAAACGATCCTAAACGGACCCAAGCTCAGCTACTCGAGTCAAGCTGCTCGCTAGCTATATCAGTGCACATTATACGTGCTTTAGAGATTCGCACGTGTGTGCCAACGATTTTGGGTTTTGCTTTTAACTATTTGACTCGCGTGGTCTGCTTTCCGTCTTGCCCGTAGTTAGATGCTCCCTTCTGTCGGCTATATGCGCCACAAATATACATATAAGTAATATGGCCAATCTGCCATGTTACAATGTAATGATAATTTTTCAAATGAGGTAATTTGATATATTTTAAAAATCAATATGTTTCTCTTAATTAAAATATTATTGTTTTAATGGAATGCATTTTTATATATTTAATTGTTAACAATTTTTATATAAATGACAATTCATTTAAATACAAACACGTTTACAAATGAAAATGTAATTAAGGTTAAATGTATGTTATTTATGAAAAATTGTTAACAAGTAACTTTTTAAATAATATATTTTCATGAAAACTAATTTAAATACTTTGTTCTCTGAACGATAACTGAATAAAATTTTATTTTAATAAATTAAGTTATACAATTATAACTATATAATATTTATATAACTGTTCATCAAATGAAATTATTACTTTTTTAAGATGTATATATATATTAAAAAAATAATTATAACAATAGTTTGTAGCCCACATAGCACCGAAGCTTACATAAAAGTTTCGCGAACTTCCCGGAAGCTTCCATGTAAGCTTCCTGGAAGTATAAAATATCCCACGCACTTTTCTTTCAGGAAGATTCCAGGAAGTTTCCGTGGAAGAAATCAGTAAGCTTCCATAGAAGCTAACATAAATAACTTTGGAATCTTATAAGAAGCTTCCAGGGAAAATTGCCGTAAGGTTCCAAAAGTACTTCATGGAAGCTTCCACGGAATAATGCAAGATGCTTACATGTAAGCTTTCTGGAAGCGTGAAATGTCCCGCGCACTTTCCTTTCAGAAAGATTCAATAAAAGATTCCAGAAGGCTTTCGTGGAAGAAATCAGTAAGCTTTCATGGAAGCTAGCATAAAGGCCTTTCAAATCTTACAGGAAAAGAAGCTTTTAAGGAAGATTGCCGTGAGGTTCTAAAAATACTTCATGGAAACTTCCATAAAAAAATGCTAGAAGCTTCCAGTGTAAGGTTCCCGAAGGCTTTGTGGAAGTCAATAATTCAAATATCAACTGGTTAATTTTATCTTTTTCCACCGTTCGGAAGGTATTTTGTTACAATTTTGTTCAACATTCAATTTTTATTCTATATTTTACAAATATTTGTTGTGAAAAACACATATTTACTTACAACATACTATTTTATATACTATTATATCATATTTATACGTCAATACATATACTCACATATATTAGGATTTACGTATAATTATAAAGATACATTTAAATTTTTAAGGCAGGCGCTGTGGGTACATACTCAAAACCACAAATGTTCGACTTATATAGTAAATGTGGTATAATCTCACCACTTGGGTACAAAACGCCCATTGAACGCGTATCCCCCTGTAGGCATAACTGCAAATCGAAGGTGACGGACTCGTAAGATATCTGTCGGTAGTTCAATTTCCGACTAAACACAATTTTTTTTTTTTTTTTTTTGTAATAAATTATGTTGCACATGCATATATTTCACTATTTTTTTTTATTTAAATATTTTTTATGTATACAGATGAATGTATATGTACATGTACTTACGTATTATTTACACACAAACATTTTCATGCTATATGAAGTTAAAAAATTTATTTTGTATAGATTTTAAAATAAATTTATTTAAAAAACTTAAATAAATAATATAATACTCTTTCTTAAAACTTTATTCAACTAAAGATTTTTCTTTAAGAAAGCAACAAAATGTTTTGTGTGCTTATTTACCAACTTAAATTAATATTGAATGAAATTTTTTATCTAAAGTTATACAATTATTGAAACTTTTAATCATTTACTTTGTAATCTGTTTTATTCGTATTCATATACACTGTTAAAAATAATATTAAATTTAATGTAAAATATGAAATTAGCTTCCAAACATTTCATTGAAATTAATAATTTCATTGTAATTTTAATATAAAATTAATAATTTTATCCTAATTTTAATGTAAAATCAATAATTTTATCTTAATTTTAATATAAAATTGTATAAAATTTAAAGTAAAAATTGAAATTTCAATAATAGTATCGGAAGCAAATTTCATAATTTTTAACAGTGTAATAATCTGATATTAATTTTTTATATTAAAAAGAATATCTTTATACATTAATTTAACAAATACAGACTATATTTTTAATTTATAATATTAATGGGGAATTATAATATAAATACGAAAAAAGCAGATTACAAATTAAATGAATTAATTTTTATAATTATGTAACTTTGGGTAGAAATTTTTTATCACTATTAATTTTTAGTTAGTGAAAGAACACAAAATATTATGCTTTTTTGAAGGAAAATCTTTTATCTGATAGAATTCATGTATTCAAAACATTGTAAAGATATTTAGATTTTGTAATTAATTTATTTAATTTATAAAATTTTATTAAATTAACGACTTTTTCTTAAAAAATAACATATTTTTTGTGTTCTTATTCATTAATTAAAATCAATAATAATAAAAATTCTTTATCGAAAGTTATACACAATTATAAAAAATTTTCAATCATTTAAAATGTAATATGTTTCATTTTATATTTAAATAATCTGCTATAAATTTTATAAATTAAAAAGAATGAGACATTAATTTAATAGAAAAAAAGACGATATTTTAAATCTATAAAATTAAATTAATGTAAGGCAGCCACTACACCTGTACTCATAAATATTGCCTGACTTTTCATTTTATGGTAAAATTTTAGAAAAAGAAATGCATTAGCTTATAGTATGTAGCATGAAGATTATTCTATTTAATTTACAAATAAATTCATTCATTAGTTATTTAAAATGTTGGAATCCAATTATATATATTAAAATTTTTCGATTTTGTACCAGGAATAAAAAATTCTTATGAACAAAGGAATAGATTAATTTAAAAATGCAACTGAATAATTTTCATATTTACTACAAGCTAATGTGTTTTTTTCTGAAACTTTGCAATAACTTTCTGGGAACATTAATATATCCTTTCTAATATTTTGTGAAAGGCTGCAGGAAGTTTAAATAGAATCTTCCGCAAAATGTTACTACAAGCTTTCTGCAAGATGTAAAGTAATCTTCCAAATAACATTCGGATATAACTTTTTGGAAGTTTACTGGAAGCTATTTTGTAATGTTCCATTTAGCCCTAATGGAATATTACATGTAAGCTTCACTGAACCTTCCGTAAAGCTTACATTGGAATCTTCCTCGAACCTTTCAATGGAAGCTTCCCAAATCTTTTGTGCTATGTGAAAGTTAAATAAAAATGTTTATTTTAATAATTATACACTGAGAGAAAATTCATGCCAATAGAGCATGTAGTCTACGTATCCAAAGTTAGTAAGTAATATTCTATGATTTAATAACAGCGCCATCTACTCTTACGAGGTTTGTGCTATCCAAAAACTGTTTGTTTACATGCTTTAGTAGCTCCCCACTCTAATATCCTTCGATAGCTAGCGCTGTATCCTCTCATGGGACGTGAAGGAAGTAAACGTGGCTTGTCCACTATTCTTTCTTTACTGCTAACTATGGCATTCTTCTATTGCTCAAGTCGCCTCCTCTTTTGGGTGGCGACGCGAGCAAATACGGCTGGTCTATATCCAAAATCATGTTGCAAATTTCGTTAACGTATTTTCGTAGCGTGAATCTTTTATTTCTTTTCTTTTCTTTTTTTATGAAGGGAGATACGTTATAAATATAACCTGTTAAACTTTTTAACTTTAAATAATTAATTTTTAACTCAAAATTTAATTATTTTAAACCACTGGGGGGCAGATGAGAATGTACGATTTTACGCCAGAGATATTTCGAAGTAACGTTAGTCTAGTGCGTAACGTTCACGCTTTTCCTTTTGAGTACGCGAGTTCAACTCTCGGCTAGGGTCTTTTTTTTTAATTTTTTTTTTATTATTTCAATAGTTTTTATTGCTTTTTTTTATTTATATTTTTTTTATTTTCTATTTTTTTATTAATTTTAAAATCTATTTTTTCACAAGTTACTTAGAATATGCTCGTTTTTTTTATTATTATTTTTAAATAAATTATTTCATATAGAAAATAATTTAAAATATTAATAAATAAATAATAGTGATATTTACAATACTATAGTTCAATTTTGTCTTTATAAACATATTTCAATATACAATATATATTATAACATAAATAATAATAACTCAGTTTTATTTATTTATTGTAATTTATTGTAAATTTTATAAACTAAATTATAAATAAATTAAACTATACTATTATAAAATAAACATCACTATTATGAAATAAACATCACTATTATTTATTTATCAATATTTGTAATTACTACCTATAAAGAATAATTTATTTTTAAAAAATTTTCATTGAAAAAAACAAGCGTACTTGTGAAAAATTAAATTTTAAAATTATTAAAAAAATACAAAATCTAAAAAAAAATAAATATAAAAAGGAATAAAAAATATTAAAACAATAAAAAAAAAATTTTAAAAAAAGTGTCCCTAGCCGAGAGTTGAACTCGCGTACTCAAAAGGAAAAGCGTGAACGTTACGCACTAGACCAACGCTACTCCGAAATATCTCTGGCGTAAAATCGTACATGCTCATCTGCCCCCCAGTGGTTTAAAATAATTAAATTTTAAGTTAAAAATTAATTATTTAAAGTTAAAAAGTTTAACAGGTTATATTTATAACGTATCTCCCTTCATAAAAAAAGAAAAGAAATAAAAGATTTACGCTACGAAAATACGTTAAAGAAATTTGCAACATAATTTTGGGTATAGACCAGCCGTGTTTGCTCGCGTCGCCACCCAAAAGAGGAGGCGACTCAAGCAAACAAAAGATATGAGAGTGGGGAGTCATCGAAGTATACCACGCGAGTCATCAGTGAATGCGGTTCATGCTTTAGTTACTCTCCATACCATCTTTTTTAGTATAAGGTAATCCAATACTAATAGAGCTTCTCACGGCCTGTCATATTTGTATCAATGTTTTATATGCTCGCATAGATGGCAGTTGGCATGCTCTATTAGCATGAATTTTCTCTCAGTGTAGCGTTTAAATTAATTTTTATTAAAATGTTATTCGATTGACATTTAAAGTATTATTTTAACTATATTTAAAAAGTTATTTGTCATCAATGAAAGAATATTTAAATTTTTTAATTAATAAGCTATTAAGAGGCGGTCGGAACCATTTGCCGCTTGGTGGCGCTGCGGTCAGGTGAGAGAAAAATATAAAATATTTTTTATATAGCAATTTAAAATTTACTGAAACAATAATATACTTTTAATCTTGTCATTTCCTCTAGCCATATATATGTAGAATAATTATTAATATTAATTTTGTTTGAAAAGTCTAAAATATTGTTATAAAGCGAAAAATGCGGCGCGAGGTAGAGCCGACGTAAACATTAGCATACATCATTCTTTAGTATTGCTCTCTCTGTCGCACTAAGGGAAGGTGCACGCATGTTTACATCGGTCCTACGTTGCATCGCATTTTTCGCTTTATAACAATATTTCAGACTTTTCAAACAAGATAAGTATTAATAATTATTCTACATATAGATGGCTAGAGGAAATGACAACATTAAAAGTATATTGTCGTCTCAGAAAATTGTAAATAGCTGTATAAAAAATATTTAATAGATTTCTCTCACCTGACCGCAGCGCCACCCTATATGTAGCGGCGAATAGACCCGACCGCCTCTTAATGTCAAGAATTTTCTAAAAATTATAATATTTATGATAAGCAAACCTTACTTGTGATACATACACTTTCTAATATTTGTATCTCATTTAAATTTTATATTAGATGCGAAAAGGTTTGTTAAGTAATTGCAAATAGTTATTTTATTATTCGGAAATATTCAAATTTAAAATGAACCAAAAAGGTGTATTTTAATCTTATGGTTTTTTTTATTTTAATTTCGTATTTCATATATATAAAATACATTCGTAAAGATATTTTTATTAGAAATAAACAAAAAATTTGTTTAAGCATGTTTCACATAAAAATTAATTTCATAATTTAAATTCATGGTCATATGTTAAGGTCTGGAAATTATAGTTGTTACTCAGTTCCTAGTTTTCAGTTTATTTATATCAAATATCCTACTATCTTTGTTTTTCTTATGGAAGTAGAGTAAGAAATAGACACTTGATGGAATAACTTATACACTTTTTTACTTTAAGCACATGTGTATGTACATATATTTTTATATTTCATGTACTTATATTTTTATATTTCATCAAATTATTTTCAATTTTATTCAGTACTCAAAATAAACTTAAATTAATTAATTCTTATTTACTTAAAGTTAATCATTTACACATAATAATATAATAGAAGAAAATTTAACCGAGCGATGTTAGGAGCAAAAAGCTTCAATATAATTAATACCTATTAACGTAAAACCCATTAAATTGTGTAAAAATTTTCAACAGTTGATAAATATAATGTAAATCATATAATATATATATATATATATATATATATATATTTATATATATATTTATATATATATATATATATATATATATATATATATCAATTTTAAATTACTAATAATTAATTTAAAACTCAAAAGTAACCATTTTAAAACGCAATGTGGAAGATAAACATGTATCTTTTTATTCCTTGAATATCACGAATTAAAATATTAATTATTAGTAATTTTAAAATGTTATATATTATGTAAATAATTCTATATTTAATAATTTTTAATTTTAGTAACAGGAATAGCCGCCCGAAAAGAGATCAATAATTACATTTTCTGCGAAATATTGCCCTATCGAGTAGTTGAAATATCAGTCTTAGTACCAAAAAAAGACACTAAGCATCGCAAATTTATGCTCTTACTTTATAATATAATAGTGCTAACATTGTCCCTAAAATTCAAGCTATAGTACTAATTGAAATTATATCGCAACTTTTTTTTTAATACCTTAGAACATAAATTAGATATACTTGATTTAGAACCTATTTCAACAATACTTTCCTTTCTCCGTGCAGTTGTTAGTTCTAGTAAACGTCCAATACTGTTTTTAATTATTTCATGGTTCGTGATTGAAACCCGTGATTAAAAAGAATGAATACATATCATATTTTTTCATTGATTCAAATGGAATTAAGTAGAACAAATTCTTAATTTATCATGATATAATTTGCATTTAAACAATTTTTATGCATATTATAACTTTAATTAATCTTTTTTATAAAAATATAAAAATTTAATTTAGTACAAAACTACAATATCAAAATTCATAAGTTGCGGCAATTCTTTTTATTTTAAAATTGGCTAATTTATATATAGGGTAAGTGTATGAGTTATCGTGCCTTTAAGGTTAAGGCAGACACATTTCCGTCAATTAAACAAATCTCATTATTTTTTAAAAGTCTTATAAACTGTTTGTTTAAAGTAAAGCACATTATCTACGAATAAAACAAATTCCCTAAGTGAAAATTTAAAAATTATTAATTTGCTGATTGAATTTACGAAGTTTATGCGATGTGTCAGTTTATCGTGTGTCGTCTGTTTACCATATAAATGCATACTTTTATTTTCGTGCTTTGATTATCTACATCGCATGCTTTAACATAGGGCACGATAACCAGGGAGGGCACGTTAACTCCCACACTTACCCTACTAATATAATATATGAAAATTCAACCCAGCGACGTTAGGAGCGAGGTATTTTTTGCTAGTACTAATTATTTTAAGATTGTTTTGTAATAGTTCGAAAATGTCCTAGCATTTTTTGGTGCTTATCTTGTAAATAGTTTTAGAAATCTAATAAAATTTACTACAACGCTAGAAAAAAGAGCATGTTTTCATGTGAGTGCGTTATAATGCTAACAGTAATTTTTAAAATTTTCTCTCAATATACTTATGTATTTTACCTGCAGGATGTAGAGATTGGTACATTAAAATAAAATTTTTATTTTACATTAGTGAATACACGAATATATATTAACCTATAATTGTTTTAAAAAATTTGCAAATGAATTAGAACAATTTTTGAAAACCTACATTACCTATTGTACATGCTATTCATAAGACTTGAAATATTTTAAAAATTTATTATATAAATTGATAAAAACTGATAAAAAATATTAAAAATTAATTTAATGTGATAAATAATAATAATAACCGATAAAAATGGATAAAAACGGGTAAAATGTCCGAATCTCTAAACTTTTCATCCATTTTTATCTATTTTTTTTACTTTTATCACTTATTATCAAGATTTATACATTTTAGCCGTCAGAAATATGCCCCTCATTTTCGGCATTTCATTTTTTAACCTTCATTTAGCTGAATTTTAGCTAAACTCAGCTATAATTCAGCTAAAATTTAGCTAAAATCAGTTAAAAGTCAGCTGAAATTTTGATGAATGTTGCTATAATTTAGCTGAAAGCAAGCTAAAAGTCAGCGAAAAGTTACCTAGAAGTTAGTTAGAAGTTAGCTAAAAGTTAGCTGCAAATCAGCTTAGAGTTAGCTAAAATTTAGATATATTTATCTGTAATTTAGCCGTTGCCACTGTGTATAAGAATTCGATTTGTCCTTAGTTAGCTAGAATTTAGCTGGAATCTAACTAAAATTCAGCTAAAAGTTAGCTAAATATTAGCTAAGAGTTAGCTGAAAGTTAGCTTGAAGTTAGCTGAAAGTTAGCTTGAAGTTAGCTGAAGTCAGATAAAATTACATAAAAGTTAGCTACATTAAATAAAAAATTAGCTAAATTTTTGCAAAATTTAGATGGAAATTAGTTGAAATTTAGCTAACAGTTAGCTAATAATTATAGTAATTTTTAGCAATTTCAGGTGAATATTAATTTTTATTTCAACTGAATTTTAGCTGCATTTTAGATCTATTTATATTATATTCTCTTTATGCTATTGAAAGTATATCGCCGCTGTCATCACCGTAATCGTCAGAAATGTGCCCCTCATTTTTGGACCTACATTACAGCGTTAAATTTAGCTAGATTTAAGTTTTCAATTAGCTAGGAATAACTAAATTAAGCTAAATTTGAGCTTTGAAACAGCTGAAAATTAGCTGGATTTAAGCTTGTAGTCAACTTGGTAACAGCTAATTTTAAGTGCTGTATATAACGATATATGATAAGATATATGTGGAGAATACTTATAAGTTTAAGGTTTATAATAGGTGAAAAATAGGTAACAATATTTTTTTTACTATTAGCTAATTATCCTGTAATCATCGTTAAGTTTAATCATATGAATAATTATTAATTTTACGATTTTATTTAAATTTAGGGTTGAAAATATCACTTTAAAAAGCTAAATTGAAGTTTAATAATCAAACGATTAAATTTAAATTTTGTTAAATTAAAATCAAACACTTGAATATAGTCTTTATAAATTTAATTTAACTTTCATTCAATTTTGTAAAAAAACACCGATATCACAGTTTTCCAAATTTTTCATTCTTAATCCAAAAATGTTTTAAGTATCTCTTTATTACTGCCTTTCATTTTTAGTTTATTATAAAACTATAGCTATATTCAGTTTATTATAAAAGTATCAAATAAAATCTCTATAATTAAATTATTAAATCAAGTGTACTTATTTACTGTCTGCCTGTATCTACTTAGCTGAATCATAGTAAAATTATTACAATTATATTTCTATATATATCTTTCAAAATTTAGTTATATTTAATCGTGACAGCGATTTAAATCAATTAAAATTGGTAGAGTCTTTCTACCACTAGACTAACATTTGATAAAACATTTATAAATCAATTACTAACTTTATTCTTTATTTAATATTATAATAAAACATATACGCGTAGGCCTCATAATACACAACATTTAATTATTAATTCTGTCCTGCTGTAAAGTCAGGACTTCGAAGATGATTAGATTCATTAAAAGATCATTGAAGATTTACCTGAAGAAAACTTTTGAATAATTAAAATTATTTAGTGTTTTAAATAAAAGTTATTGAAAAAATTGCAAATTTTTGGATATTTTTTTAAAGTTATAAAAGCAAGATGGGGTTGGCGCGCTTGCCCCCTAATATATTATGTGCTATTCATAAGACTTAAAACATTTTAAAAATTTATTATATAAATTGATAAATTTTAATTAATCATTTAATTCAATGACTGATAGATATTTAAGATTGTTTTTTATTGTAATTTATGTTTTCTGCGTGTATTTAGAATAGTCTGTGATATCACTTTTACATGGTGACTTACTGATACAGTATTATATATTAATTTTAATAATTGACTGTGATATCTTATCTTATTATGTGCAATACTTTTTATAGAATTATTACTTACTATTTCATGTATTACACGCCTTTTTGTACTCTTATTACAAAATAAATAAATATCTATATCTATCTATAAAAACTGGTAAAAAATATTAAAAATTAATTTGATGTGATAAATAATAATAATAACCGATAAAAATGGATAAAAACGGATAAAATGTCCGAATTTCTAAACTTTTTATCCATTTTTATCTATTTTCCAAATTTTTATCACTTATTATCAAGATTTATCCATTTTAGCCGTCAGAAATATGCCCCTCATTTTTGGCAGCTCATTTTTTAACCTTCATTTAGCTAAAATTTAGCTAAAATTCAGCTAAAATTCAGCTAAAATCAGTTGAAAGTCAGCTGAAATTTTGATGATTGTAGCTATAATTTAGCTAAAAGCAAGCTAAAAGTTAGCAAAAAGTTACCTAGAAGTTAGTTACTGATCCTCCTTTTTACTGATAATTTTTAGCTAATTTTTGTTGATTTATCTATATTATAAAAGATTTTCGTCGCTGCCGCTGCCACCGCTGTCAGCCTCTCGAAATTCCCAATCCCTCCTTGATCCCTCCTTTTTACTGATAATTTTTAGCTAATTTTAGGTGATTTATTGTGAGTTTTAGCTAAATATTTGGAACTAAAAATGATTTATTTAAAAAAGGCTAGTGTTTTATTGTTTATTATCTTTATTTAAAAAGAAAAAATTGCAATATTACAAAATTTTACAGCCTAATTAATTTTTAATTGACCTAAAATTTTTACGAGAAGTGAGCATATAAATCATTGTTCCACGTTTGAAGAGAGAAAAAAAAATAAAGGAAAGGAAATATGCTGAATGAAATTCAAATGTAGTATTTTACATTCGATCGATTTTTGTTGACAAACGTAAGAGAAAGAGAAAGAACTTTGAAAATAATTTCCTTATATCCAGTCTGTTTATACATGGGACACGCGCGTTAATTTGTAACTCATGGAAGAGTAAGTTTGCGTTACAAAAGGAGTGCAATTTGCATTTTTGCATGACTGCACCTAACGTATAATTGATTGTTTAGATTTTAATAAGGTTAAATAACCTATCTGTTACAAATGATATAATCATCATATAATAATATAATCTATCTATATTATGCAGTACGTTTTGTCAACTTGTAAATGCATATAAGCACTTTGTAGACTCTTTCGACTTTAATGAATTAGGGACCAGCACAATTAGTCAATAATTTATATAATTTAAGCTTTTTTTAAAAAAATTAAAGTAAAAAAACGCGTTTTTCAAATGAAAAATGTGCCCCTCAAAGGGTTAATAAAACGGAGAATTTACGCGAATCTTGTTGGAAAAAGTTTATTATTTGTTCTTTTATATATGTCTAAATTTGTTTTTATTCATATATTTGATTTTCTTAAGGTAATATTCTTGCCAAAGCAATTATGATAAATGTCATAAAAATTTAAATATAACTTATTTATATAATACTACATAATATACTAAAATTTGAAGTATGTTAGCAGTGTAGATTTGGAAATATAAAAATTAAAATATCACTTTTTAACATGGATTATTATGAGAAGGTGCATTGAAAATTTGTGTTCTTTTTAGTATGATCAAATTCTCTGAAAAATTAATATCTGATTTTATATATCATAACATTACACGTTACCGTATAAAAACCATCGTTAAAAAAGCAAAAGTCTAGAGAGCTGGCTTCGTCTCTCTCTAAATTCTAATGTTAATAATGAAATAGAAAATTATGAAAATTCAAGGTATATAAGTCCAATGGAAGCTGTCTGGAGAATAGAAGAGTTGCCTTTTACAGGACGTTCTCATTCAGTGGAATGTTTAGCAATTCATTTAGAAAATCAACAAAATATAATGTTTCATGAAAATGATATTCAAGAAGCAATAAAAAAATTAAAAACAACATTAATTTTATGGTTTAAATTAAATAAAAATGATAAAAATGCTCAAAAATATTTATATGCGAACATACCAGAACATTATTATTATTAAAAAAAACAATGGATTAAAAGAACAAAATATTCAAATTGTGTTGGAAGACTTACAAATGTAAGTTCCAAAGATATTGAACGTTTTCATTTAAAACTTATTCTACACAGAGTTAAAGGAGCAACTTGTTATAATGATTTGTTAACTTATGAAATTGGATTCAGATAAAAAAAAATTAGAGAATGTGATGTTATTTTATGGGATGAATCTTCTATGGTTCCAAAAAAAGCATTAGAACTTGTTGATAAACTTATTTGAGATATTTGTAGATTAGAAAATTACTTTTTTGGAAATAAAATACTTATTCTTGGAGGTCATTATATGCAAACACTTCCAGTCATTAAATATGGAACAAAACGAATAATTATAAATATTTTAAAATATTTAAATTAACAAAAAATATGAGAAATAATGATGATAATTATGCAAATTTTTTATTAAAAATTGGAAGTGGTTTAATTACATCATTGGAAATTCCTGAAAATTGGAAAACAAAAGATATATGTACAAAAATATATGGTAATAATATAGATTTAAAAGAAGATTTATCTGATAAAATTATACTTTTATCACATAATGAAGACATATATAATATCAATGATAAAATTTTAAATAAAATTAACTCAAATGCAGTGGAATATTATAGTATTGATTACGCAAAACACAAAGGTATTGATCGAACTGAAATAGATATTGAATTAAAGTTTTCAATTAAATATTTAAATTCATTACGATTTCCAGGGTTTCCAATACATAAATTAATTCTTTAAAAAAATGCGATTATAATGTTAATAAGAAATTTAAGTATAAGTGACGGACTATGTAATGGTACCCGGTTAAAAATTATTGATTTATTTAAATTTAATATTGAAGCTGAAATTATTACTGGTAATAAAAAACGTTCAATTATATTTATACCAAGAATAATTTTAGATACAGGTGAACAAACATCGTTACCATTTATATTATACCGTAAGCAATTTCCAATTCATTTAGCATTTGCAATGACCATTAATAAAGCTCAAGGCCAAAGTTTTGAAAATGTAGGAATATATTTAAATAAACTTTTATTTTTACATGGTCAATTATATGTAGCGTTATCAAGAGTAATAAATAGTAAAAAAATTTTTATACAAAATGAAAATGAAAATGTTATAAAAAATATTGTATGGAAAGAAGTATTATAGAAACAATTATTAAAAAATCATTATTTAAAATTCTCAATATTATTTTCAATATTATAATAAATACATAAAAAAAATAAATGTTTGCATTTTAAATTTACATACTAATAAAAATTTATAAAAGTCACTAAAAATGTTTTAATTATTTATAATATACAATTTACAATAGATACAAAAAGGGGGGTTGGTGAGCGAAGCGAGCAGGGGGGTACCCCCCCTAGTTTAATTGAAATAGAAATCTTAATACTTCTATTAATAAATAACTTTATAAACATTTAAATTATTTAAGTGTAAACAAATACAAAAATATATTGTTAAAAGATTGATTTTAATAACAATAAACAATTCCTCAACGTCACATCATTGCATATTGATGCACGGTGTGACATATAAATGATTCCTAATAACATAGATTAGTAACTATAAGATATATTCAAATAAATATATAAATACACTATTATTACAAATAAATAAATATATGATTATATTTATTTTTTTATTGAAAATTTATATATTTTTTCTATTAAGGATAAAATAGTGATAGGATGAAAAATATATTACATTGCAAAGAATGAATATTATAAATTGAAATATGCAAGTCATTTATGCATTTAAGCAATAGTATTTATTTACAAAAGTTAATTAATAAATAAACTGATATTATTATTTTTTCATTTAAATGAAAATATTAGTCTAGACCTAATTAAGAGTTATGATTTAAGTTAATACGTCATTAACTAAATTATTCTATACTTGAATTGAAATTGAATTTTTATTTTTATTGACAAGGTAGCATTTGTTTCAAAAAATAATAGCTAAGTTCTAATCAATAGTTTTATCAACGAAGATAGACGCTTATAGAAGCGTACTTCTGGGTTAACTTTGGGGGCCCAGCTTTTGGAGGACATTTAACATTACGTGTATATCTATATATATGAAAACATCGGTATATATAAATATAGAAATACATGGCATTTTAGTAGCGCCACCACGTTGCTGGAGGACATGAGCTTTAGATTTTGAGCCTCTGTCCGCCCATTTAAAGTACGCTTCTATAAGCGTCTATCTTCGTTGGTTTTATGTAATGCATACTCTTTTTCATACCAAAGAAATTTGTCTTTTCCCTTTTTTCCATATATATTATATTATATAGACGTAAGCCTCAAAAAATAGCATTCTTGCGTCCTCCCCACTCCTCCCCTCTCCTCCCCCCTCCTCCCCCAGCCTCACATTTTAAAATTTTTTTAACGTAAATATAGGTTTTTTTTCAGCCTCAGTGAGATGCCTCCCCCCTCCTCGACCCGCCTCTGACATCGCCTTAACGTTTGTCGCCTCATATTACCTCATAGGTCTCCTCAAAGACTCCTCAGAGACGCCTCAGGTAAGCCTTAGGAATTCCTCGAAACGCCTTAAGTTTGTGAGAGTGATATTTTTTAAAATTTTCAAAAATAACGTAAAAATAGTTACCGACGCCTCAGTGCTTCCTCATCCCCTCCTCTTACAACGCCTCAGGGTACGCCTCAGAGATGAGGCATTTATACGTATGTACATACAAGAATAAGTACATCACAAATTAGGGGGCTGGCGAGCAGGGCGAGCAGGGGGGTACCCCCCCTAGTATATATATATATATATATATATATATATATATATGTATATGTATATATATATAGATAAAACGTAAATAGTTCATTAATTAATTGTTTTTTATTAAAAAAATTATTGAATGTTTCAATATAAATTTAATTTTCATTCTAATTAAATTTCATATGATTACCCTTTAGCTTCAGTAGCTTAGACAATAGCATTTATCTATAAAAGTTTATTAGTAAATGAACAGGTAATAGTTTTTTTATTTTAATGGAAATGTTAGTCATGATTTAATTAAATGTTCTGATATAAGTTAATATGTTACTTAATTAATCGTCTCTACATATGATTTGGGGAATAAGGAGGATGAGCTAATGAAGAGCTAAAACAACGTAAAATAACGTAAAATAATGTTAAAAAACAGGACAAAATTTGAGGATTTCTGATGGATTACCTGAGGAGGAGTTAAATTTATTGAAACCCGATACATAAAATATAAGATTCGCAACAGCTAAGAAGTAATTGATTTTAGCTAAATGTAAGCCTAAAATAAACTCAAAAATGGAGAAATTTAGTTAAATTGTTAAATAATTAATAAATGCAGAGCAAAATTTATATTAAATAAAAAGTCTTTATTCAATCTACACAAAATGAATTAATTAAATGATCTCTCCATAATAATAATGAAATACAAATTCTGGCTTTAACAGACGGACTTGAACTGAACTGAACGACGACGAGACGCAACTTGATTCTCTTCAACTGTCTACTAAAATATTCTCAATAGGTGGCGACACCTAGTATGAGTGTGTATATTTTCAACACTCCCTCCCACACTCATACATATTTTAATTAAAAGAGTTGTAACATCTCTCTCGTTCTTATTGTTTCTGTTCTGATCGTTCATTTAGTTCCTGTAATATAGAGAAAAATTTTGTTAATAACTTAACTAAAATACATATCAGAAATATAATCAGTCAATGTTATCAGTCGTTAAATATTTGTTTGGTCAGTCGTTCATGTAATTCAAATGACAAAGGTTTTGTGAATACATCAGTTATCTGACTTTTAGAGGAAATTCAACTGACATTAATTAAACCTCTAGTTACACATTCCTTTACATAATGTTCTTTTATTTCGGTCATATGTCTTAATTTGTTTTCACCTCCAGTCTTAACGCTTGCTTCTGCTGCCTTGTTATCACACCATAATAGAATTGGAGCTAATTCTTGTTTTAACAATCTTTTTTTAAAATTTGATATAAGGATATCAATTCTTGAGCGCATTCGTTTATAGAAACATATTTCTGTCTGTGAGTTCTTCAGGATGTTGTGTCTTCGAAAAACTTGATCACAAAGCTACTGGTCGTAAGAGAATTTTTGCAGTCGTCAAAACTTGCATCTGAAAATCCTTGTAAACAGTCGTTCTGTCCTTTATATCTAAGTTCAAAGTCTTTTGTTCTTCTTAATTATTCAAATACTCTTTCAATCTTCTACCAGTCATTTTTCAGTAAAGTTGATTTGGTGTCTGCATAGAGTATTTACCTTATATGCAATTTCTGGCCTGCTTGCATTGGTTTCTCCTTTTTTTTCACGCTGTCTTTTCTTCTTATTGGCTACCTGATTGATTACCATAGGTGTTCGTTGGGCGAGTGATTGATCCAAACTAAACTTCTTTAGCATTTTGTTTATTTATTGTTTTTGCTTAATGCTCAGTATCCTTTTTTTTCTGTCTTATTTTATTTCTGAGCCTAAAGAACTTTTAGTCTCACCAGTTTCTGTCATTTAAAATTTTTTTTCTTTACATTTGTTACAAACTAGCAGAATGTCATCTGCATACTAAATCAAGATAAGAAATCCGTCTTTTTCTTGCTGAGTAAATAGACAAGACTCATTGTTGAATGATCTAAGTCCACATTTCTTTACTGTCTTTTTAAGTCTTTCATTCCAACATTTTAAACTGACTTTCAGATCGTATAAAGCATTTTCCAATACACACATCTTGTTTTGTTTGATCCTTTCATAAGCAGTCATCCCTTCCGGTATTTCCATATATATCTCATTGTTTCAATATCCATTTACAAAAGCTGTCTTCACGTCCATCTGACATATTTTTAAATCCAATTTGTTTGCCATTGCCAGTATAGATCTGATTAAATGTAATCGTGAATCCGGTGCATATGTTTCTTGCATATCATACTCATTTCTGTCTTTAAAACTACGAATTACTAGTCTCACTTTATATCTTATTTTACTGTCTTCTTTCTTTTAAATACCCATCTTGAATGTATAATGTTTGATCTTTTTCTGTCATTCATTACTATTGAACTGTCAACTAATTTTCATACATTATTCTTATACATACATTCTAATTCTTCAATAATAGTTTTGGTCCATTTTTTTTGTTTTTTTTTTTTGTTTATCTTTTGACTTCATGGCTTCCAAGTTTGTACTCAGGTCATTATTTATTTCTGCTAATAAAATATGAGTTTCTTCATCTATCTTATTTTCTGTACTTGTTTGTGTTTCCATTGGTAATTAAATCTGTCGTTTTGTTTTCTCTCCCTCCGATTTTTGCACTTCATATTCAGTATTTTTCTTAACTTTTGTCGGTCGTTCTACTAATTTTATTTTCTCTCCCTCCAATCCTTGTTACTTTTTATCAGTCTTATTTTTTTCGTTTCTTGGTCGTCTAACTGGTCTTTTGACTTTCTCTCCCTCCGGTTTTTGTATTCGTGTTTCATTTTCTCTGTCTTCTAATACAAAATTCACAAACCATGAATCTTTTCATTAATTTGTTTCCAGTCTTGTATATCAGTTGTTGCATATCTGTCCTTGTAGACGAATTTTTCGTTGAATCGTACATCTCTGCTTTCTTATAGTTTACATAAAACCCATTGTGTCTGAATTCATTATTTGCAAAGGTTCAATTGTTCTATACTTGACTGTCTTAAATGGCAATTTGTTAAACTTTGCAATTATACACACTTCACAGTCTTTCAACGTATCATCAAATACAGCTTGTTTTAAAGCTTTGATATTAGGAAATTTTAATTGTAATTTTCTTTAATAATCAACTGATGAATGGCCCATTCGAAAATGCCACAACATAGTGTAGTTGTTTGTATTAATTTTCTCCGTCGCTTTTGTATTTTCAATCTCACATTAAGATTCTTCACTGACTTTAAAATCATGTGATTTATAAATATTTCTGTCTGCAATCTAAATATTTTTCTTCTTTGACTGTCTGATTTTCTTTCTTTTCATTAAATTGATTATTTTCTTCAATATTCTTTTCTTCATTCATTCTACTTATCGTTACATATACTAGAACCTGTCTTTGTTTTTAATTATTTCCTGTCGCTTCTGATTCAAATTCAGTCAACCAATATGGTTGATTATATATTGGTAAGGATGAAAAATTTTCATTTAAGTTTTCCATGCAGATTACTCTGTCTAAAATAATAAATTTTCCATCAGTCGTATTTGTTTGCACGCTTCCTTCTTCCTTAGATTTAAGATTTACGCTGCAGTCTTTATTTGCGCATTGGATTCCGTCTAGTTGTTCAATAAATATCCTGAAAATCAACTTTGAATTTGTCAAACGTTCTGTCGCACCACTGTCAGCACTCGGTTCATTAGTCTTCTTGTTTCTAGATTCTAATTGGTTAAAACTGCCTCCTATTTGATATTTTCCTCTGTTATATTTTACATAATTTTCTTGTCTCCTTTTATTGACAGATTTTGCTCGTTTTCGATTGACATTATTAATTAGATTAGCTATCTTACTTGTGAATGTTGTCCGACCTGTACTTTCTTTACTTTTATTATTATAATATTTTGATTCATACCTTTTTCTGCTTTTCTGTCTCGAGTGTCCCTGACACTTTGGACATGTTGAGATCACATGGTCACGGGTAAATCTCTGACAAAAGTAACACTTCTTTATGCTATTTCCCTGTCGTGGGCAGTCGCTGGCACAGTACCCATAACTGTCGCATTCAAAACATCGCACTTTCTGTATCGCTCTTGATTTGACCATCATAGCTGTCGTTTAATGGCTTTCAACCTGCATAATAAGTAACTTTAGTTTATTATAAGATAACCCTTTCACCATAACAATTTCTGTCATAAAATTTATTCCTTCTACTTGATGTACTTTGCTTATGATAGCATTATAAAAGAAATCTCTTTCGTCTTCTTCAGGCAACGATTTAACTTTTGGCATGTTATTATAACTTCTTACTATTTCTTCAAATCTGTCTATAAAATTAACTGCCTTCTCTTTCGCTGAATTATACTGTATGTTGTATAATTTTCTTTATACTAGATGGAGTTACATTTATCTCACTTAATTTAATTTCTTTAAACTCTATTCAACAATTCAACTAGATCTTTAATTTCCATAAGTCTAACATGATAGTCTTTATCTATACTATTTATTAAAATATCACGAACTTTCATTTGCTACAATAGTACTATCTACAACATACAATAAGTCCAGCGAACTTAATTCAGACAAAATAATCCAAAGTTCTCAAATTTAAATTGAGTCATTAAAATTAAATAAATATAATTATAAATATAATAGCTTTTTACTGGTCCGTCTTTTTCAGTCAGTCAAGTTTTGATAATTTCTGTCAACTGTTTAAAAACGTCTAAAATACTGTCGTTTTCTTTATTAAGTCTTTCATCAACTTTTATTTGGATTAAACGCAATATTTTCAGTTTATTTACTGGTCCTAAGAGTTCGTCCAAGTGTTCTGTCAAGTTCCCGAAACCTTTTGCATTAAGTGTATAATTTTCAAAATCATTATTTACCTTATATGTCGTTTTGCTGTCTTTGGATTTATCTGTCCTTTCTGCCTAATTACCTGTAGTCATTCTCCTTTCCCTGTTCAAATTCCTGCCTCATCGAATCCAGAGCCTGGCTGCCAAAGACCCGCGTGGCGCTTCCCTCCTTTATCATCAAAGTCATCAAAGCGTCTTTTTTTTTGCTCTATTCTTCTCTTTTCTTCGTCTCTCTTGTTCTTTGCCGTTTCTGTCTTAACTGAATTAAGCTTATCCATTACCTTGTCCAATTTGTCAGATAGGTCCGACAATTTTGATTTAGTCATTTCATTCATTCTGTTTTCTGTCTCTATCTTTATTTCTGTCGTTTCAATCGTATTGTAATCCCATATGCTCTTCTCTGTCTTTAGCTCCGTCTTCGTTCTTATTTTCATCTGTATTTTCCGTCGTATACATATTTTTCCAATACATCATTCAATTTTGCTGTCAAACCTTTGATTTGTTTTTGTCTTTCCTTATCTGTCGCTATTTGACCTCCTGCAGTTACTTTAACTACAGTTTTCACAGAGCCGTCTTCAAAACCGTCACTTTATTCTACTTTCTGTTCTGTCTCGTTATATAGCCCCTCCGTCTTCTCAGTCTCATTGCTGTCGTTAATTCTGTTTTTTTTTCTCTTTCTTATCAGTCATAGTGTGGCCACCTGTCGTACAATAGGGCATATATAATCTGTCTTCACTCTGTCTTCATCTCTGTGACTGTCCTTATCAGCAGGTCAAATTCTTTACTCATAACGTACTTGTCAACTATAAAGGAATAGTAAACCAATATAAATAAAATTCATATAATTTTGCCGAACACAAGCAAAACTAGAAAATTTACGTTAGAGTTAATTATATATATATATTATGAGCTTAGTAGACCGAACACAAGCCCTTTAAGCTCAATATATCTATCAAAATAAAGTGAATCAACCTAGTATGCCGAACACAAGCAATATTAGGTCATTCATATTTATGACAATTTAAGAGAATCAATCTAACATGCCGAACACAAGCAATGTTAAATCAATCAAATTTGCCAGTTATTTATGTATATTTTTATATTTATAATTATACATATGTGCTATTATTCCCATACACAATATACTGAACACAAGTATTATTATGTATGTGAAAGCAGCAACTATGATCGATCAATATTATTTTTAAAACCATGGATATATTTATTAAAAAATATTTTTATATACGTACGTTCAAGCTTGATAAAATAAAATTTTTAATTTGAAATAGTCATTATTCATTATCTAATTTGTATTCAATCTGTCATAATTTTGAATACAATGCTGCCTTCAACAACTGTCATATACATATTCTCATGAGGATGTTTTGTGAAGTTGCAATAAACTTCTTTCCTCTGTATAATGATAATTTCAATTAATTAAACATTCTTAAATATATTTTTCTTAAAGTCGTTCTTTTCTGTCTTTTTTTTAATCGGTCTTTTGTATACATTTACGTAAACTTTATTTTTATTGTACACGGCGTCGATGTCTTTTCATCAACTCGACTTGGGCCTATGGCCGCCATGTTTGTGTGCATTATTCTCTTTCAGTTTGCAGAAGTCAGGCCAATGCCTTTCTTCCTTCAAGCAATCATACTTAGTATTTCAACATAAAAACGCGTCCGTTTTTACATTTATTTTTAATTATAGCGAAATCTAACCAAATCTAAGCGGCACTTTTTGCAAATATTAGTTTTTAACCGGTTCTCATTTATTTCCGTCTATACCGTCATAAATCTGTTCAGACCTCGCGCGTGCATCCACTATACATACACATATATACACACACATACATATATATATATATACATATACACACATACACATACATAAAAACCTTCTTCACTTCGTGTTGTCGTTTATTCAGTCTATCAATTTTATTTTGTGCGTGCATGGTCTTTTCTCTCGTTCTAGATACACAGACACGCACACACAAAGCATAAAAAAAAATAATTTTTCTCGTGCACGCATGAATCTGTCATACTCAAACACAGTGCGTCATTTTACCCAACATGGCGACTCATTTTATTTCTCTCTCTCTCTCTCTCTATAGACTAGCGCACGACGCTATCTATTCTCTGTCCTTTTCTCTCTTTCTATAAGCTTGCATGCGACGCCATTACTGTCTTATAGAATTGAGAGAGAATAAAGTAAAATTCTTACTCGGAGTCAACTCCTTTTTCTCCCTTCGCTGTCCTTCGCCCTGTCTCTTTTTTTTTATTTATTCCTTGACTCGTTATCTCTGACGCTTCCACCAGGAGATAAAGAACAATAAAACAATTCACCAAACAGACTGACGCACGCTCCAAACCACACAAACCTCTTTCTCAATTTTATTAAATAAAACGCGCAGTTTAAAGCACTCTGGGCCCATAACCTGTTAAATAATTAATAAATGCAGAGCAAAATTTATATTAAATAAAAAGTCTTTATTCAATCTACACAAAATGAATTAATTAAATGATCTCTCCATAATAATAATGAAATACAAATTCTGGCTTTAACAGACGGACTTGAACTGAACTGAACGACGACGAGACGCAACTTGATTCTCTTCAACTGTCTACTAAAATATTCTCAATAGGTGGCGACACCTAGTATGAGTGTGTATATTTTCAACATAAATCGAAGATTAAAAATAAATGAATGAAAATTGTAAAAATAGATTAAAAAATACAGCTACAATTAAGGAATCCAAAATTTCAATAATTGATGAATATAAGTAAATTTATGCTAAAAATAGCTTAAATATTTGTTAAAACTAGATTGGAATTTCTTGAAATTTTTTATTACATACTTTACATAAAAATTTATTTCTATTAATATGTTTATATATATGTCTTGATGTTAAAAAATGCCCATCATTTTTAGCTTCTCATCTTTGAACATTTATGTCGGTTGAGATTGAAAATTGTTTTAAAATTTTTTCCACAAATTGATCATGAAAATTTTTTTTCACTAATGTGTTCTTTTATATGTCTTAAATAATTTTTTCGATGATTGAAAATATTATTACATAATTTATATGTGTTGCGTGACGAAATTATTAAAACTTTTATTTCTCGTTCTTTTACTTCATTAAAATTAATTTCAGTATAAAACGCGCTAAAACTTTCTCATAGAATGTTTATTTTTGCTGACATTGTAGAAAGATAGACCCACACAACATGGAAGATTTCACTGAAATATTTCGAATTATTCCACTAGAATATTTCAATGCAACCTTCCATGCAGATTATTGGAAGTCTCCACGAAATATTTCAAAATATTCCACTGGAATCTTCCATTGAAAGCTTCCAGGAATATTTCAAGAATATTAAAATTGAAATTTTCAAAGGAATGTTCAAAAACTTTTTCGAAATATTCCATGAAATATTCACGGAAGATTTTTGAAATATTTCATGAAATATTCCATCTGATGTTTATGAAATATTCCAGTGAAATATTTCATGGAAGATTCCAGGAACATTCCATAAACATTTCGCTGGAAGATTCCGAAAAACTTTAAAATTGTACAGCGGAATATTACATAAATCTTCCAGAAATATTCCACGAAATATTTCACGCAAAGATTTCAGTAATCTTCCGGTGAAATATTTCATGAAAGATTTTAGGAAGATTCCATAAACATTTCGCTGAAAGATTCGGATGATCTTTAAAATTGTACAGCGGAATATTACATAAATCTTCCAGAAATATTCCATAAAAATTTCACTGGAAGATTCCAAAAAACTTTTAAATCCTACAGCGGAGTATTACATAAATCTTCCATAAATATTCCATGAAATATTTCACAGAAAGTTTTAAGTAATCTTTTAGTGGAATATTTCATGAAAGATTTCAGAAAGAATACATAAACATTTCACTGGAAGATTCCAAAAAACTTTTAAATTGTACAGCGGAGTATTACATAAATCTTTCATAAATATTCCACGAAATATTTCACGCAAAGATTACAGTAATCTTCTAGTGAAATATTTCATGAAAGATTTCAGGAAGATTCCATAAACATTTCGTTGAAAGATTCCGATAAACTTCAAAATCGTACAGCGGAATATTATATAAAACTTTCAGAAATATTCCACGAAATATTTCACAGAAAGATTTAAGTAATCTTCCAGTGGAATATTGCATGAAAGATTCTAGAATGATTCCATGAAGTTTTCGTTGGAAGGTTGCGCGGAACGTTACGGGAGGTTTTCAGTGACGCCGAGAGAGGGATGTTCGTTAAATGGGAGTTTTATCCCCAAGCGGTTACAAGATACCTCACTTACTATATAAGCGAAAGGGTATCGGCGCTTTGATGTGTACAGTCGAAGCGAATATGTAAATGCAATTTTATAACTAAATGTTTATGTATGCGCATATGTATTGATGTATAAGTTTAATGTGTTATTATATAATATATATACTATCCCCTCACAGCATTTCACATCTTCCAGGAACATTTCATGAAAGATGAGAGATTACCCAAACCTTCCACTGAAATATTCCAATGTAGGGAGAATTAAGGACATATGAATATTAAAGGAATATTTCATGGAAGATTCCTGAAATATTCCAAATCTTCTGTGCCAATATTCTGCGAATCTTCCATAAATATTCCACGGAATATTTTACGATGGATTTCTAAAATCTTCCAGAAATATTTCATTGAATATTTCGTGGAAGATTTCTTAAATTTTTCGTGCATATTCCATGAAAGGTTCATGAAATGTTTTAAATCTTCCGGAAATCTTCCACGAATGTTCCAACGGAATATTTCATGAAATATTCCTGCAAGATTCCTGAAATATTTCAATGAAAGATCTGAGATGTCCTAAATCTTCCAATGAGTTATTCTTGGAATCTTCCAACAATATTCCATGGAATATTCCAATGTAGGAAGAATTAAGTACATATAAATATTACAGGAATATTCCATGGAAGATTCCTAAAATATTTCAAATCTTCCGTGCCAATATTCCCGAAAGCTTCCATAAATATTCCATGCTGTGTGGGGATTATTTAAAACCGTGAACATTTATTTATTAATACAATAACTTTGATGGGTGGTCACTACGTCAGACTAACTAGCGTGAGAACAGCAATCAGCCAACGCAACTCCATTTCTCTCTCCTCCGTCTCTACTACCTCAGGGTTGTGGCTGAGGTAGGGAATGCGTGAAGGAAAGAGAGCATCTTCAAGTGATGGGTGAGAGAGAGTGCATAAATTGACACAACTCTCTCTGCTAATTGTTTGAAGGACAACTATAAAAGCTCTCTCCCCTTTTTTACGCTTAAGGAGAACGTAGAAAAGAGAGAGAGTGATGTATGACCATTCAGCGCCGGACAATGTTTTAGAGCTGGCTGGCGAGTCCACGAAGGACCCCCAGCCCCTGCGATTTCCAGTTAAATTATGATTATCATTTTTAATAGTTTTTATATATATTTTTCTGTGTTATTATTTCAAATATGAGTAACATTTTTCTAGTTTTGAATTATTTAAAAAAGAAAGATAATTTTTCTAAAAAAAATATCAACCTAAGCATATTTTTTCAGTGAAGTAAGTTAAGAACAGAAAAAAAATTAAAGTAGAAAACTAATTATAAATGATTAATCATATCTTATTGTTTATTTTAAGCTTTAATTTTAATTAGTATATTTCATAAATTAAAACAGTTGTTGAAACGAAAAAAAATTTTGGAAAAATTTTCAATCAGGGTTAAATTAAAAAATTTGTAAACGCGCAAAGGTTGTGATCGTTATTCACAACAAATTTCAATTTAGCTATAAAAACAATTTTAAAATAATTTTTAATACAATTGTTAGAAATAAATCTTAGTCATAAAACTCGAAGCTAACAAAACCATAAAAATAAAATAGTATGATTAAAGACAAGCAAATTCTCATTTCACACGTATAAAAAGAGATAAAAGTAAAGTCATCAACGGCACCTTAGTGTCTGCGCTGAGTAAGATAAGGTAATAACTACTACATTGCTTTCTGAATTTTGCAACTATTTAAAAACAAAAAGAAGTACTTTACAGTTTAACAATGCATGTAGAATAAAGTAATATTTCAAATGTAATTTTAAATTTCTAAGTAAATTAATAATAAAATCACTTATTTCTCCTCCTAAAGCAAGTATTCTTTTTAAAGAAAAAGTTCGGATCTCTGTTATTTCTTATTTATATTTGTAACCAATCTAAAACGGTCAAATATTATTGTCAAATTCATAACAACAAAAATTTAAGATTATCCATAGTTATAACATTTTTTATAAGAAAATTTAGGTTCAAATTTTATATATTATCAATTGTTTTAAAAATAAAAATTTTTAAATCAAAGGCATTATCTCGTGATTTTATAAAAAAAATTTCGTTAATTTAGCGCTCTAACAAGGAGAGTGTTTCACCTTCGGGTCACCGTTTTTGCTCAAATTTTGGGAATATTTTCTAGATGCAAAAATATGAAGAAAGCCAAAATTTTAGAGGCCAATGCTCAATATTTCCCTAGTTACAAGCCATTGAAGAAAATCACTAAAAAAGTTACTAGGTTTTCAAACGCTTATAGTTCCTCAGCATTATTAGCTAGAAGCTTGAACCTTTTTCTAAATAAAAGCTGAGCTCAAATCCTTTTAAAATAGCACTATACCATCTCAAAATATTATTTTTTCCCAAAGTTAGAGCGTAATAAAGATTGGACCTAAATTTTTTGTTTAATTCATAATAAAAGCTAAAATTGGGTTCAATCTTTATTATGCTATAACTTTGGGAAAAAATAATATTTCGATATGCTATAACTACTATTTCGAAAGAATTTGAGCTCAGCTTTCATTTAAAAAAAGGTTTAAGCTTCTAGCTAATAATTCTAAGGAACTATAAGCGTTCGAAAATCTAGTAACTTTTATAGTGATTTTCTTCGATGGCGAACTAGGGAAATATTGAGCGTTGGCCTCTAAAATTGTGGCTTTCCTCATATTTCTGCATCCAGAAAACATTCCCAAAATTTGAGCAAAAACGGTGACCCGAAGGTGAAACACTCTCCTTGTAAGTCTACAAAACAAAAGAAAAAATAAGAAAGTCATTTAATTATCCAATTGTAAAACTTTGACAAGTTTTAACATGTGATTAAATAAAATCTGATTAACAAAAAATTTAATTAGCAAAATTTGTAATAAATGTTTAATATATAAAATTTTATGGCAGATTTCACAAAGCTCCGTAGTTTTAAATTACCAACGGAAACAGGCGATTCAAGTTTCCCGCATCTCATATTAAATGAAACTTAAATATCACGGCGTAAAATCTTGTAACTTAATTCCTTTTTTTCCTATTCATGAAAATCTAAAATTGAAATTATAAACCTGGGAACGAATAAAACTTTCCTTCACACACGAGATATAAAATAAAATATTTTTCAAAAATTATTTATTAGCATCTATTTGGGCCATATTTTTTTGGGTCTTATATTCTTTTGGGCCCAATATTTTTTTAGGCCTTATATTTTCTTGCGCCCTATATTTTTTTGGATCCAATATTTTTGTGGTCTCTATATTTTTTTAGGCTTAATATTTTTTGGGCCTTATATTATCTTGCGCCCTATATTTTTTTGGGTCCGATATTTTTGTGGTCTCTATATTTTTTTGGGCTTTATATTTTTTTGGGCCTTATATTTTCTTGTGCCCTATATCTTTTTGGGCCCGATATTTTTTTTAATTTATGTTTTCTTGGGTTCTATAATTTTTCTGGAACCTATATTTTATTTAGCTTTATATTTTTCTGGGCCTTATATTTTTTGATCTATAGTTTCTTGGGTTCTATATTTTTTGGGCCTTATATTTTCTTGGGCTCTATATTTTTTAGGCCCAATATTTTTTCGATTCTTATATATTATTGGGCTCTATATTTTTCTAGGTCCAATATTTTTTTGGGCCCAATATTTTCTCGAAATTAATATTTTCTTGGATTTTATAATTTTTTTTGGTACTATATTTTATTTAGCTCTATTTTTCTGGGCCTTATTTTTTTCAGGCCCTACATTTTACTGAGTCCTATTTTCTTTGGGCCTCATATTTTTTTCGGGCCTTATATTTTCTTAGGCTCTATATTTTTTGGGCCCAATATTTTTTCGGGACTAATATTTTTTTGGGCCTAATATTTTTTCAATTCTCATATATTTCTGTGCTCTATATTTTTAAGCCCAATATTAAAAAAATTTTTTTTTTGGGTTCCATGATTTTTTTGGGTCCTATATTTTATTTAGCTCTATATTTTTCTGGGCCTTATACTTTTCGGGCTCTACATTTTTTTGAGTCTTATTTTCTTTGGGTCTTATTTTTTCAGCCTCTTATTTCTTGGCTACCATATTTTTTTTGGTCCCATATTTCTCTAGGCCTTTTATTTTTTTGGACCTCCTTTTTTTCGAGTCCTATTTTCTTTGGGCCTCATTTTTTGGGGCCTCTAATTTTTTTGGGCCATTTATTTTTCTAGACCTTATTTTTTTCTTTTTTTTTGGGTTAATATTTTTTTTAATCTTACATTTTTTTGGGCGCAATATTTTTTTTATTATTATATTTTCTTGGTCTCTATATTTATTTGGGCCCAATGTTTGTCTGATTCTTTCAATTTTTTGGGGCCCGATATTTTTTTGATTCTTATATTTACTTAAGCTCTATATTTTTTGATTCTTATATTTTCTTGGGCTCTATATTTTTTTGGGCCAAAAATTATTATGAATCTTATATTTTTTTGGGCGCAATTTTTTTTTAATTATATTTTCTTGGTCTCTATATTTTTTCGGCCCAATATTTGTCTGATTCTTTTTTTTTATTCTTATTATACTTAAACTCTATACTTTTTTATTCTTATATTTTCTTAAGCACTATATTTTTTTGGGCCTAATATTTCTTTGAATCTCATATTTTTTCTATCCTTATATATTCTTGTCTCTATATTTTTTTGAGTCCAATATTTTTTAAAAAAATATTTTTTTTGCTTAATATTTTTTTTTATTATTATATTTTCTTAGTCTCTATATTTTTTTGAGCCCAATATTTTTTTGATTCTTATATTTACTTTGGCTCTATATTTGAGGCTCTAATTTCTACCATAATGAACTAAATTTAACTGAATTTTCAATAATGTCCATACGGCTTCTATGTCGTACAGTTGGTAATGTTTGCCTGAAATCTTCTGATACAATTACAGTTTCACCACCAAAGGGTTGGTTTACATCACATAAATCTTGAATAAGACGATCAACTGCTTCAAAAGCAAATTTTGAAGTCATGGATATTTCATCTCGAATAATTATCTGTGTTCCCTTTGTTTGCTTTCTGCAGAATTAGACTTAATGTTAATTAACATTACAAGTTGTACAATCTGTTATATTTAAGAGGACGTTGGATCTCTCTATCCTTTTCTAATCAAAAAATGTAGGTTTTTAAAAAAACTAGTAGTTATTACTAGAAATCAATAGTTGTCTACAACTTGTACAAAAAAAAAGAATATTTTTCCTAATGAGAACAAATTAATTCTCTAGCCTAACTTATGATTTTGTAAGTATGTCAAACTTTTTTTGAAAACTAAGCATCAAAATTAATTTGTCCTTATCAGAAAAAATATTGCTTTTTACAGTACAAGCAGGGTTGCGAATAAAGTAATTAAAAATTATTTGAATCACAAATCATTTTTGAATTTGTAATTAAAGTTTTATTTAATTAACAATTCCTTTTAAATTTGTAATTAAAGTTTTATTTAATTAACGATTTCTTTTAAATTGATAATTTAACATATTTTAATAAACGAATCAAAATCTAATCGTGAATTGAAAAGGCTTTAATTAAAAAATCAAAAGGAATTCTTGATTAAATGAATTTCAATTCAGAAATCAAATTCTAATCGTGAATTAAAAGGGCTTTAATTAAAAATTTCACAATTCCTTTTAAATTAAATGTACTAAAGAATGTTTATCATATATATATATATATATATATATATATATATATATATATATATACTAGAGTTAGAGACGCGTGGGTTGCGCGCCCTAGTCTTCTCACAATTTATGATTAGTACTAATAAGCGAAAATATCTTTGTCAATACTTTGAATTTTTTTTTAAATTAATAAATTTATTAATCGTTTAAATATTAATCTTCGTTTGAAAATTTATTTAAAATAATCAATTATACAATTCTTTATAAACATAGTTTTTTACGTTAGTATTTTCTCTTTAATGATCACCAAGATAAATTATAAGAGAATCCCAAGATCTAACTCGAGACATGGCCACATAAAGTTGTCCATGATTAAAAACGTTTCTTCGTAAATCTATACCAATTTTATCGAATGTTTGGCCTTGGGATTTATTTATTGTCATTGCAAATGCTAGTTTAATAGGAAACTGTCTTCTTTTAAAATTGAACGGGAATACATTTTCACAATATAAGGTTATACGATTCAAAAATACCGTGTTATTAGCCTTATCTCCTGTTAAAATCATACATTTAAGTAAATGATTTGAAAAATCTATTATTCGTAATCGTGTACCATTGCATAAACCTTCATTGATAGATATATTTCTGATAAGCATCACAATGCAATTTTTTCTAAGACGTAATTCATATGGTGGTAATGAGGAAGGATTTAAAGTGTTTGAATATTCTGGTGTGAGTATTTCATCCATGTCATTACTATTATTACAATTTTCAGTACTGTCAATACCAGTATATACACGTTCTGTAATTGGATCAAGTAAATTCGTAACTCTTTTATTAAGTTTATCTACATCTACGTTTCTTGGAGCTAAAATTGCACATTTTCCTATTTCTGTAAATTTATGTTCGTTAATTAATTTAAGAAATATACTATTAACTAAATCATGATTAGAACCAAGTAAACAGTTTTCAGGAAGATTTAAATTATCGTCTTGGTCATTCAAGGTTTTGTTACCAACATTTAATAAAAATTTTGCATACTCGAGTTCATTGGGTCGAACTCGCATATTTTCTGTAAGAGAGTATTTAATAAAATATTTCCATGTATCACTATACTTAATAGAAAGATTTAATATATCGGTCCTAGTTCCTCTGACTTTGATAGGAAGAAGTTGTCTAAAATCTCCACCTTAAATCATAATTTTTCCCCCAAAAGGTAAATCATTATTCATTATATCTTGCAATGTTCTATAAATATCTCTAAAGCATATCTTGGTGCCATTGGAGCCTCATCCCAGATAAATACATTAGATTCTTTAAGAAACTGACATTCTTTAGACTGAAGCTTATAACTTGAAGATGAATCATTGAACATGGGTACTGGCAATCCAAAAGTTTTATGTACTGTTTTTCCATTAGGAAGCAATGTTGCTGCAATTCCAGTATAAGCCATTGAACATACTTTTATATTTTTTGCCGTCAATAAATAATAGATAGTTGTATAAATGAAGGTTTTTCCAGATCCTTCAGGACCATCAATGTAAATGCATCTATTTTGTTCTTGAGTATTTGAATTAGCTGCATGAATAACAGAATCTACAATTTCTTTTTGTTGGATATTTAATTGTTCATATTGCTGCTTGCCAATTTCTTCTATTTGGAATGTATTATTCTCTTCAGGCAAAATAATATTAATTTCTACTGATTGATCCATTGTCGGATAATCTTCTAAGCTTCGACCTTTATTTAATAATAAAGTATTGATATGAGCATACGCCATTTGATAACTTGTAATGTTATCATTATTTTGTGAAAAATCTTCGAATTTGCTCCATAATTCTTCTGGATGCATTGGTTGACAATGTATAAGGATACGAACAAATAGGCGACGTAAGCGCTGAGGCATCATCCAAACTGTTGCTTCTTCCATTGCTCGAATCCATTCTTCATCATCTTCAACAAGTCCTAAAGCTAAGCATACAGCACAAAATGTAGGTAAAAGTTCACCATCAACTGTTTTTAAAGAATCAAAACTGGTCACTCCTTTTCTATGTAATAATAATAATCTCAAGTGAAATAATTCAAATTCGCTTGGATTTACTGTATGTATACGACCAAAAGTGTTAAAATGTGCCTTTCGAATTTGCCATTCTGAAGTTTCTTTATTTTTTTTATGAGTATAATAGCAAGGTATGTCTTTATATAGATATTGTCTCGCATTTTCATCTACTAAATTTAGTTTAAAAAAATCCAATAGCATACTACTTGAATGATGTAAATTTTTTGGAACATTATCTGTATTATTGGGAATGACAATACGTTGTTCATTGGGTAAATGCACAGGTAATCGAGTTATAGAATGACTTTTATCTTGTAGTGATTTGCTTAATATTCTGTGACAAGCCTCTACAGGACCAACATATCGGGCTTCTATAAAATCCTTGATTTCATCATGATCGATGAGTCTTTCATTTTCTTCACCAATTATTACATTGGCAGCATCATGACCTTTATAAATATACTTATACATATACTTCACAGCTTTTATACTTGATACTACTTCAACATTTATATGACAATTAAAGATTGCTGATATTTTAGGAGAATATGGTACGACCCAACTATTATCAACGATTCGACCGTTTGGTTGTTCATAAGCAACACCATTATTTCTTCTGCGATAGTGAGGATAACCATCTTCATCCACGATTATTTCATTTTGAAAAGTTTTAGGAAAATGTTTTGAACATTTACCGTCAACCATGCACCAATCACCACAAGGTCCATGTATCATATTTTTCATTACAATTTCATGTAATTGAGGATTTCTAATTGCATCAGGTATTTCAGCTGATATAATTCTGTCTACAATTTCAGGAGTTGTTATTTTATAACCATGCTTTAAAGTAATTAATAAATGCATATGTGGCAAGCCTCTTTTTTGGAATTCAATAACATATACGTAAGCTGCCACTTCACCAAAATACTTTTGTTTTACCACAATATCAAGTAAACGTTGTTTTTTTAAATCAAAAACTCTAGCAACAAGATCAGGTCTGTCAGAAGCTTGTTGATGAGGTAAAAGATTTTCCTCAATTTCTTTCCACTTTGGGTTGCATGTCATTGTGAGGAAAAGGCATGGTTTTCCCATTTCATTCACAATAGCCATAGCATCTTGATAGCATTGTAGCATGTGACGAGAAGAGCCAATAAACGTTGATGGCAGAATTATTGTTTTACCTATTCGACCATTATTATCTGCAAGAGCATTTTGCAAATAATCGTGCAAGCCTTTATACGTGTCTGCTCTTATATCTCTTTGGTGATCTTTGATAAATTGAATCCTGTCCTTTTCGATTTTTACATAAACATCTACTATCCATTGCTGAAACAATTTGCGACCCATAATAAATACATTAAACTCGTGATCTCTAATTGCTATTTTGAATCTAGTGTAAGCCAATCGTGATATACGTTTCTTTTTTCTGTAATTATCTCCAGTTCGCACTAAATCTTTATGCCATCCTTGTGAACCATAAGGATAAAATAATGGATATATCCATGGCTCAACATTAGGATCCATTGAGTGACAATTTGTAACATTTTTGTACGTTTATTTCGAATAGTTACGTAAGATTCAGGAATTTCTCCATCTGCTGTTGTTGAAAAAATTGCAGCTACTTCATTTACACGTTGAAAATTATATCTTCTTCTATCTACACCCGGTTTAAGTGAAAAAAGTAACTGTAACTCTGGTTCAGTATTGTTAATGCTTAATAGCCGTTGGTCTTCTAGTTCTTGCCTCATCATTTCATAAGACTGAGCAAATATATTATTTTGTCTAATTATTGTATCAAGTATTTTCATAGTATCATGATGAATTAATGAATATTGGCTAACTCTATAATTAACTGCTTCTTGAGGATCAATTATAAAAAGTTGCCCATGAGAAGGACTTTCATTAACGTCCGGATAAAGCGCAGTATTTATTTGATAATAAATCTGTCCTTGAATTTTAAAGCAATAAAAGGTCCAGAACGTCTCGATTTAAAATTTACTAAATTTGCATTAAAAGAAGCAAATGATAACGAACTATTGTAACTTCTAATATTTTGAAAAAAGCAATTCGAATTTGGATGAGAATTATCGAACAATTTCAAAAGTTCATCAGGGAATGCAGGTACAGGATCCAAAACTACAGATCCATGACCGCAACAATCACTGAAAGATAGTCCCTTATTAGAAATTTTTTCGGATGCAAAATGTTTAGCCATACAATGCTGACATAGAACATTCATTTTTCCTAAATAATCTTGTTCAACTATAGGTTCTAAATCTCTTTCTGGTGGTTGTTCAACAATGACGTTCCTTGATCTATCAGTAATAGCATCGCGAGCTGCTTGCCGTCGACGTCGTTGAAGTTCAGAATTACGTTCTCGTCTCATTCTTTGATACATAACTTCTTCTTCTGGAGTACGATTTACTTTACGTGGCATGTCGAATAATAAAATTAAAGTAAATATAAGGCTGATTCCATTTCAAATCGAACAGTCAGTATACACTCAAGTCACCAATTACTGCGCTAATGGAGTATGTTATTCTACCCTAAAAATAAGGGTATACGTATTTTTTTATTTTGCTGAAATATCAAAATTGCATCAGATATGCACTTTTGAAAATTGCATAC
The DNA here is from genome assembly GCA_017163975.1 of Anastatus disparis. NCBI lineage: Eukaryota > Metazoa > Arthropoda > Insecta > Hymenoptera > Eupelmidae > Anastatus > Anastatus disparis. The sequence goes on along the minus strand of JAFFSR010000320.1, from coordinate 64,382 downwards.
AAAAACTAAATGTTAAAACTGAAAATGTTGAGAATAACTTTAGAGGGCTATCGTTTTACCAATTTTCAATGAATTTTGTTAAACCTTATTTTGACTTATTATGTTTTAAGCCCTCTTTAATTCAGTGCAAGAAATTTCAAAAAAGACTAAAAAATGACTAAGATATGTGCATTTTACCAAAAAATGCACTTTTTATGCACATGCATTTTTCTCGAAAAAACCATTTTTTTTTTGCTGAAATTTTTTGTGCTCATAGAGGACCAAATTACCTATCTAATGGTACTTGGTTGATCCCGTACTTATTTGTTTGAAGCGAGAAAAAAAATTCACAAATTTTATTGGTGAAAAATTTTTGTGTATACGTTCGGAAATTTTAAGCAATGTAGATTTAAACACTATCCTTCTTTTAGCATTACCCAGGAACAACGACATGGACGTAGAAGGTTTCTGTTCCCTTCGGGGTGCTTTTTTGAAGTGAGTTCCCCTTGCCTCTCACTGTTGGGATGCGTCAAAAATATAGTTATAAATAATTACTTTTTTTTATTTTTGCACTTATTATTTTTAGTTCTAAGTGTAGCCTTACGACGTTTGACTTTTATTTTCTTGTCTTTCACTTTAGTCAGTGCATGTATAGCTGTTCTGCCAACAAATATATACGATTTCAATTCCCCAAGTTGTTTTAACCACATATGACTTTTTTGAATCCCATTATATTTAGGAACTGTACTCCATTCAATATTTTTTTCTTTTCTAAATTTTTCAATCTCATTTATTGGTAATAATATGATTTTGATTGCACTGGTGTACTTTTGAACCCAATTTATAAAATCGTCAGCATTTTGTATCGATTCTTCATGAACTCTTTTTAAGTTATGTGAAGTAGCATAATGCTTTAGAAGCCCACCTATTCCATCAACGGCTCCTTTCCCATCACCAGTCGCAGAAAATAACCATTTCTTTTGATAAGAAAAATGTTTGAATTCATGTAGCTGAAAACGATTTTTAAATTGGCTTGCAGCTCCATCTGATATAATAGTGACTTTAGTAACTAAATCATTTTTCATAAGATCGATAATTTTATTTATTGCTAATAGCGCATATGCAGTATCATGCTTTTTGTCATCACTAACGATCGCAAAGCTTTGCGTTATCTCTCCTTGGTAACAGACTGCAGTGAAAATAGAAGTTTGGTTATTTACCCAATGATTTCCCTGAACCGCTTTATTATTTATTACAGACCAATTTTCTGCAAAATCAACGTGGATAATTAACTTAGTAGGATCAGCTTTACCTTCTTCTTTTTCTTTTTTTATAGCTTCATGTTGAATATTTTTTATGTATACGTGAGTACTTGCTTTTAGTGCGCAGATTGAAAATTTTTCTTTAAAAACTGATAAGCTTACTGTTTGTTTGATAAGATTACCATTATCCCACAAAGCAAACGTAATTTCATCTTCACAATTTTCTTTCAGTTTTAACAATTTTAATGTGATACCCTCACTACCGGGGCAATAATTGCATTCTTGCAAGAAACACGAATCAGATGGTTCAGAACACAACATTGCGTTAGTTATTTCTGAACGAATTAAATCTAATTCAGAATTATTATCGCCTCTAAAATGAATTGAACTTGTAAGAAACAGTTCAAAATTTTCGCAATGTACACAAAGACAAGTTTCCTTCACAGGGCTTGTTAAGACGAAACTCGGTCTTAGACTATAGAATTTCGATTTTCCTATTTGTAAGTTTGGATTTTCTTGTCTTAATTGACTATATGTTTCTTTTAAGCTTCGAGTAAGAAACCGTTTAACTTTTTTAGTTTTTGTATTATTAACTTTAACAGTAACAACATCAGATTTATTTGGACTTTGTCGACTACAATTAAAATCATCATTTAAAAAATATTCCATAGCGATATTTTTTGTATTTTCATCAATAGGATGACCAGTATATGAATCTGGCTCCGAATAAACTTCTTTATTTTTCACGAGATTTCTGATTTATTTATCATATACTCGCTTATATTCGGGAATAGTGAGCAAATTTTTATTTTGCTTAATTTTGAAGGTAGTAGAGTTAGAAGTTTTATTTTCTCCGAAACAGAAGAACATTTTTCTAAAGCCGATTTAAAATTTTCTACAAATTCGTTCCAATAGTTTTCAGTCGAACTTTTGTCCGATTCTATTGATTCAACTGAAATACCATGCACATCTTCTAATTTACTTCCGACAGTAGCAGAAAAAGCTGAAATTAAAGATTTTTTCTTTTTAGATACGTAATTTTCTGTTAAATTTTTAGGTATTGCAGTTTTTCTTTTTAGCGGCGAGACGCATTGAGGTAAAATTTCTGCTTTTATATACTACCTTCTTATGCTTTTGAAAAAAATCGGGACATCGAATTCTTGTAGAAGAGTGAATTTCGGACATCGTAATTGCAGAGTTTTGTTTACTTTTTCACAAGTCCCAAGAGTACCTTTCAAAGCAGACGTAAGAATAACTAGCTTGTATATAACAATTCTAATATGCTGTTTTGGTTACGCGAGGTATTTGTCCGCGGATGAGCCTCCTATTGTCTGTACATCGAAACATACATAATATAGATATACACGAATAGAATTATTATTTTCCATTTTTTAATATTTATTTTCATATTACAAATTTATATATATATATCACTATTGATGATATATACATACATACAAAGGTAAACAAATAATGAGCGAAGCATGCGACAGCGTTTGAATGAACATTGCTTAAGACTTTCGAACGTATATACAAAAATTTTTCACCAATAAAATTTGTGAATTTTTTTTCTCGCTTCAAACAAATAAGTACGGGATCAACCAAGTACCATTAGATAGGTATTTTGGTCCTCTATGAGCACAAAAAATTTCAGCAAAAAAAAAATGGGTTTTTCGAGAAAAATGCATGTGCATAAAAAGTGCATTTTTTGGTAAAATGCACATATCCTAGTCATTTTTTAGTCTTTTTTGAAATTTCTTGCACTGAATTAAAGAGGGCTTAAAACATAATAAAACAAAATAAGGTTTACCAAAATTCATTGAAAATTGGTAAAACGATAGCCCTCTAAAGTTATTCTCAACATTTTCAGTTTTAACATTTAGTTTTTGTATGCAATTTTCAAAAGTGCATATCTGATGCAATTTTGATATTTCAGCAAAATAAAAAAATACGTATACCCTTATTTTTAGGGTAGAATAACATACTCCATTAGCGCAGTAATTGGTGACTTGAGTGTATACTGACTGTTCGATTTGAAATGGAATCAGCCATAAGAAAAATCAAATAAACAGTTGACAAATATAATTTTTTAATGTTTAATTATTTAAATTGTGTAATGTCTAATTTCAAATTTTACTAAATTGATACATAAAAAAAGTTAAAAATTGTTTATGGATATGATTATATTAAGAGAAATAGATATTACTTCGATTTTAAAATGTATTATGAATTGCTAAAAATATATATTTTTCTCAAAGCTATTATTTCTTTAAATTAGTTATTTTTTATAAAATATTCAATTTAGGTAAAGATTGAATTGATTGAAAGTTTTATTGAAGTTTTGATTAAAATAATAATTAATGTTGAGTTTGAGGTTTAAATTAAGGTTGAGGTTGATGTTGGTTGATAGGTTAAGGTTGAGGTTGATGTTGGTTGATAAGTTAAGGTTCAGGTTGACGTTTAAGTTAAGGTTGAAGTTGATGTTAATGTTTAGGTTAAGTTCAAATAAAAATATAGTAAACAATTTATTTATTCTATCATAAAAACAATTGTACAATGGAATAAATATTTTCAATCTATTGTATTGGTTTCTTCTTCTTATCAGTAGTAATGCTCCAAAAGAAAACCATTGCTGGATCACAACCTGAAAAAAAAAATTAATTAGTTTATTTTAAGATATGTAAATATTTCAAAGCAAATTGAGTTCTCTCTTTCTCTCTCTTTAGTCTATAATATTATAAAAATGTCATTTAGAGCTCATGTGTAAAATTAATTTAAAATTTGAGACAATTTAATAGATGGAACACTATATTTTTAATTGAGTTCATATTTTATTACAAAATAATGAATGTTAAAATAAAAGTTATTTTCTACAACTAAAAGTTATTTAACAAAAGCTTTTAGTTGTTTTTTTATGACAATAAAATTTTGCTATATATTAAAACACAGACATGCTACTTTTCAATTTTACAGGTATGTCAAATCATTATCTGATATCTATCAGTAGTTTATTTTAAAAGTACATTTTCATTATTTTGATAATAAATGAATAAAAGGTAAAAACAGCAATACATTTTTTTCTAATATAATTCTGTTCTCTGATTTAAAGCAAACTCTACTGAAATAATGAATGTAATTGAAGGTTTATGAATCTCAAGTCTGTACGATACTTAGCTTATGATATTTAATTTTATTATAGAAATGTAAACTAAAAAATTCAAATTATACGAGCTAATGCATTCTACAAACATATCATTTTAAACATAAGCTTCTAGTTGTTTTTTTTATGACAATAGAGTTTTGTTATATATGAAGGAACAAAAATGCTACTTTTCAATTTTACTGTTATGTCAAAATAGCATTGTTGTGTCAAATTATCATCTCTGCTCTCTCATTCATAACCAAACTCTACCAATATAAAAAAGTGCAAGTGAACTTTAAATTTTGAAATTTAAGATTCAAATCAAATAAGATATTACTTCATTTTCAATAATTAAAATTATGTGTGCAAAAAAGTCAAATAACTTTAAATAACAAACCTCTATTAAGTAAAAGCAGTGTATACCAAAGTAATTTATTTTGAATGCTTTAAATTTTCAATCCTCCAAAGAGAACGTTGAATCCATATCTGATATCTATCAGTATTTTATTTTAAATAAGTATACTTTTATTATTTTGATAATAAATAAAAACAGAAGAGCAACGGATTTCCTTCTCTCATAATTCTGTTCTCTGATCCATAAGCTCACTCTACTGAAATAAAAAAAATGCAATTAAAGATTTACAAATTTCAAGTCTCCCTTAGATAGTGATATTTAAACTCATTGTAAAATTATGTAAACAAAAAAATTTAAACTGTATGAGCTCATGCTACAAACATATCATTTTCAACATAAACTTATTGTTGTTTTTTTATGACAATAAAATTTTTATATTTGTGAAAAATCAGAGATACTAATTTTCAATTTTACAGTTATGTCAAAATAGCATTGTTTTAACAGATTAACATTTCTGTTCACTCATTCATAACCAATATCTATCAGTATAAAAAAAAGTGCAACAGAAGTTTTAAATTTCAAGATTTAAGTTAAATAAGATATCACTTTATTTTAAGTAATTAAAATCATATGTACAAAAAAGTCAAATAACTTTAAATAACTAACCTCAATTATGTAAATGCAGTATATACAGAAGTAATATATTTTTGATGTTTTAATTTTTCGATCCTTCAAAAAGAACTCTTAGATATCTAGCAGTATTTTCTTTTAAAATAAGTACTTTTATTATTTTTATTTCGATAATAAATAAAATCAGTACAGCAATAGACTTTGCTTATCTCTGTTTTTCACTATATATATATATATATATACAAACATTTATATCGCACTCTTCATTGCATAACAGTGGCGCCACCTATCTAAATATAAATTTATTACTATATAATTATATTTTATATTGAAAATTGAGAACAATTTGTTTAAGGGTGTAAATTTATTTATTAATAAAAATACCATAAACTTTATTTCATACTATTCTTTTATTAAAAAAACATTTTTTTTATTTTCTTGATTATTTTAAAAAAAGCAATAATCTCAGCAAAATAATATTAATGGCATTAATAAAAATTTACTGACAAAATCATATAAAGATAATAATAGAATTAATAAAAATTTATTATTTAACATTAGAATTACATTTTTTTAAACTTATTAAAATTTTAAATAAGTTAACGCTCATAAGAATTTAAGAAAAAAAAATCCTATAACCAAATTATAGAATTGACATTTAAAATCGCCTATAAGCATCTAAATACAACTCAAAAAATGTTGAATTCTTATGTGCGTTTACAATAATTTTTGCAAAATAATATTATTTTACATGAATGAAAATTTGTTTACAAAATCGTTTTTAATATAATATGGAATTATTATGAATTTGTTACATTCACATTACCTGAAATGTATTAAAATTTAAAATAAATTAAAGCTCATAGGAATATAAGAAAAATAAATTCTATGATCATGTAATTATATAATTATATAATTCACGTTTATAATCACCTATAAGCATCTAAATACATATTAAAAAATGATAAATTCCTACGGGCGTTAATTTACTTAAATTTAAATCTGATGAAAAATGAGTAATTACAAAATCTCATTTTTATTATAAACTTAAAAACTAATTCGTGAGTTAATACTGCAATTTTTTATTTGTACATATTTTCAGTCATTATTTGTTAACTACTACACAACTAAATAACAATTTTATTTAGATTCAAATTGCAGTAATCTCAGATCTGATAATATATCAAGCATCATTCAAAAAACGAACAATAATAAATAAGGAACGAATTGTTAACAATAAAGTTTAAAATTAATGCATATGTGAATATAAAAGAGTTCTATAATCATTTTATTATAGAATCCACAATTAAAATTGCCCGTAAGCATCTAAATTCAACCTAAAAAATAATAAATTCGTATGTGCGTCACTTTATTCAAATCTGTTGACAATTGAATAGTTATAAAACTTTATATTTAATTACAACTTTAAAACTTAGCGAGTGAATACTGTAATTTTTAAATTTGCAGTCATTATTATCGATTAACGATTATATTATTAAGGGGACGCTGTATCTCTCTATCCTTTTCTAATTGAAAAATGTAAATTTTTGGGAAAACTAGTTATTATTGATAGAAATTAAGGGTTGTCCGCAACTTCTATAGTGAAAAACAATATTTTGTCTGATAAGAGCAAATTAATTTTGTTGCTTTTTTTTCAAGTAAAGTTTGACATACTTACAAAATCCTAAATTAGGCTAGAGAATACGTTATTTAAGTATGTCAAACTTTACTTGAAAAAAAAGCAACAAAATTAATTTGCTCTCATCAGACAAAATATTGTTTTTCGCTATAGAAGTTGCGGACAACCCTTAATTTCTATCAATAATAACTAGTTTTTCCAAAAATTTATATTTTTTAATTAGAAAAGGATAGAGAGATCCAGCGTCCTCTTTACTCACACTTTAAATGCAGAAATTGTTTATAAAGTGTTTAAAAAACGAATTATAATAAATAAAAAATTAAGAATTTAAGTAAAAAATCTAACCGTGAAAAAGACAAATTTTATCTTGAAGAAATGCTTTAAAATTTAAAGTTGAAAATGTAAATTAGTTTTCGCGTTGTCTTTTTGGTGTTCGCACACCTTTCAGTAAGCTGGCATTAGGCACAGGGTCCTTTTCTTCAATTCTTACTATGTCATTCATTGTTTGGCACTCAATCCTCAATGGCACGCCTAAAATAATTTTAAAAAAATTTATTTTAATTTAAAAATTTACATATATAATACATATATAATACATATATAATACATATATAAAAATAATTATATCTAATTACCTGGTGGACTAAGTGTGCCTGTAACTTTTACAGCAATTCCTTTTAACAATAAAGGAGCAGGTTCAAAATGTGCGACCTGTACCATAATCTTATAAATTCCATTAGTTATGGAACCGCATCCAAAAGTCATATTCTGATACTGACTTGGAATTTGAGTGAATACAGTCTTAATGTATCCCTCAACAGCTAGAAAAAAAATGTAGTTAAAAAAAAGTGCAACTGAAGTTTTATATTCAAAGATTCAAATCAAATATATTGTATCAGTTCATTTTAAATTAACAAGATTTAAATCAAATAAAATATATCAGTTCATTGTAAATTACTAAAAGTATGTATGCGAAAAAACTTAAAACAACTTTAGAACAAAAATTTTAGTAAAACAAACTCTCTTTCCTTTCATATGTAATAAAATTATTTAGCTTTTAACAATGTATATAGTTTTTTGTAGCAAAGTCAATTTATTATATAATAATACATAATACATAAATGAAAAATAAGGTTACCTATTAAGCCTTCTGCTTGACCAATTTCCTCAAAATTAACATTTTGAGCCACAGGTGTCACAGTTGGTGTACTTGAAGCATGGTCTCCATGATAGGTAACTACTGTATTGGCTTGAATTATCAATTCGAATGGCACATAGTTTTCAGCCTGTCGTTGGTAGTTAACCACACATGCTTTGCTCTTAGCACCATCCATGTGGAGAATCTAGAAATAAAATGATTAAATTTAATTAGATAATAGATTTTTTTAAATGTAAACAGTAAGCTATATTAACTTACCCTTCCTATTCTTATTTCTGATAGATATTTATTAATGAGGTTATCACCCCAAATTAAGCACATGATTCTTCGCTTCCCATTTGTCAAAGTAAACTTGAAAAGAACGTAATTCTTCACTGTACGTCTCCCGTCGATAGAGTCTACATAGCCAATTATTTCACTGTAAAAAATGTATTTAATGAACATTATTTTTATTTCATAAAGCGAAATCTTATTTTTTTTCAGTACATATAAATCATTGTAATTTTATCAGACTTTAAGAATATATAACATCATTCTTTTTTTTAAATCTAGATAAGAAGTATATTTCTCTGTCTAAAAACCAAAAAAAGCAACGAAGTTGCGATTTTGAGGTTAGCAGACAGAAGCAATTTTTTTTATTTGCATGTGAAAAATAAGGAAATATTACATATACTTTTGAACAAAATGTAAATTTTTACTTTTTTATACTTTTTTAAATATATAAATAGAATAAATAGATGCTTACAGTCTGATCTTTGTCGACCAACTCGTCGAAGGCATCATTTTCAGAGTATTCTATTTCATCAACCATTATGACGAGCAATATAACATTCGCCAAAAATAATATTGGACTTATCTGAATTTGTAAAAACTCTTATATTATAAATAAATATCAAAAAATAATACAGGTATAAGTTAAAATAGTAATTATTATAAATAAATTTTATACTTACACGAATCAAATATCCTAATTTCGGATGATGTCTAACGATATTTTTGATGATATAATAAATTCTCACGTGGCACGTGGACGCTATTATGCAATAAAGACGGAAGTTACTCAACAGGTATGCCTACTCTTGACGTTACGTCATGATCAAGTTATTACCGTCAAAAAACCGAGTAACTCACATTTACTTTTTATTTAAATAAATATATATTTTATTAATGATAATAATAAAAATATCATCTTTTATAAAAAATTTTTATATTGTTTTAATTCAATTCATGAATAAATAAATATATGCCATTTTTATTTTTTAAGTAAACATAACAAAAATTTAAAAAATAAGGCTAAGATTGAAACATTACACGCATGCGCAACACAAGACGCCGTATTTTGGTTTCACAACATCCTGTCATCACTTTTTTATAAAGGGATATATATGGACGAAAAACATATGTGGACGCGCACATCCATACACACCTGGGTTCATATATATGAAACATTTCATGTCGACCCACACGCACACATAAAGACAAGTTGATATATATATATGGTCCATTTTATGTCAACTTGCACACGTCGACCCCTATCTTTTTTGGTTCATATACACACATACACACATACACACATACACACATACACACATACACACATACACACATACACACATACACACATACACACATACACACATACACACATACACACATACACACATACACACATACACACATACACACATACACACATACACACATACACACATACACACATACACACATACACACATACACACATACACACATACACACACACACACACACACACACACACACACACATACATACATACATACATACATACAAACATACATACATACATACATAGGATATTCCACGTCAATCAGAACGAACGCACATTCAGGTCTATATACATGGGATATTTCATGCCAATGCGCACGCACGCACACACAGGTTTATATATTTATATATGCGACGTTCCATGTCGTTTCGCATGCATGCACACACACGTTAATATTCATGTGATTTTTCATGTCAATTAAAACGCAAGCACACATAGGTTTTTATATATGGGACATTTCATGTCACTTTGCAAGCATGCACACACGTGTTAATATACATAGGATTTTTCACGTCAATTCGAACGTGCACACACACAGGTTAACTCGTATGTACTCATAATCACAGGCTTTTCTATATGTATGGGACATTTCATGACAACTTTTACACACCTATCCGAGTTCCTTTAGGTTTACATATATGGGTCGTCTCATGTCAATTTGCATTAATGCACACACACGTTTATATACATGGGCCTCTTTATCTCAACTCATGTACGACCTTACAGACAGATTTTCGCATATATATGGTCCACTGCATATGAACTTGCTCACGTTCATTCGCATTTTTTCTTGTTTTATATATATATATATATGGGACATTTTATGTCAATTCGCACGTACTCGCAAGTACAAGTTTTCCTATGTATATTTAACCTTTCATGACAACTTGTACACACTTATCCAAGTACCCTTAGGTTCATATATATGAGACGTTTCATGTTGGTTCACATGCATGCACATACACGTTTATATACATGGGACTTTTCATGTCAACTCGTAAGCACAAGATGAACATACATATATATATATTTATATTTATACTAGTTACATATGTCCTTTCAGCCGTATTCAAGTGGAATATCAATCGAGAACAATACTTGGTGCTTGAGCTGAAATTGCCAAGGGCACGCGAAGCGTGCCCCAGGTAGATTTCTGCTCGAGCGGCAAACATTTTCCGAGATTCAGATTCCACCTGAATAAACGGCCAAAGGTTATAGATGATTTTATGTCCGAAGTAGGCCGTATGAGAAACTATAACTTATAAGTTGAAAATATTAATCTTTTTTTCAATACTTTTAAATTTAAATTTTAGTATTATTGATATTTTTTTTGTTTCTTAGATTGACATTTTGTAATGAGTATAGCTGCTGTCGGAGCGCGAGTCATTTTTTTCCACTAACCTTTGCTCAATTAGATTGCTTTTTGACATATCGGACGAAATATACACTAAGAAAAAAACATAGTTGGCTTTACTACGTTTAGAATGATAAGATTTACCAATGTGCTGTTTCTCTCGTTTACTACAGCAACATAGTAAATGAAACTAGATTCTCTGGTAGGCATTCAGTAGCACACGATGAATAAATTCTAACCTCAAAAACTGCACAATAAATAATACTATTAATTTGCATATTGTTAGAGTTTATGAGATAAATAAATAAAATAACAAGAACCAACGAGACTCAGAAAGACTTAAAAGTCTTAAAACTTTGGTTAGTATAGTTAAAAAAAATAGTTATAATAATTATAAAGACTTTAGTAATTCCTACCATGTTGCATCTAATAAAAGCAACTAATGTAAAAGGTTAAGAGGAGGTTGAGTATATCTGTCCTTTTCTAATCAAAAAATTGATTTTTTCACAAAAATTAATAATTGTAGCAAAAAATAAGAAGAAAGCCCCATCTCGTATAATAAAAAGGAAGATTTTCTTTTATGAAGAAAAATTATTTTTATCGCTTCGTTTTTAAGAAAACCTTGAAAAACTGAATCGTCCATCCTAACCTTTATTTTCTAAGTTTTTCAAGGTTTTCTTCAAAACGAATCGATAAAAATAATTTTTTCTCATCAAAGAAAATCTTCCTTTTTATTATACGAGATGGGGCTATCTCCTTATTTTTTGCTACAATTATTAGTTTTTGCAAAAAAATAAATTCTTTGATTAGAAAAGGATAGAGATATACGACCTGCTCTTAACCTGACTATATATTGATTACTAGAATAAAATGGTTTTAGTTACTAGAGAACGAAATAAAGTCAACTATGTTCTTTTCTCAGTGTAGTAGGATTGGTGATGCCATATTGATTTCTCCTAGGACATATTAAGTCTCAATATGTCTCAGGAGGACATATAAATCTAGTAAAGAGTCGAGGAGAACGTCTGAGACATATGCAATGCCAATACAAATTTAGCATGCTCTTTACATGCTGACACGAATACGGCCTCCAAGGACATAAATATATATATATATATATATATATATATATATATGACATTTTATGTCCATTTGCATGCATGCACACACACGTTCATATATATGGGACTTTTCATGTAAACTCACACGTGCATACACAAATACTTATTTCGATATATATATATATATATATATATATATATATATATATATATATATATATGGGGCAAAAAAATACTTTTTAAAAAAGTGGTCGTGCGTGGGTCACCGATTTTGCTGGCTTTAAGATATGTTTTAGTATTATTAAAGTTAGGATTCTTTGGAAAATTTTAGCTCTCTAAGTGCAAAACTCGCCGAGATATGGCCTTTTAAAAGTCAAGAAATCGGCTTTTTTCGGCTGTTTTTAACTCTTTTTCAAAATGCTGCCAATATTCGAGTTTTTAACATTTTTTAATTCTGCAGGCGGAATTTTTTAGCTTATAAAAAGAGCTTCAAGAATTAATTTGCTAATTTTAATTTTATAAATTATGAGCCAGACGACATCACTTTGAACAAAGCTTGTTATTTTGCTATTTCACGTACCTTTGATTGATCGTCGCGTCTTCCCCTCTGAACTTTTTATAATTCTGCAAGATGGGTTCGATTCCTCTATAAAAAAACTAATTTTTTTTATTCTGGCGAATTCAATTCCGTTGAGAATTGGCCGAGATATGAGATGTTAAAGATAGTGAAGTTAGGAAAAATCGCGTTTTTTGCGATTTTCAAGTATCTATTACTCAGTCTTAGCAAAATATTTTTTGATGAACCAAATGTTTTTTTTTTTTTTTTTTTTTTTTTTTTTTTTTTTTTTTTTAAAAAAAAGATTAATATATAAAGGATATTGTCCTCTATATGATTAACCTTTTATATATGGTGAAGTCGAGGAAGTCCCCCGCCCGGCATCTGTTTAACACATTACATCAGGCTAGGACTGTCAGACCCACCATACCGAAAACTTTGACTACCGATGGATGGTCAGCCACTTTTGTAACCAACAATCAACCGATACCCAATGAGGTCGGATTTTTTAAAGAGTCGCGATATAAATGGCACATACACTTATTTTCTTTCGAAAAAAAAGTTAGAGGTACCTGGCCAGGATGAACCAAATGTTTAAATTTAATTTATATTATATACAATACCGGAACAATATTTTGGTCATGGTTATTTGGTTGTTTCTATAGGCTTCAAAGATATGAAAATCAGTATTTTTACGAAAATCGCTCAAAATTGATGCTTACGTATTATTTTGAATTTTTTACTGCTAGCGACTTTCAAGCTATTCTATAAACAAGATAACTCCATCGTTTTTAGTTTAACACTATAAAAAGCTAGATTTTTTCCTGCTCTTTTAAATAAAATTAATCCAATTCGGGTCGAATTCTTATCGACGCCCTGAAAAGCAGTTTAACATATTACAAAAATGGCAAAAAGTACCAATGTTAATGGAATATTCCAATACCTTTTTAAAAAATTTCGTCACGTGATGGTCACGGATATGGCTACATTTTTAATAAATTACAGTACTATATAGAATTCTTTTAATAAAGATTAAAAATTCGGCAAACTGCAATAACGGTTACTATGTATTAAACATGTACCTTGTTACATCACCTTAAAAGGCGGTCTTAACTATTTGCCGTATAGTACAGGCGGGATCTGTTTTAAAATGGGTAGATTTGAATGTTTCGTATATAGTCGCTAATTTTGGTTTAAATGTCTCCAAAATTATGTTAGATATGATAATTTCGATATGCGCCAGTTGAAAAAGTTGTGCTAAATTCGCTATTGAACAAATAGTGAAAAAATCTCGAAAAATACGATTTTTTTCATCCTTTTTTAATTTATAGCTCCTTAAATATAGATTTAAAAGAAAAATGTAAGAAAAAAAAAAGTTAAAAACTTTTCGAGTTGAAAACTCGAATATTGGCAGCATTTTGAAAAAGAGTGAAAAAAGCCGATTTCTTGACTAACTATTTGCCGTATAGTACAGGCGGGATCTGTTTTAAAATGGGTAGATTTGAATGTTTCGTATATAGTCGCTAATTTTGGTTTAAATGTCTCCAAAATTATGTTAGATATGATAATTTCGATATGCGCCAGTTGAAAAAGTTATGCTAAATTCGCTATTGAACAAATAGTGAAAAAATCTCGAAAAATACGATTTTTTTCATCCTTTTTTAATTTATAGCTCCTTAAATATAGATTTGAAAGAAAAATGTAAGAAAAAAAAGTTAAAAACTTTTCGAGTTGAAAACTCGAATATTGGCAGCATTTTGAAAAAGAGTGAAAAAAGCCGATTTCTTGACTTTTAAAAGGCCATATCTCGGCGAGTTTTGCACTTGGAGAGCTGAAATTTTGCACAGAATCCTAACTTTAATAAAACTAAAACATATCTCAAAGCCAGCAAAATCGGTGACCCACGCACGACCACTTTTAAAAAAAAGTATTATTTTTCCCCATATATATATATATATAGATACTTTACCTTTTCGATGTAGATACTCGTTAAAAAATAGTTATTTACTATGCTGTGGTACCCACGATCACCGTCTTTGGATACCTAGGTGTTAATGACAACTTAAGAAGGGGCCGAACTATCTGTCTTTGTCTAATAGCGTTTTTCATCATTTATGTAAACACTATCCGGTATAACAAGAAAAAAATAGCAGCCCCCGCTAGATATTAGTATAATAAGTAAATTTTGTAATAACAACCAAATTTTTTACCGCATAGTTTTTGACTAATTAGAGACCTACTAGCAATCTAGAATATAACCTATCTTTTTTTGGTAGGTCTCTAATTATTTAAAAACTACGCAGTGAAAAAATTTGGTTGTTATTACAAAATTTACTGATTATACTAATATCTAGCGGGGGCTGCTATTTTTTTCTTGTTATACCGGATAGTGTTTACATAAATGATGAAAAACGCTATTAGACAAAGACAGATAGTTCGGCCCCTTCTTAAACATCATCTACAGCAAAAACTTTTGAAATTCTGCTTATAGTTTAATAACTACTCTGAAGTTGTTGCAAATGTTATCTAGCCAAACATGGATGTTCCGAATAAGATAAACATTGTCTACAAGAATATCTTTTGAAATTTAGCGCATTATTTCTTAATAACATGTACGTTTTCCGAGATGACATCTCATAATATCCAGGTGATCCTGGCTACCTGGAAGCCGTCTATAGGAATGAATTTTGAAATTTTCCTTATCGTTTATAAACTTTACAGGCATTTGCAAGGACTACGTCAAATGAAATTTGGAGATTCTTTTAGATTTAGGTTCTAAGGTAGTTTCTCCACGTATATATAGCACATAAATTGTCAATTGTTTTATCTTTATTTAAATTATTTCATAAGGAATAAGCAAGTGTTATCGAAAGAAAGAGATCTTAAGAAGTGGTAAAAATTTTTTTCTAGTTAATAGAAATTGCGGATATGCTAATATTGTTAGTAAAAGAAAAACATTATAAAACACTGCAATCTTCTTTATTTTTCGATTTTAATGTATCTGGGCTCATTTTGTTCCTTATGCGGGGTTACTGTAGGTAATTTGTCAATAACATTTATGGTTGACGCATAAATTTAATTGTTTTCTTAAATTTTAAAAATTTTAAATGAACAATTAGATTTATGCGTCAACTATAAATGTTATTAGATTTTCACCTAAAAATCTCACCTACATTAAAAATAGTCAAAGAGCTTCCTAAAGAGGGGCACATGTACCAGGGTAGGCTTAAACTGTTGTTTTTACTATATTTATTATGCTAAGGAAATTTGAGAATGATTGAAAGTACGGTCATTTTTTTATATCTCAAGAAACACACGTAGAAAAATATAAAAAAAGTATCATTTTTGGCGTATAAAATTATGTACCGTGATGACCGATTTTTCAATCAATACCAAAATTTAATTACATATTCTACTCACAGAAACGAGTAATTGAAGCCCTTATTGAAGTGTGTGCTACTCCAGAAACTTGTATTATAGACTTTTGTATTATTCTGAAGTTGCCCTCTCAAAATTAAAAAGTTCCATGGATATCCCCATATATAGCTAGAGTTATTGACAACATTAGAGGTATATTATTGTTTTAGTAAATTGTAAATCGCGAAGTAAAAATTATTTTACATTTTTCTCTCACCTGACAGCAGCGCCCCCATGCGGCAAATAGTCCCGACCGCCTATTAAGATTAGCAGAAATAACCAGAGTCTTAGATTCCATGAAAATTTCTTTATAGTTAATAGACGATATGAAAAATTGCAAAATTTATTCCCCTGACTGACGTTCAGATTTCCAGGAGGATTGATAGGCGTCCACAAAAACATATATGAATTTGATAAACAATAAGTAATGATACTACAGGTGACATTAAAGTGTCCAGAAACATCCGAGTAACGTAAGACATCGACCACAGATACATCAATAAAAAAAATTAATGATGCGATATCTCTCAAAATGAGCTACAACAGCTACATACACTGCCACTCCCGAAAATTTGGCGGCCTGAGAAAAAATTCCAAAAAATAATCAAATCTTAAAAATTCCAACTGTATTTATCGATAAAAAATTATCCATAAAAATGAAACTATTTTTTTTCATTTTTTTTCATCCATTTTTAAATTTGTCCCATTTTGTCAAAAAATTCCAGAGATTAAAAATTCAAAATAGAGATGAGAACTACAATACTCTACTCCAAAATGAGAGGCTAAAAGCTACTATAAGTCTATTTTTAAAAGAGTTATACTCATTTACGTTAAAAAAAATTCTTTTTTTTCAACAGCTGATATCTCGAAAAGGGTGCTTAAAAGTAAAAACTCCAGAGAGAAAAAAGTTGTGTTTTTTAGTAAATAATCCGATCTTAAAGTTTAAATACAAACAAAAAGAATTTTATTTTTCTCATTTTCCCTATGGTGAAAAATTTTTTATATTTTTAACTCTATTAACTGTGATGTATCAATAATACGTCTATTTATAATTATAGAAAAAAAGAACAAAATAATACAAAATAATAAAGAAGTGAAAAAATAGAAAATATAATAATAACAATATTTTAGTACTGAGGAGGTCACGTATCTCCGTCCTTTTCTAATCAGAGAATTAATTTTTTGCAAAAACTAATAACTTTAGCGAAAAATAAAGAAACCGCATCTTGTATCGAAAAAACAAATTTTTCTTTAATCAGAAAGAATTAATTTTATGCCTTCATTTTCAAGAAAACCTTGAAAAACTAAATTGTTTACCCTAACCTCTATGATTTAAGTTTTTCAAGGTTTTCTTGAAAACGAAGCGATAAAATCAATTCTTTCGTATCAATGAAAATATTGCTTTTTTTGAGACAAGATGCGGCTTGCTCTTTATTTTTTGCTAAAATCATTAGTTTTTGTAAGAAAATCAATTCTTTGATTCAAAAAGGACAGATATACTCGACCGGCTCTTGAGACGTTTATTCATATTTTAACCATAAATATAAAGACATTTGATTTTTTCATAAATAATATCTATATAAGCTATAAATTCAAAGTGAGTTTTATCACAATACTATTTATTTTATCATTTTAACATAAATTAAAAAAAAAATGTAACAATCATATGAGTCAATATTTATAAATAACCAAAATGCATAATTATCATAATCACAAAATTATCACCACTTTATCATTTCGACATAAACTTCTTTAATAATATAATAATTGAATAAAAAATTTTAAAATAGCTTCATTTTTTATGGATAAGAGGTTGATATTTCAGCTTTTTTATATCGAAACTCACGTTTTTTGATGGTTTCTAGTGTAAAATTTAAAACCCAGTTGAAATTTTTAAGGTTCGATCATTTTTCGCAAAGATATAAGACTTTGAATTTTTTCAGAATTTTCTTAGGTGGCCAAATTTTTGTGAGTGGCACTGTATATATATATATATATATATATATATATATATATATATATATATATATATATATATATATATATATATATATATATATAATAGAAATATGAAAGATTCTCAATAATACCTAATTATCATTGTTATTATTCTAATACTATTATAGAAATATTTTTATAATATAACAATGATACATTATTATGAAATTTTATTCTGTTAACGCAGTAATAGAGAGTTTCATTTAATATATCTCCTTTAGTATTAGAAATTCTAAAACAAATCCAATCATATAAAAAATGAATCACAATACGAGATGGCTCTAATAAAAAGACAATATACAAATAGGTCAGAAATATGATTAGGGGGAGGATTCGGAGGTCCAATGGCTGATCACGAAGGGGGGAAAGGGGGAACAGTTTTCTATAAATACATAAAAGTTGCCATTTACGATCAGATTGACGGCATTATTTAATAAGAGGATAAGGGAGCAGGACAGTACTTAGGACTGAAAAACGCTTAAGACTATGTATATATATATATATATATATATATATATATATACACACACACATAACTGAGTATATTGGTAACTTGATATGAAATGTTCTATATATACATATAAACCTCTGTATATGCGAGCGAGTTGACAAGACATATATCTAAACCTGGGTGTATGTGCGTGTATGTATGCGGGATAACATAAACTGTCCCAAAGATATATTAATATACATGGGGAAAATTGACATAAAACGTTATATATATATATATATATATAACTGTGTGTGTGTGTGCGTGTATGCACATGTGGATTGATATAAATGCGCCTTCACAGGAACGGTCCCATATATATATGTATGGGACGTTTCACTTCAACTCACCTAACAAAAAAATAGAATTTGTCGGAAATCTGTGAAAATGTTCTATTTGATATCCAAAATATACAAAAAAAATTTTAGAGATCCAGGTCAAAAGGGGTCAGGATTTAAACGCGATGGAATTTTTTGAATTTTTCAAATTTTTTGCTAAATAAATATTTTAATGAATTTTTTCCTCAAAAACTATCAATTTTTTGTTAAAACTTAATAGAATACTTTTTCTTGGAAATTAGATGTGGAATTCACCTGAATTTTTGCAAATTATAATATACTGATTGTTATGCTTACTTGATCGATTTAAACATACTATTTAGTATATCTCAAAATCGAGCAGGTTAAATTGGCTTTTAAAGTCTTATTTTTTTTGTTTTTCTATGAGAAAAAAATATACGAAGCCTCCAGTTGGACAGCCTTCTCAAAGTTACTTAATTGTGCAAAAAAGTCTGAATAAATCGTTATTTTGGATCAATGATGAGATTCGTGATTTTTTTTCTGAAAAAGTATTGATTTTTGGGACAAATGTATGAAAATGTTTTTTATTGGGAATTGTATGTAAAATGAATGTAAATTTTTGTAAACCATTATTTGCTAAACATCACAAATTATATATGAATTTTTAAAATTAAAAATTTTTTTTTTTGTTAAATTTTTAGTATATATGGTTCATAATGTCTTAAATTACAATTTGTAAAAATATGTTCATATTCTACACATGATTTCCAATAAAAAACATTATAATACATTTGTCCCAAAAATCAATACTTTTTCAGAAAAAAAATCACGAATCTCATCATTGATCCAAAATAACGATTTTTTCAGACATTTTTGCACAATTAAGTAACTTTGAGAAGGCTGCCCAACTGGAGGCTTCGTATATTTTTTCCTTATAAAAAAACAAAAAAAAATAAGACTTTAAAAAGCCAATTTAACCTGGTCGATTTTTAGATATACTAAATAGTATGTTTAAATCGATCAAGTAAGCATAAAACTTAGTATATTATGATTTGCAAAAATTCAGGTGAATTTTACATCTAATTTCCAAGAAAAAGTATCCTATTAAGTTTTAACGAAAAATTGATAGTTTTTGAGGAAAAAATTCATTAAAATATTTATTTAGCAAAAAATTTGGAAAATTCGAAAAATTCCATCACGTTTAAATCCTGACCCCTTTGACCTGGACCTCTAAAATTATTTTTGTATATTTTAGGTATCAAATAGAACATTTTCACAGATTTTTGACGAATTCTATTTTTTTGTTTGGTGAGTTGACGTGAAACGTCCCATATATATATATATATATATATATATATATATTCCTAAGCCCATGTGTGTGCGTGCATGCGAGTTAACAGAAACGGTTGCATATATATATATATATACATATATATATATATATATATATATATATATATATATATATATATATACAAATCTCAAGTACGTGTTAAGATGCGTTTGCGCGTTCAAGTTGACAAGAAATGTCAAAAATATGCAAACTGGTGCGTGCGTGTTGATATGATACGTCTCATCTATATAAGCCTAAGGGCACTCGTAAGGACGTGTTAGAGTTGTCATGAAATGTCCCATACGTATAAACCTGTATGTGCGTGGGTTATAATTGACGTGAAAAATCCTATGTATATTAACGTGTTTGTGCATGCATGCGAATCGACATGGAATATCTCAAATATATAAACCTGTGTGTGCGTGCGTTCGAATTGACATGGAAAATCCCATGTACATTAACGTGTGTTTGCATGCATGCGAATTGACATGAAATGTCTTATATGAATGAACCTGTGAGTTTGTGTGCGTTTGAATTGACATTAAAAATCCCATGTATATTTACGTGTCTATTTGCGTGCGCAACGACTGTCCTATATATATATATATATATATATATATATATATATATATATATATATATATATATATCAACTTGTCTGTATGTGTGCGTGTGGGCCGACATGAAATGTTGCATATATATGAGCGCAGGTGCATAAGTATGTGCGCGTCCACATATGTTTTTCTATATATATATATGATAAAAGTTCTTTAGTACATTTAATTAAAAAGGAATTGTGGAATTTTTTATTAAAGCCCTCAAATTCACAAATCATAATCATAACTGACACTCTTTCAATTTATAATTACATTTTTGTTTGTCAATTAAAATATATTTAATTAGGAATCACATTTGAATTTTTAATTAAAACCCTTTTCATTCCCGATTACATTTTATTTTCTTAATTTAAATTTATTTAATTAAGGATTCCTTTTAAATTTGTAATTAAAGCCCTTTCAATTCACGATTAAATTTGGATTTCTTAATTGAAATTTATTTAATTAAGGGGGCCAGATACTATTAGAAGCTGAAATATATTGCTGAGATATATTGGTATAAATTACTGATGCTTAAAAATAACTAATTTCATATGAAAATACATATTTCAAACACTAGCAAAAAATACCTCGCTCCTAACGTCGCTCGGTTGAATTTTCATATATTATATTATTATGTATAATTTAGCCAATTTTAAAATGAAAAAGAATCGACGCAACTTCTGAATTGTGATATTCTAGTTTTGTACTAAAATAAATTTTTCTTTTTTTATAAAAAAGATTAATTAAAGTTACAATGTGCATAAAAATTGTTTAAATACAAATTATATCATGATGAATTAAGAATTTGTTCTACTAAATTGCATTTGAATCAATGAAAAAATATAATAGGAATTTTTTCTTTTTAATCACGTGTTTCAATCACGAACCATAAAATAATCGCAAACAGTATTTGACGTTTACTAGAACTAACAATTGCATGGAGAAAAGAAAGTATTGTTAAAATAGGTTCTAAATCAAGTATATCTAATTCATGTATTAAGGTACTTAAAAAAAGAGTGACGATATAATTTCAATTAGGACTATAGCTTGAATTTTAGGGACCAATGCTGGTACTATTAAATTATGAAGTAAGAGCAAATTTGCGATGCTTACTGCCTTTTTCTGGTATTAAGAGGAGGTCACGTATCTCTGTCCTTTTTTAATCAAAGAATTAAGTTTTTTACAGAAACTAATAACTTAAACAAAAAATGAAGAGAAAGCCGCATCTCGTAATAAAAAAAGCAATATTTTCTTTGATAAGAAAGAATTGATTTATTGCTTCGTTTTCAAGAAAACCTTGAAAAACTTAAATCATAGAGGTTAGGGTGGACAATTTGGTTTTTCAAGGTTTTCTTGAGAACGAAGCAATAGAATTAATTTTTTCTTATTAAAGAAAATATTGCTTTTTTTGATACAAGATGCGGCTTTCTCTTCATTTTTTGATAAAGTTATTAGTTTTTGTAAAAAAATCATTTCTCTGATTAGAAAAGGACAGAGATACGTGGCCTCCTCTTAAGACTGATATTTCAACTACTCGATTCAAGGGCGATATTTCGCAGGAAATGCAATTATTAACCTCTTTTCGTGCGGCTTTTCCTGTTACTAAAATTGAAAATTATTAAATATAGAATTATTTATATAATATATAACACTTTAAAATTACTAATAATTAAAATTTAAATTAGTGATATTCAAGGATTAAAACTATACATGTTTATCTTCCATATTCCGTTTTAAAATAGTTACTTTTGAGTTTTAAATTGATGATTAGAAATTTAAAATTATATATATATATATATTATATGATTTACATTATATTTATCAACTGTTGAAAATCGTTACACAATTTATTGGGTTTTACGTTAACAGATATTAATTATATTGAAGCTTTTCGCTCCTAACGCTTAGTTGAATTTTCTTACATTATATTATTATGTATAAATGACTAATTTTAAGTAAATAAGAATCAATTAATTGAATTTTGAGTACTGAAGAAAATTGAAAATAATTTGATGAAAGATAACATAAAAATATATGTACACATGTGTTTAAAGTAAGAAAGCGTATAATTTATTTTAAATGACTATTTCTCACTCTACTTCTATTAAAAAAACAAAGATAGTACGATATTTGATGTAAATAAACTGAGAACTGGGTACTGAGTTACAACTATAATTTCCAGACCTCAATATATGACCATGAATTTGAATTATGAAATTAATTTATAAGTGAAACATGCTTTAAAGAAATTCGTGTTGATTTCTAATAAAAATATCTTCATAAATGTATTTTATATATATATATGAAATACGAAATTTAAATAGAAAAAATCATAAGATTAAAATACAACATTTAAGTTAATTTTAAATTCGAATATTTCGGAATAAAAAAAAACTATTTGCAATTACTTAAGAATCCTTTTTGCATCTAATATATAAATTTAATGAGATACAAATATTACAAAGGGTATTTGTCACAAGTAAGGTTTGCATATCATGAATATTATAATTTTTAGAAAATTCTTGATATTAATATATTATTAATTTGGAAAATTAAATATTTTTTTATTGATGACAAGTAACTTTTCAAAAATAGTTAAAATAATACTGTAAATGTCAACCAAATAACATTTTCATCAAAATAAATTTCAATGCTATAATTATTAAAATAAACATTTTTATTTAACTACAATCTATTGTAATAATTATTTTTTTAATATATATATATTAAAAAAATTTTAATTTTATTTGATGAACAGTTATATAAATATTATATATTTATAATTGTATAACTAAATTGATTAAATTAAAATTGTATTCTGTTATCATTCAGAGAATGCGGTATTTAAATTAGATTTCATGAAAATATATTATTTAAAAAGTCACTTGTTAACAATTTTTTATAAATAACATACATTTAACCTTAATTACATTTTCATTTGTACACGTGTTTATATTTAAATAAATTATGATTCATATAAAAATTGTTAGCAATTCATTTCATTGAAGCAATAATATTTTTAATAAGAGAAACATTAATTTTTAAAAAATATCAAATTACCTCATTTGAAAAATTATAATTACATGATATAAAAATATTTTTCTTAATATCATTCGAACATAAATTTTATGAAATAAAATTTAAAAAAATTATTTATTAGATATTAAATTTTTTTAATAGTCAATTATAAAGATAGGACAATATATAAAATATGAATTAATGTTACTGATTATGTCTATATATATGCATTTATATGTATGAACTGTCTAGATAGAAGTAGAATTCCCCCTAAAAAAGTAAACATTTCAAAAAAAAATTTACTTAGTATTTGCAAAACATTTATTATGAGTGCGGAAAAAAATAATATTCTGTAATATCACTCTATAATTTGTATTAATATGATACAAATCATTAAAAGTACAATTATTTCATTATGTTAAATTTGTTGTCAAAGTTTGATTATATTTATAAATTCTTTTTATGCTGATAGGTCACGTACGATTGATCTTGAGGGAGGCATTAGTATACCTTTCTCTGACTCCGTGACAAGTCTTGGTGTTGTGCTTGACCCTAAACTTTCATGGGTACCGCACGTTGATATGATTACAAAAAAGTTTAATAGAGTTTTGTATGCCCTGCGGTTTTTCCGTCGGTACACCACGGAGACTCTGCGTAAACAGCTAGCAACCGCCCTGCTGTTTCCACATCTTGACTATTGTTCGGTAGTTCTGCTCGATGCTTCTCAGGAGTTGAGAAGACGAATACAGAGATTACAAAATTCATGCGTGAGATATGTAATGGGTGATCATGTCTCTCCTTATAGAACCGTGTTGGGTTGGCTGCGCACTGATTCGAGGAGACAGTATTTTTTGGCTGTGCTTATGTACAAAATCGTGCGCATGAATACTCCGGAGCATCTAGTGAGTCTCTTCACTAGACGTGTACCTAGGGCGGCTACTAGGGGAGAGACTAAGGATCTTGCGGTGCCCTTTATGCGCACTGAGACTGGAATGAATTCCTTCCAAGTTCAAGGTGCGCATTTTTGGAACTCCCTGCCTGTTGAGATTAAACATCTTCCATCTCTCAGCAGGTTCAAAGCAGCGGTGAGAGGGTACTTGCTCGACCTAGATTAATATTTTTTTTTTACTATATATTTATGTTAATTTATTTAATTTATTTTTGTAACGTCCTGTATATAGGTTTAAGGTGAGAGTGTATTTATTGTATGAGTGTTGGCTGAATGGTTGGTGAGTGAGAATGTTTATTTGATTTTATTTTTGACTGCGTTTCATGCTATTGCGTACGCTTGTTATTTTTATTTTATTATGTATTAAATTTAATTTTTTTAAAATTTTAATACTATGACTGATAGGTATTGTAAGACTGATTTTTATTTATATTTATATGATTATTTTTATTTATATTGCGAGTATTTTATGATTACTTTGTGATATCACTTTTATTTATTTTTGTTTGTGACTTACTTATTCAGTATTATTAGGTTTAGTGACTGACTGTGATATTAATTGTGCAATATTTACATTTATACTTTTTTATAGCATTTTGTGCAATATATATTGTTTTTGTATTTACAAATTGTATTATACGTTTTTGTACTTTTATACAAATAAAATAATATCTATCTATCTATCTATATTTTACTATAAGAAGATAAAAAAATTAACTGCCTTTCCATTCTATTGCTGAATTTTCATAAAAGGAATGTATTAACTTGTAGTATGTCTCGTGATGATTATTTATTTGAATTTTTAAATTATTCCAATCATTAGTTTTCAAGATATTGAAATTTCTGATTCCAAATGGAAAAATTTTAGTAAATAATATTGGAACCCAAACTTCTCAATAACTAATGAATAGATTTATGTAAAAATTTAACTAAATAATCTTCGTGATACATACTGTATGTTAATGCATCTATTTATTCAAAATATTAAAATACAATGGAAATATAATCAATATTTATGGGTGGAAGTGTGCTGTCCGTTTTACATCTCCTTAAATAAAAACAATACTTATGTCGACTGAATAATAAATAGGATGATAAATATTTCCATCGGTCTTGCAGTCAATTTGAAATCTATATAATAAAATAATTAAATAAATATGGACAGTCCGACTGCCCTTGTTTATATTCACCCCCGTAGAATAACCTGAAATAAAAACTTAAAAATTAACTGGAAAGAAACCTGAAATTAAATAAAATTAGTAAAGCACAATCTAACTGTCCCCCACCACCAAAAAACCTTTCTTCGATTGTGATCTTGTATAATGTCCAACGTTTCGAGCACGCTACTGCTCATCCTCAAGGACTGAACTCCTCTCGCCACACGACTCCCAATTTATACCTAAAAAATTATTTGAATATCCCCTCCACCATCAAAAACACCAATATAAGTTAATATACCTCCACCACTTTAATTCTATATTATGTTAGAAAAGGATGATAAATACTATTTAATTTACTTGATTCTAACATTAAATTTACATTATTTTTATTCTGAAAAATGTGAATATTCTCAAAACTCTCCCTTTTAAATTTATTTTTAATATTATTTTCTAAAATTTCAACATTCACGAAATCATAAGAATGAACGGAATTCAAACAATGTTGCTTCAAACCCGACACAACATTTGGACTTCTCAAACTATATTTATGTTCATAAATTCGTTTCTTTAAATATCTACCTGTCTGTCCAATATAATATTTATCACAATCATTACAATTGATCTTGTAAACGACTCCCGATTTTTCATCCTTTTCATCCTTATCTTTACAATTATTAAAAAACCTACCTAAATTATTATTATTTCTAAAAAAAACTTGAATTTTATGTTTTTTGAATTCATTTCTAATTCTTTCTTACAAACCTCTAACATACGGCAAAACAAAATACAAGCTTCTAGTTTCTACATCAATTTTCTTTTTTAAATTACTATTCTAAATTTCATTTACCCTCTCCTCAATCATTCTATTAATGAATTTGATTGGATAACTATTACTAACAAAAGCCTTTCTAACAATATTCAAATTTTCTTTTCTGAAATCTATATGTGATAACTTAATCGCGCGATCAATCACACCCTTCAAAGTACCAATTTTGTTTCCGAACTGGTGATGTGAATTAAAATTTAAAAATCTACCAGACCAAGTTGGCTTTCTATACCAATTTAGTTTAACTTTATTATTACTGTCTCTAATTACTTTAATATCCAAAAAACTCAACTGATTATCTGACTCTATTTCTTTAGTAAATTTATTTCTATCATAAACAGAATTAAAAACATCAACCATTTCATCCACAAAACAATCTGGCACTACAGCAAAGATGTCATCAACATATCTTTTATAAATTATTGGCTCAAAACTCAACTTCGACAAAGCAACACCCTCCAATTTTTCCATCACCAAATTAGCTATCACAGGTGACAATGGTGATCCCACCGGACAACCATAACTCTGCTCATAAAAAATTTTATCAAAAGAAAAAACTGTATTATTAAAAACTAATTAAAGTGCTTTAATCGTTTCACTCTGAGTTAAACTAGTATATAAACTGATATTAGACCACCTCTCGCAAATGGTCTCATTGACCATCTTCAGAGGTATATTCGTAAACAGAGATACAACTTCCAACGAAATCATTTTATGATTATTCGGAATAACAATTTTTTTTTATAATATCATAAAAACTCCAACTATCTTTAACAAAAGAAAGTTAATGATGAATTGAAGAAAGATTGTAGGGGATCATTGGTTAAGATTATAGGGAATTTCAAAAGGGAGAATTGATTTAATAATTTTATTTATGGGAACTTGTGTCATGATTTAAAGGTAACATAAAAATTTTTGAGGGATAATGTAGACATAATTTTTCAAAGGGCTGATAAGGGTAATGTAACAGTAGCTTCATTTAAGGGGGAATACATGAATCATATAAAGCTTCTTTTGGATGATGACACCACTTATAAGAAAATTAGGAATCCACATATAAATAAGTTACAAGATAGTTTAAAGGATTTATTATTATATTGGAAAAAGAAGGATTTTATAGATGATAAAATTTTTAAATTTCTAAAAGTGAAAATGGTTCAGTTGCAAAGTGTTGTGGGCTTCCTAAGATTCATAAAGAACAGCTGACATATAGAATAATAATATCGTCAATTAATTTTCCTACGTATAAACTTGCACGGTTTTTGTCTGATATTTTAATTAATGTAGTTGGAAAAACTAATTCTTTTGTTAAAGATAGTTGGAGTTTTTATGATATTATAAAAAAAA
The DNA here is from genome assembly GCA_017163975.1 of Anastatus disparis. Lineage (NCBI taxonomy): Eukaryota > Metazoa > Arthropoda > Insecta > Hymenoptera > Eupelmidae > Anastatus > Anastatus disparis. The sequence continues at coordinate 36,221 of JAFFSR010000320.1, read as the reverse complement.
ATTGTTATTCCGAATAATCATAAAATGATTTCGTTGGACGTTGTATCTCTGTTTACGAATATACCTCTGGAGATGGTCAATGAGACCATTTGCGAGAGGTGGTCTAATATCAGTTTATATACTAGTTTAACTCAGAGTGAAATGATTAAAGCACTTTAATTAGTTTTTAATAATACAGTTTTTTCTTTTGATAAAATTTTTTATGAGCAGAGTTATGGTTGTCCGGTGGGATCACCATTGTCACCTGTGATAGCTAATTTGGTGATGGAAAAATTGGAGGGTGCTGCTTTGTCGAAGTTGAGTTTTGAGCCAATAACACAGGCCCACAAAATGAAAAAAAATGTCTGAACTTTTGACCGGACATACATATTCCCATGTATTTTTCGACGCTGAATGCGAATCTGTAATAAAAATATAGGGTTTTCCTACCTTTTCTCAGAGTTTTATTGAAAAAACCTCATTTTTTACGGTTTTTTTGCGGTTTTTCGAGTCTAGAAAAAACAAATCATGAGATACGGTTAATTGGACTTCAAAATCGAATTCTACGGGAAAAAATACACGGGAAACCATACCTTCAAATTTTTTTAACGCGATTCTAGTCCTCTGTATGGGGCTGAAAAGATGAGGAAATCGGTAAAAGTCGAAATTTTGCCTAAAATGGATTTAAACAATATTAAAATTTAATCATGCGTCTTTTGAAGAGTCGATAAACATTGGAAATACTATCCTGGGGGTTTTTCAGATTGCTGATCATGAATTTGAAGTCAGATTGTGTAAAAACTGCTTCTAGAGGGCGGTGACAAGAACTGTATATGGTAAATTTATCGATTTTTTAAAAATTTTACGTCTGAAATACTAATTTTAGAGTCTTTCACAGCATTGACTGTAAATTCAAGATATTAACTTAGCCTATTGTGTACGTTAAACTTAACATTTTGTCTATGTTTGTCTCTCTCTCTCTCTCTCTCTTTCTCTCTCTCTCTCTTTCTCTCTCTCTCTCTCTCTCTCTTCCGATGTTTCTTTTAAATTGGCTTACGCTTACGTACACGTTTCTCTTCGAATGACCGATGTAGTGGATTTCTGACACGTTTTTGTCCTTTTTCGCAGCTGTTTCTCTTTTTTATCATCCAGCAGTAATCTGCTAACATGTTGATACCCCAGTTTCCTTGAAATCTACGTTCAAACTCCTTTAAATCTTGGTGAAATCGTTCACCATGCTCTTCACTAAAGTCTCCGTTATTTTCAGGAAACTGATCAACGTGTGAATCAAGAAAATGAAGTTTTAAGTTCATTAGACAACCCAATTTTTCAAAATTACGTACCATTCTTTTCACAATAGCTTTATAATTCGTGTCTTTGGCATTACCCAAAAATTTCGTCGATACCTCTTTAAAACTTAACCATGCTGCCTTTTCAACATCAGTCATGCTTTGTTCAAAGTTTTCGTCTCTAAATAAAGTTCGGATTTCAGGACCATCAAAAATACCTTCATTTAATTTAGCATCAGATTTATGGGGAAATACTTTGCTTATATATTGGAAGCATTGACCGTCCTTGTCCAAAGCTTTAACTAATTGCTTTATCAATCCAAGCTTTATATGCAGAGGCGGTATCAAAATTTTCGAAGGATTAACGAGTGGATCTTTTATAACATTCTGTTTTCCAGGTTCAAACGATTCTCTTGATGGCCAAATTTTCTTTTTATAGTGTTTTTCTCTATCTCTGCTATCAAACATGCATAAATAACATGGGTACTTCGTAAATCCAGATTGTTGTCCAAGTATCATAGATAAAATCTTTAAATCGCCACATATTTGCCATTTATGTTCTCTATATTTTATTTTCGTTAAAAGTAGTTCAAGATTGGAATACTCTTCTTTAAGTACTCTTGAATGTGCTAATGGTATAGGAGCATATTTATTTGTGATATTGAGGAGTACTGCTTTAAGGCTGCGCTTTGATGAATCAATGAATAGTCGCCAATTTTCAGGTTTGTATATGTTGGGTTTCAATTCATCAATAAGACCTTTCACGTCCGTGCAATAAACCATATTAGAATCATTCTTGAAATAATTTCTAAAGCGCTCTTCTCGATTACGATATGCACATACTTTAGTACCCTTTGTCAACATATTTCGTCTCTTAAACTCTGAAGCCATAAACTCTGATTGTTCCTTAGATAAACCACTCTTTCTAAATAAATCGTTCAGACTTTTTTGATCAAACTTTTCAACAGTTCGTTCTTCACCCTTAGGAATATACTCTTCATCACTATCCAGAGAATGTTCTTCAGGTGAACTTAGATCTTCTTTATTTGGTGTGTTTGTGTCAGAGACAATTTGATCTGTCAATTTTTTATTTATACTTATTCTGTTGTAAAACTGGGTACTGTTGTTTAGAAATGAATTCGGTTTCATTTTAAAGCTCCGTTCAGTTAATCACTGTTGTACACTGTCATTGATCTTAAAGCATTGTTTATAAACGAATGGGACTTATGATCTTTTTCCAAAGCTATATATATATATATATATATATATATATATATATATATCAGTACTCTATAAGGGTACCTAAAAAAAACCTGCTGCTGCGAAGTATTGGTCACGATGACAACTGCCCTGAAAATGGGATGTGTAGAATGATTCGGTGTACTCAATACTTTGCAGTAACGAACCCAGCGAAGGCGTGCTGTCCTGCAGGGGAGCACTAGGATGTGAGAATGATGCCGTAGTGTGTCCGACGACGAGTTGACATTGTCCTCGTCAAAGTCGGAAAGCTCTCATACTTAGGCCTGGGGAGGTATGAGAGTTATCACCCCTAGGACGGCGGACTCACCTGCGATCGGAACAGGATTCCTAGTGTGTGGGGTTTAATTCAACAATATGGCTAATTCAAATTTTCAACCTTTTTTAAACTGCGCTGGTACATCCAATAACAGTTTTAACCATACGTGTAATGGATCTCAAGATAATTTCTGTTATGTATGTTCAGAATATATTGGACAACGAAACAAAAGAAAAATCACAGATAATATCAATTTTATCTATCAAAAATGTTTTGATATTGAGATTTCTCAACAGGATAAAATTTGGGTTCCTCATTATATATGTGCTTCATGTTATGCCATGATGAATCGATACAACACCAGTCAGGCTAGGTCCAAATTAAAATTTACTATACCTACAAAGTGGAAGGAACCAAAAGATGAAAATGATTGCTATTTTTGTTTAACAAAGATACAAGGTTTAGACAAGATACAGAAAAAAGGAATAGTATATCCTAATACTTCTTGTATAGAATTTCCATCCAAGAATTTTATAGATATTTTTGAAAATAAAGATTCGAGAGATAGTTTTACAACAGGCTTAGGGAATCTAAATGTAGATGAAAACTCGACAGATGAAACAACTGAAAATCTGATTGCCGCAGACGGAAGCTCATCAAATGAAGAAGATCTAAGTTCACCTGAAGAACATTCTCTGGATAGTGATGAAGAGTATATTCCTAAGGGTGAAGAACGAACTGTTGAAAAGTTTGATCAAAAAAGTCTGAACGATTTATTTAGAAAGAGTGGTTTATCTAAGGAACAATCAGAGTTTATGGCTTCAGAGTTTAAGAGACGAAATATGTTGACAAAGGGTACTAAAGTATGTGGATATCGTAATCGAGAAGAGCGCTTTAGAAATTATTTCAAGAATGATTCTAATATGGTTTATTGCACGGACGTGAAAGGTCTTATTGATGAATTGAAACCCAACATATACAAACCTGAAAATTGGCGACTATTCATTGATTCATCAAAGCGCAGCCTTAAAGCAGTACTCCTCAATATCACAAATAAATATGCTCCTATACCATTAGCACATTCAAGAGTACTTAAAGAAGAGTATTCCAATCTTGAACTACTTTTAACGAAAATAAAATATAGAGAACATAAATGGCAAATATGTGGCGATTTAAAGATTTTATCTATGATACTTGGACAACAATCTGGATTTACGAAGTACCCATGTTATTTATGCATGTTTGATAGCAGAGATAGAGAAAAACACTATAAAAAGAAAATTTGGCCATCAAGAGAATCGTTTGAACCTGGAAAACAGAATGTTATAAAAGATCCACTCGTTAATCCTTCGAAAATTTTGATACCGCCTCTGCATATAAAGCTTGGATTGATAAAGCAATTAGTTAAAGCTTTGGACAAGGACGGTCAATGCTTCCAATATATAAGCAAAGTATTTCCCCATAAATCTGATGCTAAATTAAATGAAGGTATTTTTGATGGTCCTGAAATCCGAACTTTATTTAGAGACGAAAACTTTGAACAAAGCATGACTGATGTTGAAAAGGCAGCATGGTTAAGTTTTAAAGAGGTATCGACGAAATTTTTGGGTAATGCCAAAGACACGAATTATAAAGCTATTGTGAAAAGAATGGTACGTAATTTTGAAAAATTGGGTTGTCTAATGAACTTAAAACTTCATTTTCTTGATTCACACGTTGATCAGTTTCCTGAAAATAACGGAGACTTTAGTGAAGAGCATGGTGAACGATTTCACCAAGATTTAAAGGAGTTTGAACGTAGATTTCAAGGAAACTGGGGTATCAACATGTTAGCAGATTACTGCTGGATGATAAAAAGAGAAACAGCTGCGAAAAAAGGACAAAAACGTGTCAGAAATCCACTACATCGGTCATTCGAAGAGAAACGTGTACGTAAGCGTAAGCCAATTTAAAAAAAACATCGGAAGAGAGAGAGAGAGAGAGAGAGACAAACATAGACAAAATGTTAAGTTTGACGTACACAATAGGCTAAGTTAATATCTTGAATTTACAGTCAATGCTGTGAAAGACTCTAAAATTAGTATTTCAGACGTAAAATTTTTAAAAAATCGATAAATTTACCATATACAGTTCTTGTCACCGCCCTCTAGAAGTAGTTTTTACACAATCTGACTTCAAATTCATGATCAGCAATCTGAAAAACCCCCAGGATAGTATTTCCAATGTTTATCGACTCTTCAAAAGACGCATGATTAAATTTTAATATTGTTTAAATCCATTTTAGGCAAAATTTCGACTTTTACCGATTTCCTCATCTTTTCAGCCCCATACAGAGGACTAGAATCGCGTTAAAAAAATTTGAAGGTATGGTTTCCCGTGTATTTTTTCCCGTAGAATTCGATTTTGAAGTCCAATTAACCGTATCTCATGATTTGTTTTTTCTAGACTCGAAAAACCGCAAAAAAACCGTAAAAAATGAGTTTTTTTCAATAAAACTCTGAGAAAAGGTAGGAAAACCCTATATTTTTATTACAGATTCGGATTCAGCGTCGAAAAATACATGGGAATATGTATGTCCGGTCAAAAGTTCAGACATTTTTTTCATTTTGTGGGCCTGTGTAATTATTGTAGAGATAAGAAATTAATTGATTGATTTTATATAATATTTGTGAATATTATCAAGGAGTAGTCGTATAACTTTATTATTTCAATTTAATATTTATATGTTTTAACTGTTGTTAGTTTAGTTCGTAAATTTCATTAATATAAGTAAACTCACTAATTAGGAGAGAAAGAGTAGAATTTGTCTCCGACTCGATCGTCCTGACGTTTTCTATACTCGGACTCCTTAAACTACACGGTGAGAATGTCCGTGGCAAGATAAGATTGGGCTTCCTCCTTCAATCGCTCGAACGTTCGGTTAATATTTCAGATTATTACCTCAAACGTCACCTTGATTCACCTTAGATCTCAAGTTTACACTCGTTGTCACTATTAACTGATTTTGATTTAATTTAGTAATTAAATTTGAATCTTATATCTTAGTATTTTCTTATTTTTATTTATTAGTGAAGTAGGGCTCTAATCTACTCACTAATATTTTATATTAAAATAACTTAAGTAATAAAGATTTAAAGTAACACTGATTTTCCCAGTGGACCTGGCAGGGCCGACTCTTGCGGTTGCCGTCTTGTTGTGACTAAAGGCCGTGTAGTGACGTAGAGGTTTGTTTTTATTACCGCGCACCCGGGCGATCGAGAGATGGAAGCTCCAATCAAACCTCGACATGTAGTCAAAATTTTCAGGACAGGAGTCGTTTAACTTCCTAAAAGTTCATTAGCTTGTTTACTAATGAATTCTTTTTCCATTCTTTTCCGTCTCTCTTTTACACTTGATACAGTTGACGGTTGAGTTTTCGCAATGAGTTGGTATTGGGAAACCGCTGACTCGGGATATCGCATGGAACGGATTTTGAAATAAGGCTTTGAAATAATTGAAACTTAATTTTTATAATTTACTATCGTCGTTTAAAATGAAAATGTTTTAATAATTTCCGATTAAATTGAAGGGCATAGTTCCATGGGATGTCACAGTGTCAAGTCTCATTAATTAATGACTAAACACCCTACAGGAGTTGTGCCGTCTACCATGTCGAAGCGTGCTCAACTCCTGTAGAGTCTCTTGCGTTTGTAAAGTAGTTGCGAAGCATTCGAACGACTTATACGGTTAACATATAATTTCAAAAACGCTGACTCGGGGCATCGCATGGAACTAATTTTGGTCGTTAACCTTTTGAATAGAAATGAAATTAAGATTTATAATTTTTAAATTTAAGAATGTTTTAATAATATTATATTGATTTGAAGGGCATAGTTCCATGGGATGTCACAATCTTATTAATATTTTTAATAAAAAAACGATCAACCATTTTTGATAGAATTCGTAATAATTCAGCTGAAATTTAATATAAATTATCTAAAATTCATAATAAATAAGCTGAATATATTTCATTCAGCTAAATAAATACAAGAGCCTGACAGCGGCAGCGGCGATATATTTTTAATATATAGAGATATATATATTTTCATATATGACTGATTCCATTCAGATTCATGCAGGCCGTCACTGATCGAATTTTTTTTCTCTTCTAAGTGATGAAAATACCTTCCAATATGTATATGAAGATAAAATTTACCTCATAGAACGCTCGAAAATATGTTTTTTCCACACTACAGCGTATTTAGTGTTGGATGTAAAAATGAAAATTAAAAATTTTAAAATGAACCTCAATTATCAAATTGCTGTAGCTCCGTCAATTTTTGACCTTGTTAAACGTTCTTATAATGAAAATGTAAGAAATTTAGTTTAGTCTTAAATGCTGTTTTGTTTTTTGCGATATTAGTTGATCTCTTTGAATTATTCATGAAAAACCGAATAAAGCGATTTTTTTCAAACGCAATTTTCTCAAAAACTATATATATTTGTTTTTTTAAATTCTTATATGTTTTTATATATAAAAAATACTTACTTTTAGGATAGGTAAAAGTATGCAATTTTGCCTTATTTTTTTTAAACAAATTTTTGAACGTTTTTCTTATATTTTCCATTTTGAAACATTAATACCATGGCGGATCATACGATTTTTCTAACTATTACGTCTTTTTACAATTTGTTAACGCTTTTATTTAATAATTTATCCAAAATATTAACAGAAATATTTAAAATGAACCCTCGATCAAATTTTTCTATTAATTAGAACCGAAGTTATGATGATTTTAAGTTTATAAAAATAGAAATTTGTTTTGTTGATAATTAAAAATTTTTATTCAGTTTGAATTTTGCGCCCATGATTTAAATTTACTTTATAGGGAGTGACATATGCCACCGCTAGATGGCGACGATTTACTTTTTGCATTCTCATTAACGACTTGACGCATTCAAGCATATAAGACAACTAAAATCAAATATAAAATTATCTAATAAAGTTATTTCTTTGTATAAATCTTCTTCGGTCAAAGAAATCACTTTTAAATCAATACTATCTCCAATTGGGTATTCTTTAAATTTTCTTAGTACACATTTCATATCATTTTTTGAACAAAAAAGTTAAGAATGTATTTTTAATTCCAAATCCGCAATGTTATGTTTATTATCATTTTTATATTTATTTGAAGCACCCAACGTAAGTTCCAGGTTCTCGCAATGAACGCAAAGACACAAATCGTTAGGTGGATGGGTTATAACCCACTTTGGTCTTAAGGCATGGAATATTAATTTACCAATATTTGTTTTAATTTCAGGATTTTCTTTTATAAATAATTGATATATTTCTTTTATGCTTCGCGTAAGAAAGCCTTCGACTTTTTTAGTTTTAATACCATTTTCTTTAACAGATATTGTGTCACTTTTATTTGCACTTTGACGAGAACAATTGAAATCATCGTTCTAATAATAATTTTTCACTCTCGTTAGAATTTGACTACCCGAAGAATGGCCACAATAGTTCTCAGGCTTTTTGTAAATGTCTTTATTATTTACCAATGATCTTGCTTGATCAATCATATGAACAGTTACATTTGAAAAAACTGATTAGAAAAAATTAATTTTTGGAAATGCTGCTTGGTGTAAGACTTATTAAGCGCACTTTCTCAAGAAAATTTAAACAAGTATCTAAAGCAATTTTAATATTTTCGAGCTATTCATCACATGTTTCACATTCGTTATGTTAATTTAATGTGAGCAAATCCGTTATATCGCAGACTTTCATAATTTTACTTGCTATTTGTGAATCAAATGCATCGTTTATTTGTTTTCTTTTTAAAAAAGCACAGGATTTTCGCATTTTCATATTGATACTCTGAGGCATTCTAATTGGTGAAATTTTTAATTCCAAATCACTTGAAATCTGATTGAACTGCTCTACCACAGCCTTACTATAAAAAACTTCTTCCGAAGATTGTTGACTGTTTGAGGTAGATAAAATAGGTGTATTTTCACCTTATCTAAAAAAATTCTGTAACACGAAGGACGTACTTTATCCTTTCTAGGAAAAGAAGTATTCGGATACAAGCGTTTCAAAGACTCCGTTAGATCGCCTAATTCTCTAAACGGATTTTTGGAGCAATCGTAAATAACTTTTTTGTACCTTTCTTTCAAATCCTTGCACTCAGTCTTAACAACCAGTAATGCCATCATTATTAATTAGTTCTTCGACAGAGCAAAAAAAAATTTTTTTGTTAGACAATTTTATTTTTGATCTTCCTGGTCTTATATGCTTAAAAGCGTCAAGTCGTTAATAAGAATGCAAAAAGTAAATCGTCGTCATCTAGCAGTGGCATATGTCACTCCCTACGAAGTAAATTTAAATCGTCGGCGCAAAATTCAAACTGAATAAAAATTTTTAATTATCAACAAAAAATTTCTATTTTTATAAACTTAAAATCATCATAACTTCGGTTCTAATTGATGAAAAAATTTGATCAAGGGTTTATTTCAAAGATTATTGTTAATAGTTCTGACAAATTAATAGATAAAAGCATAAACGAATTGTAAAAAGACATAACAGTTTGCAAAATGGCATTATGCGCCATGGTATCAATGCTTTAAAATGGAAAATATAAAAAAAAACGTTCAAAAATCTGTTTAAAAAAAATAAGGCGAAATCGCATATTCTCACCTATCCTAAAAGTTAGTATTTTTTATGTGTAAAAACATATAAGAATTTAAAAAAACAAATATGTATAGTTTTTGAGAAAATCGCGTTTGAAAAAATCGCTTTTTTTGGTATTTCATTAATAACTCAAAGAGATCAACTAATATCGCAAAAAACAAAACGGCATTTAAAACTAGACTAAATTTTGCACATTTTTATTAAAAGAACGTTTAAAAAGGTAAAAAATTAACGGAGCTACAGCGATTTGAAAATTGTGGTTCATTTTCAAATTTTTAATTTTCATTTTTACACCCAACAGTAAAAAACATATTTTTGAGCGTTCTATGAGGTTAATTTTATATTCATAATACATATGAGAAGGTATTTTTATCACATAAAAGAGAAAAAAAAATTCGATCAGTGACGGTCTGCATTAATCTGAATGGAATCAGTCATATACCAGGGGACAAGCCTCCTGCGCGCAAGCGCGCCAAACCCCTTTTTTACTTTAGGAATGATTGTCAACTAAGTTTTCTTGTTCTTATATACCTCTTACATAATAATATTTTATAAATATTTTCAAATATTTTTTTCAACTCAATTTAAAAAAATAAATGTATTGCTTGAAAAAATTTTTTTTCTCACATCATTTTTACCTAATTTTTTTCAATTATACTTTTATAGCACTTTGTCCCATACAATATTCTTTATAACATCTTCATCTCCATTATCATTTAGGATACAAATTTTTTTATAATTTTTTGATCTCGAAATGGCTATATACAATTGTCCATGTGAAAATAAAGTTTTATTCATATATATATATAAATATATATATGAATAATATATGAATATATATATATATATATATATATATATATATATATATATATATATATATATTCCTACGCTCTCATAACTTTGTCCCTGGGCTTTATTAATGGTCATTGGAAATGCTAGTAAACAACAAAACATGTTCAAAACACTCTCCCAAAAATTATTGTAAAAACACTACTTTTGAAGAAAACATATTTCCTAAATATAGAAAAAAAATAATTCTTTTAATTATTATTATAATAAAAAAATTAATGGCCAAAATATTAAAGTTGGTAATTGAATGGTTGTTCCATATAATTCGACTCTTCTCAACAAATACAATTGCCATTTGAATATTGCGCATCTATTATGAATGTAAAATATTTATTTAAACATTTAAATAAAGGACATGATAAAGCATTCATAACATTTGAAAACTCATCAACTGAAAATGATATTGTATATGACGAAAATTCAAGATATTCAAGTTTCATGGAAGTTGCATGGAGAATTTCAGAATTACCTATAAAAGGCAAATCACATTCTGTGATGAGTTTAACTGTACTTAAAAAATCAACAATACATTTTATTTGATGAAAATAATATAAAATCAGCTTTAAAAAATATCATACTACATTAACTTGGTGTTTGAGGTAAGGATAAATTTCTTTCCCGCCTTTCCAACTGCCTCTTACATAGAGGAAATTAAATGATTGTAATTCTCGTCTATGATGTTACCGCACGAATCATTACGCGGAACTCAATCAGAAGAGGATCGCCTTCATTTCGTTACAAAAAAAGGGTGGGTAGGAGAGTGTGGTGTGCGAGCAAACGACAAATATGATTTGTATTAACAAACTATAGAATGTATTAAGATTTATTTATAACAAAAGAAGCAAGGTTTAACAAAGAAAAAGAAAACAAACTTGATAGTATTTAATTGAGGTAAGAAAGAATAAAGATATATATGTGTCTGCAGGGGTATGTGCATGTGTGTATATGTATGCGTGTGTGTGTGTACGTGTGTGTGTGTTGAGAAGTGAAGGGTTACGATTGCAACCACTGAACCACGCTTGCGCGGTCGTACCGCGATGTGATAGAACGAGCGCACCACACCACCCTCGATTGAAAAATAATAAATAAAAAAGGAAGAGAATTATGAAAGGAAGAAAGGAAAGGGAAGGAGTTCACGCGCAACACGTTGCGTCCTCGTCCTACGTTCGAATTATCAGCGTAACAAACGGTGCGTACAATTTACTCGCGATGAACAATGTAAAGGTGGAATTTGAGCTGTTAACTAACTGAGCACTCGACCAAGACTGAGCCACACCTGTGACTCCAGCTATAAAGTTAGCTGCATGTGCCCCCCTCCCGTGGTTAACTCCGCGACGACACGCCCACCGAACGCGCGATCTATGCATTTCGGCGGTATGAATACGACGCGATACAAACAAGGCGCATGAAATCAAAAAGGACAGGAAAGGGTTAATAGGAATGTGTTTGCGGGTATGTGTTTGTGCGCTGCATGGATTTTGTCTGCAGACAGATTCATTTTTAGTCGTTTGCGACTAAACACTTGGTAAGAATTAAACAAAAAAGATAAACATGTAGAAAATATTTTTTACGTAAAAATACCGGTGTATTATTATTTCTCATTTGAAAAACAATGGATCAAACGAAAAAAATTTTCAGATTGTTTTGAAAGATTAGTAAATGTAAGTTTTAAAGACATTTAAAGATTTCATTTTAAATTAATTCTACATAGAATTAAAGGTACTACTCGTGAAGAAGAACTAAAAACTTATGAAGGAAAAGTTTACGATACGTTCAGAGAAGCTGCAATAGCTATGGGATTAATATAATGTGATTGTGAAATTTTCAAAATTTTTGATAAAGTTTGTCAAGTAATGATGCCAAAACAACTAAGACAAAATTTTGCTTGGTTTTTAATTGTGGATGATAGTTTAACATTAGCGTTAGATATTTGGAATAAATATAAGAAATATTTTTGTGAAGATTTTTTCAATAATAATGAAAATAGAGCATTACTTGAAATCGATGAAATTTTAAATACAGAAAATTTTAAATGTTTAGATTTTGGTTTACCAACACCTATTCTTTTACCAATAATGGAAGATATTAAATTAATATAAAACATACTTGCACATAAGCAAAATTTTAAATATCTTCATTAATTGCTAAATAATGATAAACGAAAAATTTTCAATTATATCATTAATCTAAATAATGATGAAAAATATATTTTTATCAATGGGCTTGGAGGTACAGGTAAAACTTCATGTATATTGTTGTAATTCATTATTTTATAAGTCGAGAAAAAAAAATTTTAGCTATGACCTGGACAGGTATAGCATCAATTTTATTACCTGGTGGTTGTACAAGTCACAAAGTTTTTAAACTACCTTTAGACTTGAAAAAAATTAGAGAATGTGATATTTTCTTATGCAATGGATCATCAACGATACCTAAAATGCTTCAGAACTTGTAGAAAAACTTATATGAGATATTGTAACGGTTATTTTATGCCCGTTACAAAAAAAAAGAATTAGTTTTTAATTAAATAATACTTTAGCCAAGTCTATAGATTTTACTAAATGCGGAGTTGCTAAAAACTATATTGAATATGTTAAATTAAGCAACAGACTCCGATAAAGCTAGGTAGTAGATTCGATTGATGTGCGACGATAAATTGCTCTCTACTTGTCGCTATGCGTCTCTCTCTCTCTCTCTCTCTCTCTCTCTCTTACTTGATCGAGAGACGCGTTGCCGCTAGCACAGTTTTGCTTATTTTATGAGGTTTAACTTTTTCCGTTAAACATACCCAATATTTTATATAAAGAATATATATCTTGTGCAATATTAAAAATAAGGACCACGGAGGCGTCGGGGTAAGCAACAGGTATAGGCTTTATATGTAACATTCACATGCAATAGAGATAAAATAGAGATTTTACATTTAACGTGAATTTATTAACAATGATGAAATAAAATACAAAGTAAAGAATTTAGATTTAAGTAATAAACAAAGAATCATTAGTTAATATAACAATAATTGAATCATAGCAAAGATACTCTCTAGAAAAAGATAGCTATAGGGAAGGACGCGACGCAAACTAAAATACCTTATAGGTTCGAACACACGCTTATTCTTTTAGCACTAGAAGTTTCTTCGAGACAAGAAACTTCTAGTTAACAAAATCTTACAAACAACTTACAGTAACGCGTGGAACCTTCCTAACACGTGTTGCAAGAATCAACCGACGTTGGTCAACGAAGAGACTATACTTTGCGCCTGATCGCAGGAACTCGTAAAAACCAGCCAAATAGAAAAGCGATTTCCTGATCGCTGCGGCTTGTCGAGGACAGCCAAAACCAGTTACACACAACCAAAGGATGATGCTAATTTCTCCTTACAGCTGCGATCACCTTTTTACCTTTTCTACAGAAACTATATACGGCACTACACCAACGTATTAACCAAGTTAAAACGTAAATATAGCTAAGAGATATGACTATGATGCGTGCTTGTAGGCCTTTAGAAAATGTCTGCTGCCCAGGGCAGGAATATATAAGCCAACGTGTGCGCTTATGAACCGCTGGAAATGTTCTGACACGCCTCGTGGCTTTCTTGCTCTTCGCACGCGCGCTGCTCGTCGGGTTACGTGCTTCTTCACGTAACTTAGACGAGGTATATGACTGAGCGCGTGTCGTTTAATTTTACCTAAGCGCGCAAGATTCGAACACGGTAGAATATCGTGACAATATTTGTTCAATGGAAAGAATATTTTTTACAAATAAATTACTCATACTTGGAGGTGATTTCATGCAAACTTTACCTGTAATTAGGCATGGCACAAGAACAATTATATTAAATAAAAGTTTAAAATTTTCTGATTATTGGACAAAATTTAAAGTATTCAAATTAACAAAAAATATGAGAAATAATAATGAAGAATTTGCATCATTTTTATTAAATCTTGGCAACAGTATCATTTCAAAATAGCAGAACATTGGAAAACAAACGATATCTGTACAAAAATTCATGGTTAATTTATTGATTCAAATGTAAATTTATCTGACTAAATTATTTTATCTTCTCATAATGAAAATATTTACAAATTAAATGATATTATTTTAAATAAATTAAATACTATACAAAAAGAATATTTTTTTTTCTATTAAAAAAAAAGAAAGAATATTGTCCTCTGTATGATTAAGAGGAGGCCGTATCATTCTGTCCTTGTCTAATCTAAATTTTCTTTATTATTAATAAATTAAATATTTTCATAGAAAAGTAAGACAACCGCCCAATAGAGCAAAAGACAAGCAAACGATTCTTTTTTATGAAAAAATATGAAATTTCGATTATTTTTTGAGTGAAGTCTGAAACGGAAAAACAATCAAACTTGATTGAGTTGATTCAACTGTTTTTCCGTTTCAGACTTCACTCGAAAAATAATCAAAATTTCATATTTTTTCATAAAAAAGAATCGTTTGCTTGTCTTTTGCTCTATTGGGCGGTTGTCTTACTTTTCTATGAAAATATTTAATTTATTAATAATAAAGAAAATTAAGATTAGAAAAGGACAGAACTATACGGCCACCTCTTAACCTTTTTTATATGGTGGTGTCAAGGGAGCCCAGCCCGGTTACCGTTTAACACATTACATCAGGCTAGACTGTCAGAAGGGTTTTCCATTACATAAATTGATACTCAAAAAATTTTCTATTGTTATGTTAATTAGAAATCTAAGTGTAAATGATGGATTATGTAATGGTACGAGATTAAAAATAATTGAAATGTTTAAATTCAATATTAAAGCAGAAATTACCCTGGTAGAAAATAGACCATTCAAAAATGGCCATTAGTCATTTATTAGTCATTTTTTTATGACTAATTTTTTAATCACAAAATGACCAAAATATGGCGAAATTGCTAATATATATAGATATATACGTTATGCAAATAAATTTATAGATATATTTCTTTTCTTCAACGAAGAGATTTTCTTTACAAAAATTAACTTGCTAATACGGTAAAGTTAAAACGGATCACAAAAAGCCTAAAAATTATGTTACAGCATAATAAAAATGACAGAGACTTTAAATAAATATTTTAGAGATTTAAGGTTAGTCCTCAGGCTGTCATGACTCTGTTTTAACCTTACCTTGCAAGTACGCTAAAAGAGAGTGAGAGAGGAAGAGAGAAAAAGCGTTAGTTTCCAAAACTTGAGAGAACTGCAAAACAGACACAAATTAATAAATTAGTTCATTTTTTGAAAAGTACGGAGTTTTCAAATAAGAAAAGAAAATTTAAAAAAAAGGAAGAAAATAGACTAATGTATCATCAAGTCAATAAGTTTAACAAGTCTATTGGAGAAGAGTAGGAAAGTGTAAAATTTGAGGTTATTAAAAACAGTGTAAACAATGGTTGCAGTGAGAATGAATTAACTGTTGGAGAAAGCTGTAATATAGTTCTCAAGACTGTGATTTAGAAAAAATTTGTCAACCACACTAACTGATGTAATATCGTGAATGGGATACATAAATTTAATTTTTTCATCAAACTCGTTTCTCATTAAAAATAATTGATAAAAGTTATATTGTGGTTACAAATTTTATTTAATATTAATATTGTTTCATAGTTTAGTATAATATTTAATAATAAAAATAAATTAATGTATTATCTATTATAATAATATAATAAAATGATTGATAATATTCATAACAGTTTTTGACTATTAACCGTCGTCAATAAGCGGATAAATTGGTCATTTTCTGATTAATATTGGTCATTTCTTGGTCATTTTTTTTAAAACTGGTCAAAATATGACCAAATAATAGTGAAATTTTCTACCAGGGTATAACAGGAAATAAAAAAGGTTCTATAGTTTTTATACCTAGAATTATTTTGGATACAGAAGAATACACATAATTACCATTTATTTTGCATCGTAGACAATTCCCAATAGTTTTAGCTTTCGCAATGACCATCAACAAATCTCAAGGACAAAGTTTTGAATCAGTTGGCATTTATTTAAATAAACTTATATTTTCACACCGTCAACGATATGTAGCTATTTCTAGATCAAAAAATTCAGATAAAATTTTCATTTAAAATGAACAAAATAATAAAGATGAAATTAAAAATATTGTTTATGACGAAATTTTATAATTTTTTAAATGAAAGTAAAAAAAAAATTTCATTGCATTTTATTACAATAATTATACTTTTATTTTTTCAGATATAAAAAATATTGTTGCCAAAAAGCCATCGAAAACATTATTTAAGACATATATATATGAACATATTAACCTTCTGACAGCTGGCATTTTTTCCACTAAAAAAGTGTAACTTTCTCGAAATTTTCCATATAAATGTTTCTTAAGTAATAGTATATGTGGGCCGATCATGGGATGACGCTATATGGCGTCATCCCGGCTGTCAGAAGGTGAATAAAAATGTAAAGTATGTAATAAAAAATTTTCAAGAAATTTTAATTTAGAAAGACATCAACGTGCTTAAAAATGTCATAAATATAACAATAACAGAATCAATAATAAATGTTGTAACGTGCCGCCTCATAGCCAAAACGGGGGCACGTAATATTTTGTCCTATAACTAAGATTTAATATTTTAAAGTTGTGAGATTAAGCATTTTGCGGTTAAGAATTTTTGAAATTACATTTATGTTACTACATTTTCAAGCTTATAACGCTTAATTGATTCGTTACTATTTACAAAGAGAGAGAAAAAGGAAATTTATCGACTGGTTGCATTACTTTACCAGTTTCTACTTCAAGCGCGTGTGAATAATTTAAGGTGGATCATCCGCTAGCTATAGTTTGTTGTTCATAAAAATTAATGATAACGTGAAGGATTTTACAAAGTCGATTGATAATTATAAATCTAAATTACTTATCAATCTTGTCCAATGCACGAAGTTTCAACATTGTTGGAAATTAAGCATTCTAATTTCAGAATTAATTACTTTACTGATTATCTTCAGTTTGATTAAAATCAATTATGAAAACAATTACTACTCTAGTTATTATTATTTTTCCACTTATCTGTATCTGCGTTGCTCCGACGCTCTCTTCAGCAGATGGACTCAGCTTTGCAGAGGAATCTTTCTATTACATCTGTTGGAATCCTCAACCACGCATCTAATTAAATCATTCAAATTTTTAAAGGTGAAATGAATTGCGGCATTCGTAACGTTATAGCCCAGATTAAGACTAACTGGATTTAAAAAACACTGGAATTTGAGTTCTATTGTAATAAATTAAAACTTATTGTTTAAAAATCGATTTAGTAAAATAATTCAAAACTAGAAAAATGTTACTCATGTTTGAAATAATAACACAGAAAAATATGTTTAAGAACAATTAAAAATGTTACTCATAATTTAACTGAAAATCGCGGGGGCTGGGGGTCTTTCGTGGACCCACTAGCCCGCTCTAAAACATTGCCCGGCGCGGAATAGTCACACGCAACTCTCTCTCTTCTCTACGTTTTTCTTGAGCGTAAAAAAGGGAAGAGAGTTTTTACAATTTTCCTTCAAACAATTAACAGAGACAGTTGTGTCAATTCATGCACTCTCTCTCTCTAACCCATCGCTTGAAGATGCTCTCTTTCCTTCACCCATTCCCTACCTCAGCCTTAACCCTGCAGGTAGTAGAGACGGCAGAAAGAGAAATGGAGTCGCATTGACTAATTGCTGTTCTCGCGCCAGTTGATCTAACGTAGTGACCACCCATCAAAGTTATTGTATTACTAAATAAATGTTAACGGTTTTAAATAATCTCTATCTTTCTACAATGTCAGCAAAAATAAACGTTCTATGAGAAAGTTTAAGCGCGTTTTATACTGAAATTCATTTTAATAATTAATAAATAATAAAGTAAAAAACGAAAAATAAAAGTTTTAATAATTTCGTCACGCAACATCCCGCCTCATTTAAAAAAATTGTCGTCTTCGGCAATTTTTATGCAACCAGCAGAGGTTAGAATGACGGAGCAGGTCCACAATTCGTCTGGAACAATAATGTATGAGTTGACTTATCAACAATTATATTGGGTCAAATGATTTTCAAGTTGATTTAACATTTTTTAGTAAAGTCTGATATTGAAGTAAAGTTCGTCAGATAAATGAATTAGAAATACCAATATAGTTGTTTTACAGTATACGCAAATGTCACTTATGCAAACAAAAGTAATAGTAAGAGAAAATTGGTTTTATTTTATTTTTAAGGTAATCCTCCTGTACACCGATGATTTTTTTGTTTTGTTACCCTATTAGGTTGAAAAGTATCCGGTTTGGTTAATCGTCTGGTGAAAGAAATTGGTTAGTGGTTTTAACATGGTTACTATGATGTAGTTATAAATTAGCTTCATCGTAAGTCCTTTGATGTCTGAAACATAAAGTGTTCATTAAATAGGGATTCCAAAATTTGATAATTCACTATTTTTATGCAAGGATTTTGCTAAGGTTCATTAGGCATATAAAGTCGTTATTTGTAATAAGCCAGAAATGGTTAATATTGCATGCAATAGTAGGTAGCGTAGATAGAAAAGTTTGGTCACCTAACTAGTCTAGGCGCCCAGAGGGTTTCGTATGAAGTTAGAGGTACCACCAAGCGAGTAGGTGATTTATATGTATTTTGAGCCGCTGAATCCGAATTTTAACTTGCTTTTCGCGCAAGTGGTCGAGTAATTTGTTATAAACAAATTAATTGTTTAAATGGCTATAGTTTATGAACTACAATAGATGGCATAATTTTCTCTGCAAAAACTTGTTCTTTAAGAGGCGGTCGGAACCAAATCGGTGACTTGCGGTATATATCAAGTCAGCATTTTTCGCTTCACGATAATATTTTGTATATTTTTATGGCTTTCAATATTTCAAATTATTCTTTATATACATGACTAGAGGAAATGACTATATTTTTACCACATAAATAAGTAAATAAATTATTATAAGCATTTATTACAAATATCAAACTGACTTGACATATACCGCATGCAAAAAACTGTCGTGTCGATTGTTAGGTGGGATTTTTCGCTTTATAACAATATTTTGTATATTTTTGTGGCTTTAACTATTTTAAATTATTCTTTATATACATGACTAGAGGAAATGACTATATTTTTACCATATTAATAAATGAATAAATTATTATAAGCATTTATTACAAGCACCGAACTAAGTCACCGATTTGGTTCCGACCGCCTCTTAATAAAAAATAAAAAAAAATCGTTCTTGTTTCATGTCGATTCGATAATTAGAATCAGAGATATGGCAAATATATCGCAAAAAAACATAGAGACGTAGCACAAGTGCGGTACGCCCTGGTAAAAAACCTTATAACTTGACTACCAATTGATATTTTTTAAAGTTCAACATGTGTTTGAAAAATGTCAAAGTCTCAGCTTTAATGATAAATTATTATATATTACTTTCAAATGTTGATAAATAAGCTAGAATGATTTGAAGTAGAAAAAATTCTCAATTTTTCAGAATTTTGTTTGCTTATAACGAAATAATATAGGTTAGCGAACAAAATATTTCTATATTTTTTATATAGAATGATAGGAAATTTTATCTTGTTTAAGAATCTGTCCGGTTTTTTTTTATTTAAGCAAGTAGAACCTGAGATATCGCAAATTTAAGCTGTAGCGCCAACTCCTTGCAATACAACATATTTGTGCAATATAGAGATCGCTTTCCTTATTAAAAATTCTTCTATTATAAGGTAAGTAATCTTATTCTTTTCTAATAAAATTACTTTTGACTCTATTTTATATACTTTGTCATAATATAAATGATAAATAATACATTTAGATGAAGTAGATTGAGGGTTTTAAATAATCATTGATTTTTCTACTATAATAGTAAACAATTTACTCAACTTATAGAGTATTTTTACATTAATTTTTTTTTTTCTGCAATTGCAAAAAGAACAACAATCTATTTTATTCAAAAAATTTGTTTTAACATTCCGATTTATTAGAGTCATCTATTTATAGCTGAATCCTTTTTTAATAAATTTATATTTATTTTCCTAATACAGAGTTAAAATTAATTTTATTACAAAAGAATGAAATTACTTACCTTATAATAAAAGAATTTTTAATAAGGAAAGCGATTGCTATATTGCACACATATGTCGTATTGCAAGGAGTTAGGACTACAGCTTAAATTTGCGATATCTCGGGTTCTACTTACTTAAATTTAAAAAATCGGACAGATTCTTAGACTAGATAAAATTTCCTATCATTTTATAACAAAAATATAGAAATATTTCGTTCTCTAACCCATATTATTCCGTTATAAACAAACAAAATTCTGAAAAATTGAAAATTTTTTCTGCTTCAAATCATTCTAGCTTATTTATCAATATGTAAAAGTAATATATAACAATTTATCATTAAAGCTGAGACTTTGACATGTTCCAAACACATGTTAAACTTCAAAAAATATCAATTAGTAGTCGAGTTATAAGGTTTTTTACCAGGGCGTTTCGCGCTTGTGCTACGTCTCTATGTTTTTTTGCGATATATTTGCCATATCTCTGATTCTAATTATCGAATCGACATGCAACAAGAACGATTTTTTTTTGTTTTCTTATTAAAGAACAAGTTTTTGCAGAGAAAATTACTGCGTCTATTTTAGTTCATAAACTACAGCCATTTGTGAAAGAATTGTCTAAATTCGTTTGGAGCGGTGTGTCAAGGACCCGGTTATTTTTAGTCAAATGAAATTTTTGTAGAGATTTTCTCATGCCTAATTGAGCTTTTAGAGGTTTAACCGCGAAAGGTTTAATTAGGATTTTGATATACTTATCTGTGTCCCATTCTATAATAGTTATCTGTTCGATTGGCCCCCGTGTTTCTAATTCTTTTATTATTTTCCATAATTGACGGTCATCACGGTTTTATCATCTAGTATTAGGGTCTCGCTTTGGGTCGGGTCACTACTAAGAACACCCGCAGTTGCCATAGTTAATTCTGATTTGGTTCAACAAGAAACTGAAAGAAAAATTACTATAACTACTATTATATTAAAGAAAAGAATAAGGACTTTTTTTCTCACGTGAATATCTTTTACATTATTGTCACATAAATACGTACATATACACACGTGCACCTTTAACATACACATACACACATACACATACACATACACATATACACATAAACATACACACATACACATACACACACATACACATACACATACTCGCATACACACATACACATATATACACATATACATACACATACTCATATACATATACACACACACAAAATATTTGTCTCTTCGTCTCCGTCTCTCCGTCTCACCGTCTCCATCTCCATCTCTCCGTCTCCATCTCTCCATCTTCGTCTCTCTGTCACCGCCTCTCTGTCTCTATCTCTCCGTCTCCGTTTCACCATCTCCATCTGTCTGCCTCCGTCTCTCCGTCTCCGTTTCTCCGTTTCCATCTTTCCGTCTCCATTTCCCCGTTTCCGTTTCTCCATCTCTGTTTCTCCGACTCCGTCTTTCCGTAATTACAATCATCTTAAAGTGAAGAATTTAAACTTTTCTCTCCCGAGAATATCTTTTGCATTATTGTCACATGCACACGTATACACACACACACACACACACACACATATATATATATATATATATATATATATATATATATATATATATATATATATATATATATATATATATTTACATATTCCCATTTACGTTTTCACATACATATGTCACATACATACGTACACATAAACACATACACTCATACACATAAACCCATACACACATACACACACTCATGTACATAAACACATACACACATACACATATACGCATATACACATACCCACATTTGCCTTCCCATCTCCGTCTCTCCATCTCTGCCACTCTGTCTCTCCGTCTCTGTTTCTTTGTCTCCGTCTCTCTGTCTCCGTTTCTTTATTTCCGTCTTTTCGTCTCTATCCCTTCGTCTCTCTATCTTCGTCTTTATGTCTATGTCTCTCCGTCTCCGTCTCTCTGTTTCTGCCTCTCCGTCTCTATCTCTCTGTCTTCGTCCCTCCATCCATGTCTTTCCGTCTCCATTCCTACAACTCCGATTCTTCA
Organism: Anastatus disparis; assembly: GCA_017163975.1. Classification (NCBI taxonomy): domain Eukaryota; kingdom Metazoa; phylum Arthropoda; class Insecta; order Hymenoptera; family Eupelmidae; genus Anastatus; species Anastatus disparis. The sequence continues at coordinate 13,815 of JAFFSR010000320.1, read as the reverse complement.
TCTTTGTCTCTCTGTCTCTGTCTCTTCGTTTTCGTCTCTTCATCCCTCTGTCTATCCCTACTGAAAAAAGTCAGGTGATAAGTCACCTGATTTGTCACCTGACTTATCACCTGATTTATCATGCCAAAACATCAGGTGACTATTGGAAAAAATTTGAATCATAAATTATTATAGTTTTGAACTATTTACTAAATAAAAAATGTATTTTTAGTAATGTTTTTAGATAATTTCTACCTCCAGAACGCGTTTTAACGATTGATTAGTCAGATCATTAATTTAAAAAAAAAATTGTATTTATTACTCTAAATCTGACTTATCTAAAGTTTAAGGTGTTTGTCTTTAAAAAAAAAAAATTCATAAAGCATGCTTTATTTTTGGCTATACTAAGTTAATTGAACTAATCGTGGCGATGTTATAAAAGTTTTTGAAGGATTTTATCACCAAAATTCAAGTGTTACTTATTAGAATTTTTTAAAGTTTAACATAAAATAAATGTTTTTTAGGATAAATTATTTTATGTGCACAATTTAAATAATTTGGCAAACCATTCTTCTACCTAAAATATGAGACATTTTATCAAGTCATTTATTGAATGACCTCTAGACTTTCAAATATTTAAAAATAATAGACCTAATAACATACACGTGTGGACGATTTTCAAGTAATCATATCTCCTACAAGAGCGTCTGTGGCGTAACCGGCTAAGGCATACGCCTTATACGGTCTCTACACATTCGCTCCGAGTGGTCGGGGGTTCGATTCCCGGTGAAAACACCTGAAATTTTTTTCAGACGTTTTTCATCGGAAAAAGAACCTCTGAGCGCGATGGGTAAATATTCCTGGCGTAGGTTTTCTCCTGGGGGAGTTTTCCCTACGTCACAGGCTTAGGCCTGGGCAAATGCAGGAATCTACCGTAGAAATCTACTTACCGACTGTTCTAGGAACGCGGCAGTCTATGATTTCTCGGGGATGGGTACAGTAAATAGGTAAAAAAGAAATTAGGTAGGAAATATAGAGGTACAGGAAAAACATAGGTAAGGTAAAAAAAGGTAGGCAAAACATCCTGACACAAAGGTGGTCAAGGATGTCGGTAGCTTGGCCAAGAGGCTGCACCGGGCCAATAGGGCGAACCAGAAAAAAAAAAAAAAAAAGTAATCATATCTCCTGCAAAAATTGACTAATTGAGATAATTAGTGGAGAATGAAAGGCGTGATTTCCTCTTTCAAATCTCATTGAAAAAATATAGTAATATCTTTTTGCACACGCATCAAGTCAAGAAGGAGGGAATTTATTTTTCAATCTAAAGAGTGTTATCTTTGAGCATTTTTTCAAGTACATCGTTTTGACTAACAAGTGGAGAGTTGCAAGTGAATGAAAACTTTTATTAGCGAGATCAGTTAGCTTATCGTACTGAAAAAAACAATATAAAGTCTAATGGAAAAATGACCTTAAAAAAATAAGTAAAAATTTATACTTATGTTATAAAAGTTTTTGTAATTATGAATTTTTTGAAACAATATATTCCAAAAAAAAAATTTTCGCAAAACCTACATTTTAAGATCCTGCAATAAGAATAAAACGTTTAGTCCATCCAAAGCTGGTGGCGTTGCTCAAAGATGGCGCTTTTTGGATTGGAAAACATCTCCCCACTTTTCTTGACTTAACGTGTGCGTAAAAAAAACATAACTACATTTTTTCAACGAGATTGGGAAGAAGAAGCGATGCTCTTCATTTTCCATTTTGAATTTAATTACTCAATTTTTGCGGAAAAATGACTATTTCAAAATAGTAATTTTTTAACCGAAAAAAAGTTGTGAGCTTTTTTTTGCCGAATGTATTTGAAGTTAAATCCTTATGACTATCTGTATATTTAGTAGTAAGTAGTTTTCTAAACTCATTTTAAGTGCTGAAATACAAAATTTGTACAAGACAAATGCTTTATCACATAAAAATTTATCAATACTCATACACAAAACTAGATATTGTTCTTCAAAATTCAAACTGGTTTCAATGGACGTATTTTACTTAATTTTTTATCGTTTGTAACTTTTCACATAATACAGCATTTGGTTATCATATGATTTTAAATGGAAGCTTACTTTTTGCATTACTGTTGTTATCCTTGAAAGCTAAAAACAATGGAACGAGTTGAAAAAAATTGTATATTTCGTTACAAGTGCGCGAAGTAGGACAGGACCCAAGCAAAGCAAGGATGACAAATCATTCGTACAAAGATCACCGACGTCGCACATTTGTATCAAATACTATTTTTTTATGGAATGTGCAATACTTATTTAACAAAATCGAAGACAAGTATGAATCATAAGAATCAGGCATTACAGATTAGGTAAGCCCTTTTTATTTTTCGCGCATACGAAGCAAATAAATTTATACAGCAATAAATTATCAAGAATTTACACTCTTCATGCAAAATGAAACCATTGCGCCGACGTAAAAAATGCACGGCAAAGACAGTATCACACATTCCATATGAAAATTATCATTCATCTACTTTTATTTATATTTACTTATGATTGTTAAACTATTTAAACAATTTTTAAATGCAACTACAATTTAAAAAATATAAAATATTTATTAATTAATAGTGTAATAAATTAGGAAGTGGATAAATATACATAATTTTATCTATTTTCATGAAAATACAAATTTTTTCAATGTTTTTTGTTTTAAAGACAATCAAGTCTTGAGCAATAGAGTCTATTTTTCGGAAATATTTATATTTATCAGCGAAACACCTTATTGTCTGTACTTTATAAGCCATTGTCAACTCTTCTTTTGTTTCTTCGTTAACTATGAATCCGAAAATTTTAATAAATGTTTTATTTTTCAGCAATGCGAATGAATCATTCGATCTTTTTTTATGCCTCTTCTCTGCTTCAAACAAACAACCATCTTTAACTATTTTTTTCATATTTTAAAGAATTTATAGACAAATTTAATTGTCCTAATAGATGTTCTTCTATACTTTTTCCGTTTCCCAAATATAAGATCTCAGACAGTTTGTAAGTATTAAATACCTTTGAAGCGAGAATATCATGGCAATATCTTATGATCGCATCGTTAGCCTTGCGTGTTACTTGTTCCTCAATAATTAATAAACTATGACCTATATTTACATATCGTACAACTTGTTGGGCTGCTCCTTTAGAACATTTGATGGCATTTAATATATTTCTGTTTGCTGATTCAAAACAGAAAGTTGAGTTAATACATAATGGTCCCCAATTAAAAACACTATTACCTATGTGTAATAGCAAATGAACGTTATATGTCATAGCTCTTACACCATAAAATTGTTGCACTTTGCTAACGAATTCGTACAACATACCATCAGCTTTATCCAAATCGGCCATCATAATAGAATCTTGTAGCAAAATGTACAAACTTTCAACAAAAGTAACCAGTGATCTAATTCCGTTTTACTTATCACTGACGATAAAATTAGTATACTGTAGAATAAAACAAAATTTTCCCACTCCCGGGCCTTCCAGTCACCTTTGCAGCTGATGCGTCTACTTAACCTTCCAACTTGATGAGGAGCTGATATTTGATCCATTTTTGAATCAAGCATTGCTATTTCGTCTTTCTTTAATGGATCAATATAATAAGATAGCATTTGTTTGGCTACACCTTCCAAACAACAGTGCATGTAATCAGGAATGAATCCTTGGATAATATCAAAAAATCGTAGATTGATTAAGGGAGATGTGTATTTTATACCAGTATCAGATTGCTTTGTTTGCCTTCTTTTTCTTTTTGTTTCTCCTGTATTTCTAACATTTTTCCTTTTGTTTCTCCTGTATTTCTAACATTTCTCGAACTGTATCAATATGGTTTCTTTGTGGGACTGGATCATTCATCAAACTATAAACGATAGTTTCATGGTATTCACCAGGATGTAGAGCACTAATTACAGCCGTAGTGACCATTGAATTGTTTAATACCCTGCATTGGTGCTCTAGCCACGGAGTCCACACAACATGAAAGTATATAAGGTTTTATGATGCGATCCTCGTTTTTTATTGTACATGGTATTCCTTTTGCTTTTAATTTTTTATTAAATCGACAAATTTTTCCAAAAATATTGTCATATCCGGTTTTTTATTAAACCACAATCCACAACAAATCAAGTTTTTCATACGATCCTGTTTCGGTAATTCATTAATCATAAAATAAATTGGCCAAATTGAGTGTTGTGAACACTTAAATTTAGAGGCTCCATCTGTATTAAACATTAAAGTGACGTAATTATAACGCTCCTCTCTAGTTAAGGAAAAAAGAAATTGGCGATATAAATGCCCATCATAAACATCTTTTACTAATGAAATTGGTTCAGCAGCCTAATTTTTCTGACAGAATCGTAATGTTCATCATAAATTGTTAAGAGATCAGAAATCTGTTTAGATGGATCAATCAACACAAAGAAACTTTCGTCACTTGGATTTTTAACATTAACTTTATTCTTACAAATATCGCAAATACTCTTTAATTCATAATTTCCTAATTGACCTAAATAAGCAGAACATTGCTGATAGACTGCATAATATTCGGCTCCGGATTTGGAATTTAACAACTTATCTGTAATATACTTGGATTCAGGTAATATCGGAATTTCAAATATATTATTAACAAGTTTGAATAAGTTTGTCGTTGCCGTTGTTGATGCTTCATTAGTGTAAGAATATTTCAATATCATTAAAACAGTTCACCTACAGTTTTATCCACTTTGGTTGTGATTTTCTCAGAAAACTGTTAACTATTAATAAAACTTTCTAAGTTTTTGGTTTCAGAAATAAATTATCATTTTCTTTTACGTTCACATCATTAATTATTTTACTGAGATCATCATAAATGCTATTTTCAATATTATGATCTCTACCAATGTCAGCGTCAGCATCAACATTGTAATCAACTTGATTATCCTGAAAAAAAAATATTCAACTCATTTCAATAAAGTATTTTATTTTTATATCACACTGTTCATTGCTTCAAAAATTTGATGGAATAATGAGATACATCAAAAACTTTTGATGTATCAATGATAGTTGACAATATATAAAGAAGTGTATATTTTAAAAATTACGCGTTTATAATAGAAGACACCAAACTCTTTAAGGGTCAGTGGGACGTACACCTTTTTAGTCTCAGTCTTTATTTATACTTTTAATATATTTTGTAGTTTTCATATCCAAATATGTGTTTTTAGACTTCTGGATACCTAAGATTTATGTTTGTTAGAAACGATTGACGTAAAAAAATTGGGTTTTTCAGAAAAAAATGTGCTTTTTGAAAGGGTCGCGGTACATTTCAATGACTTCAATTTACTAATGTTATACCATTCTACATGTATTTATTAAAATCGCTGTAATATGCATGACCAAGCTCGCCCCATTCAAAAATAGTTTAATAATATTTAAATGTCAAGCTTATAAGTAAATAGTGGATTAATTCTTTTGCTACAATAAGAAAATTTAGAAGTATGAAACCTAGTGCAGAGAACTCAAGGAGTTTACTAAAATAATATGAATGTATATATATATATATATATATATATATATGGGACATTCACGTCAACTGAGAGAGTAAGAAAATAAAAACCGCTGAAACTCAGAGAATATATTGTTTCTGTTACCCAAAATATGTAAAAAAATTTCAATGATCTAGACTGAGAGGATAAAGAGCTACAGATCCTTGAAAGGGTACTTCCCATTAAGATAGGTAAAATCCCCCATGGCAAAATTCAAATTTTCGTCTAAAATTAGTTAATACATACTGAAAAATGAAATTTCAAGCTATGACTTGCTACCCCCTCTCCCTCCACTACTCCTAACCTCAAAAAAACGTGTTTTTCAAAAATAATTTTTTCGGCACCATATTAACGAATAGGAGATTTGAAAAAAATTTGAACATATTCTATATAAAAATACGCATTTAAGGTAATTTTTTTCAGCTATTTTTGGCCTCAAAAACTAACCTAAAAAACACAAAATATTCTTAAAATTGCTCTCAAAACTTGTAAAAGAGGGTGCCGCCTCAAAATTGGTGAGAAGTTGAGAATTTGTGTCCTTAATCTGTACTTTTTTCAGACTCATTGAAGTGGTGCGCCATATTTCAAAGTCAAAAAACCTGTTTTTAGACATTTTTATCCATTTTTGTCTTTTTCGCCTTACCGGAAATAATAACAACAAATCTCATGATACCATCGGATTCTGCGCCAAAATATACATAAAAAATATGTGTAATACTTCGTTCTAATATTTTTAGATCACTAGCTAGAAAACGAAAATTGAAAAGAGGCTGCTATGAGTATGTTAGGGCAACTCACTTTTTCTTTGGGATTTGTGAAAAGTTAAGTATTAGAACAATTATTATATGTATTTTTACATATTTTTTGACGAAAAAATGGCGGCGTAGCTATTTTTTTCTATAACTGTCTTTGGTCAGACACCAGAGCCAAGTAAACAGCTTAAAATGGGTATTTTTTAGTAGGTATAACACCTGAAGCGTCCAGCAAAAGGAGAATAAATAATTTTTGTTATTTAATTATTAAGAAATAATATTTAAATAAAATATAAACGTCACGATATATATATATATATATATATATATATATATATATGTATACATATTGTGACGTTTTCATTTTATTCAATAGTTTATTATTCACCTAGGGTGTATAAACAAGAAATATCTTTAATCGTGTGTATATATATATATATGATCGTGTACTTATAACGACTTTTTGCGAAAGCGATGTTGCCCAATTGTGAAATTACATGTAAATTCCATATATATCTATATCTATATATTAGTTATATATGTCTTTTGGCCGTATTCAGGTGGAATATGAATCGAAAACCATGTTTGTCGCTTGATCTGAAATTGCCGAGGCGCGCTTTGCGTGCCTGAGGTAGAGATTTCTGCTCAAGCAGCAAACATTGTTCGGATTCAGATTTCACCTGAATAAACAACCAAAGGACATAGTTGATTTTATGTCCGAAGTAGGCCTCATGAGAAACTATAACTTATTAGTTGAAAATATTAATGTTTTTTTTTAATACTTTTAAAATTAAATTTTAGTCCTATTGATTTTTCTTTTTGTTTCTTAGATTGACATTTTGTAATGAGTATAGCTGCTGTCGAAGCGCGAGTCATTTTTTTTTCAACTAACCTACGTTCAATATGATTGCTCTTTGACATATTGAACGAAACATAGTAGGATCGGTGATGCCATATTGATTTTTCCTGAGACATATTGAGTCTCAATGTGTCTCAGGAAGACACTCTCAAACTTTGTAAAGAGTCGAGGAGCGCGTCTGAGACATATGGGATGCCAATACAAATTTAGCATGCTCTTTACATACTGACACGAATACGGCCTACGAGGGACATATATATATATATATATATATATATATATATATATATATAATTTACATGTAATTTCACAATTGGGCAACATCGCTTTCATAAAAAAGTCGTTTCAAAAGTCATATATATATACACACGATTAAAGACATTTTTTGTTTATCCACCCTAGGTGAATAATATACTATTGAATAAAATGGAAACGTCACAATATGTATATGTATATTGCTGACGTTTTTATTTTATTTAAATATTATTTTTAATAATTAAATAACAAAATTATTTATCCTCCTTTGCCGGACGCTTCAGGTGTTATACCTACTAAAAAATACCTATTTTAAGCTGTTTACTTGGCTCTGGTGTCTTACCAAAGACAGTTATAGAAAAAATAGCTACGCTACCATTTTCTTCGTCAAAAATATGTAAAAATACATATAATAATTGTTGCTAATACTCTTAAGTAACTTTTCACAAATCCCAAAGAAAAAGTGAGTTGCCCAAACATACTCATAGCAGCTTCTTTCAATTTTCGTTTTCTAGCTAGTGATCTAAAAAATATAAGAACGAAGTATTATACATATTTTTATGTATTTTTGGCGTAGAATCCGATGGTATCATCAGTTTTGTTGTAATTATTTCCGGTAAGGCGAAAAAAAGCCAAAAATGGATAAAAAATGTCTACAAAACAGGTTTTTAGACTTTGAAATATGGCGCACCACTTCAATAAATCTGAAAAAAAGTACAGATTAAGGACACAAATTCTTAACTTCTCACCAATTTTGAGGCAGCATCCTCTTTTTACAAGTTTTGAGAGCAATTATAAGGATATTTTGTGTTTTTAGGTTAGTTCTTGAGGCCAAAAATAGCTAAAAAAAATTACCTTAAATGCGTATTTTTATATAGAATATGTTCAAATTTTTTCAAATCTCCTATTCGTTAATATGGTGTCGAAAAAAATTATTTTTGAAAAAACACGTTTTTTTGAGGTTAGGAGTAGTAGAGAGGAGGGGGAGCAAGTCATACCTAAAATTTTATTTTCAGTATGTATTAACTAATTTTGGACGAAAATTTGAATTTCGCGATGGGGATTTTACCTATCTTAATGGGGGGTACCCTTTAAAATTTTTTCAAAATTTTTGAAAAGTCCCAATTTTATGATTTTTTTTGAAAATCCTGATGTTTAAGAGAGAAATTCATAGGAATACTTCGTGTTGTAAATGAAAAGGAAAGTTAGCATGATTTTTTACAGACCTGAATTTTGAAATTTGCTATTGGTCCTTACATCTATTACATATAGTAAATAAATTACTCATTGTTTGCCACTTCAGAAATTGCTTTTCGAGGGCTTATTTTCTTATAAATTTTTGATTGTGTAAGACAGAGCCACCAATTAGAGTTATGACAGTTTGAAATATATATTTTCATGTATGATTTATTTTTCATACGACTAACTCTTAATGTTTAATTTTATTCCACGTTCATAAAACAATAACAATCTTAAGTGTTTTTTTATTTTATTAAACTGATTTTATTTTATTAAACTGACTAAGAAACATAATAAATTTAACAAAAATATATAGTAAATAATAATTAAGGAAATGTAATATCCCGAAAGGAAAAAGAAATGATGAATAAAATAATAAATTTTATTATGCACATAATAAATTTTACTATGCATATAATAAATTTTACTTTTTCATAACCTCAAAATTTTCGACTAAATTGAAAGTAGTTCTGTAACATATGTAGATGATTCGAAAAATCATTGACAGCAAGTCATCATAGCGCAGTTGGTAACGTTCACGCTTAGCATGCTCGAGGTATCTGGTTCGAGCCCACTTCACACAAGATTTTTTTTCGATGATAATTTATTTTCAAAATATAAAATTAATAAAAAATATAATTAGAAATGGTTAAATAACAAATTTTGGGTGCAAAAAAAAAATGTCAAAAAAGGGTTTTAATTAATTGTTTGGAGGGTTATGTTCTTTATCTAATATAAGGAAATTGTAATTATAATGTCTTCAATATTTCATCGCGTATATATCGAGTTATTTATCGCGACTGTGTCGCGACGAGATATCGCTAGCCGTTAATTTACTGAGCATATTTTTATCCTGAATTTTCTACCAGGGATAATAAAACGAATAAAAAATTGTTTCGAGTAACTGTGATATCCCGTGAAATTATACATAAATAATAAAAAAGAAAGGAACTTAACAGTCAATTGGAATAAGAAAATGACTATGAATGATATCAAGAATCCTAATATTAATGAGTCGGAAATTCTCAACGTTAGTAAACGAAATTTCGAAAAAATTATGTTTTTACATCCCCTGGTGAAAAGTACGTCGTTATTTGCAAAATTCACGTGTAAGAAACAAAGTATTATCGCCAGGTAAATATACCTCGTGACCCTGCGTAGTAAGCTGTTTCAAGACAATTTCACGACCGTTAAGAATAGAGACTTTTCTATCCACCGGCTATAAGCTTTGGCTCTCATCCCCTCTTTCTCTTTCTCGTATATGTATTATAAAGTCAGCTGAAAATAGAGGGACTATGTCTATCCTTCTTTATTTGCCGGTTACATCAAGCATGAAGTTTCTGTTTGTTTTTCTTTCTTAGAACAATTTTAAACGTTTTATTATTAAATCTAACTTGTTTTATTTTTGTGGATTATAAATTTAAGTGAGTTATAAGCGATTTTCTATTTTTTAACTGACTTGTTGTTGAATCGTTCTGCAGAGATGTAGAATTTGACGCCGACTTTGAAAATATTTTTTTGTGAATTAAAAAAATATAATTTGTTTTGTGCTCTTTACAAATAATTAGATAATCTATAATATGTTTACTACACATGTGTTGAGTTAGATGCGTAGTATGCGTATAATTATTGAAGAGCATGAATTATTTGTAACTTGTTTAGTGCATTTTTTAAAGTCGGTTTGTTTTTTTGTTAGAAAATTTTTTGGAATCCTCTCAAAATTACTACAAAAATAAAATAGCATCCTATTTATCTAAATGTATTACCTCCCATAAGGGCATAACGAAGTTCCCTCTCCTAAAAACATTTCCTTTCCAAGTTTGTGAGTAAACGATGCGTTTAATCGAGTTTTTCTGTACCAATAAAAAAAAAATTGTAAAATTAAACTGGAATGTGGACAACTAAAGGATTCCACCAAAATACTACACATTAAAAGTTATGTACTGTAAGATCCTACATAGAAAAATCTATATATATGTGTGATTAGGAGCGGTGGGGTGGAAGAAAGCACCAAGCGCTTCACTCATGCGCAGATATACGCCCACCGCTATACCTATACCGTACGAAATACTTATATGTATATAATACCAAGCATAATTTACAACATCGACTCTACGTTTGAGTACGAAGTATGGGAGAGAGTAGATGCCGTGGGGGAGAGGCAAGAGCGCCGAGACGAAGAATCCGAAGCATCTTGCCGAACGAAAAATGTAGAGACAACACTCTCATTCCAGTTCTCTTCAATAAAACTTAGAAAATAAAATCTCGCTTATCTTGTGTGTTATTCTTTTGCAATAGTGGAAATTAGACGGCGAGCTAGATCGGCAAACGATCGATCTACGTACCCGTTACCATTATTGCAAGATTCAACTTTTATTGTGTCTCGGAATTAATATTTATCAGAATAATTAAAATCATAAAACTAGTAAATCTTTTGAAATTTGATTGATAAAACAACACTTCATTAGGACATTGCTGTCAGTTCGATTAGTGTGAAAGCAAGTGAAGTTTTTTTATGAGATTGAAATCGAGAGGCAATAAAGATCATTACCTAATGCCTTTCCTATCATTTTCCCTTTTAATTTTCAGGTATTAATCGAGGCATAAGGCCCCGAAACAGCTGGGCAAGACGCCTTAGCTGCGTACGGGTTAGCTCGTTCTTCACACCTATAATCTTACACACTTACACGTAATTAAATCGCATTGTCACGCGTTTAAATTGTAAGTTTTATACACAAATTTATGCATGTGAGTTGGTTTCACCACTCATGAGAAGTAAAGTTTCACTCTTCTTGCAGACTCATTTAACAATTGAGCTTTTAAATTCATGAATTTAGCTTCGTAACCATCAAGAAGAGCCGTTGTATCGCTATCTTTCTAAATGAGAATAGATGATATAAACACTCTTAAAACAAATAAGAACGAACCAAAACGCTGTTTCCATAATGAACGCTTAGTGTGTTACTTTATTCTGACAAACAAACGTAGATTTGAGATAAAAAACAATTAAACTTACTAAAGGTTGAAAAGAATGTAGTCAACTTACGCGATTTATGAGGATGCAAGAAAGTTAGAAGCTTACAGTACAAACTTTTCAATGTATAGTGTTTTGAGGTTAGGTTTATAGAGTTTAATATCTAATTTCATTCAAAATTTAAAAAAAAATAACAAATTGAAATAATATTTTATTTTAACAAAAATGATTGCATTAACATAGCTTTAGTGCGGACAAATATATTGATACCAGTTTCCATAAGTTTACAGATATTTATTTGTTGTTATTAAACGCAAAAAATATTAACAATAATTATTATTAAATTGGAAGAAATAATATTAAAATCTTAGAAACTGCAACATTTTTGCGTAAAATTATTTTAAATTTAAATATTTATCGGTGTCGAGATTTGTAACCTCAACAAATTGGATTGTAATCGCAACAATTATAAAAATAGTAGTTTACAGAGAGTCCGTATCTCAGTCCTTTTCTAATCAAAATTCAGTTTTGCAGAAACTAATAACTTTATCAAAAAATGAAGAAAGCCGCATCTCGTAATAAAAAAAGCAATATTTTCTTTGATAAGAAAAATTAATTTAATTGCTTTGTTTTCAAGAAAACCTTGAAAAACTCAAATCATAGAGGTTAGGGTGGACAATTTGGTTTTTCAAGGTTTTCTTGAAAACGCAAGATAAAATAATTTTTCTTATTAAAGAAAATATTGCTTTTATTACGAATGCGGCTTTTCTCTTCATTTTTTGATGAAAGTCATTAGTTTCTGTAAGAAACTGAATTTCTTTGATTAGAAGCACAGATACGTATTCCTCTTAAAATATTTTTACTTTAAAATTTATAAGAAAAATTTTTTTCATGTTGAAGTTTATTTTTATTTAAGTAAAAAAATGTGGAAACATTTTACTTGTGTACAAAACAGAAGCTTTTATCTTTTTCAGTGTCATATAAAAAAATTATAATATAAAATAATATAAAATAGAAGAACCCTATGGCAAAATCTCTAATGTGATTTGACCTCAAAATCTCATGTGATTAAAACCAAGTAAAAATATCAATATAACTCAAAATTTTAACTTTGTAGTCATTTGTATGCATTATACAACTTCCAATATTCTAATAAAATATATATGATATTATAATTAAATTTCAAAATTTCCGACTAATACATGTTTTTAAATTATTTTTAAGTTCTTTCCATGAAATTTTACATTAGATCTTATGTAACATCTCACCTGAGATCTCACATATGGGCTTAGAAACAATTTGATATAATTAAATATTCGAAATTAAAATTATAATATTGTATTAAATGCTATTTTTTTATATGTAATTTTGGAAATGTTGACAACAAACATTCTTTACAGTATAGTCCATAGTTTATATTTATTATAATTATACTACAAATTGGAAAGTCAATTTTGCTGTTATAATCTATAATTAATAAAAGAAATTTAATGAACTTCTACCAATTATGAGCAGAAATAATGAAGAATTTAAGTTTGCTACTATTTAATGTTTCTTGATCTTGTACCAATTTTTGATACATATAGAAAAAGCGTAAAAGTTTAAAAAGTCCAAAATATTTATTTGTATAATTTAGAATGTTTTTGTATGTAAATGATTTATAATTCCATTTTCAGATAATGATGAATTCAATTTACAAAAGCATTTGATAATGAAATTTCTTAAATATTCAAGATTGAGATCTAAAAAATTAATATTAATATAGAAAATAAACTTGGTTTGATAGATTTATAAATTCTCTATTCTCATTAATGGATAAAAAATAAGATACACATTATAAGATGTTATTGATATGCAGCTATTAAATCTGTCACATCAACATTTAAAAAATATTAATTAGATTTGATAATAATTTGTTAATACAATCGTCCACATGTTATCAATTAAATTATTAGATCAAGAGAATTACATTCATAATAATAATTTTACAGAACTACAGAAATTTGTAGAAATTCAAATAGCATGTATTTTCTTGCTATACTATACTAGCTAAAATATCACATTTTCTTTATAAATAATAAATAAATAATAATTTAGGGAAATTATTTACCGATTAAAAGATAAAGACAAAAGATATAAAATCAGAATGTATGCTGATTTAGGCAAATGATTGTGATAAATAGTTTAT